>JAHRHZ010000248.1:24816890-24913643 GCA_024137785.1 Ginglymostoma cirratum | reverse complement strand
CCCTTCTTCTGAAGAAGGGTCTAGGCCCGAAACGTCAGCCTTCCTGCTCCTCTGATGCTGCTTGGCCTGCTGTGTTCATCCAGCTCTACACCTTGTTATCTCAGATTCTCCAGTATCTGCAGTTCCTGCTATCTCTGAAACAATATTCCAAATGTGGTCTGACCAATGATTTGCATAGGTGTAGCATTACTTCCTTGCTTTTATACTCTCTGAGTCTACTTATAAATTCAAGGTGCCTTCTAAATAACTGTTTCAACTTGCTTGGCCTATATTTGCTCTGCCTTCCAGGCTCCCTTATTCACAATTTCCTCACATTACTCATGTAAGGGTACTCACATTTTAACTTCAATTCCATCTTAGGTCTTCTGAATGGCTTGGCAGGATCCCATTCCCCTTCAATCTAGTCTAAGTCCACCCCAACAGCATTAGCAAACCTCTGTGTACCTGTTCAAATGTAACCATTTCAATTTGTACAGTTCCCCAGAAACTGTCTTTAGTTGAGGAAACGGGAAGACGTGTTGGCAACAGCCCTGCAGAAGTTAAAATCATCAGAACAGATGAGATGGAGAAACTGGGAGAATGGACTGGAGTCTTTGCAGAAAACATGTTACGAGAAAGCCTCCACTCAATATATCTGGAAGGAAAAAACACAGAATGATGGAGAAACTCAGCAGGTCTGGCAGCATCTGTGGAAAGAAAGCCAAGTTAATGTTTAAAGTCTGATATGACTCTTCTTCAGAACTTGCTAATTTTCTAGGCCATTTCAGAGGTTTGTTGGAAGTCAACCGCATGTTGCTATAGATCAGGAGTCATAGCCTAGCCAGACAACATATAGACAGCATTAGTGAAACAAATGGCCCTTTTTTTATCACAGACCAGTATTTTCATGGCTACCATAACTGATACTTCTCAATATTCTGAAGGAAATTTCTCCAACTACTCCAATGGGATTTGACTTCATATTCAAGGGCATGTTTCCAGATTACAGATCCAGCAATATAACCATGATCTTGTACTGTACTCATTGTAAGTCCATATTGTTTCTTATCAAGCTAGAACTATGCGAATGTAACTTGCCAACCACTCACTGACGTCAAGGAACCTGGCCCCTACTGTTCCAATCAACATTAACTACAGGCATGGGTCTGTCAAGACATATTCAGAAATTTACAGATATCTTGACCTTCCTCAACTTTTTAAAACATAGGTTGTTCAAATGATTTGGCATCAATTCCACAGATATGTTTCTTGTTGTTCCTGAACTTCCACACCGACATTCAGAAAGAAATAGCCATCTTGATAAAAGACTGGGGTACAGTCTTTTCCCCAGGGTAGGGGAGTACAAAACTAGAGGGTATAGGTTTAAGGTGAGAGGGGAAAGATATAAAAGGGAACTAAGGGGCAACCTTTTCACGCAGAAGATGGTGTATGTATGGAATGAGCTGCAAGAGCAAGTGATGGAGGCCGTTACAATTACAACTTTTTGGGGAAGAGATGGCCTAATGGTATTATCACTGGACTGTTAATCCAGAGACCCAGGTAATGATCTGAGGACCAAGGTTCAAATGTTGCCACAGTAGATGGTGGAATTTGAATTCAATAAATATCTGGAATTAAGAATCTAATGATGACTGTGAATCCATTGTCAATTGTTAGAAAAATCCATCTGGTTCACAAATGTCCTTCAGGGAAGGAAACTGCCATCCTTACCTGGTCTGGCCTACATGTGACTCCAGCCCCGCAGCAATGTGGTCGACTCTTAACTACTCTCTGGGATGGGCATGACCAATGATGCCCTTATCCCGTGAATGAATGAAAACAAAATTGAAAAGCATCTGGATAGATGGATATATGAATAGGAAGGGGTTAGAGAGATATCATCCAAATGCTGGCAAATGGGAATAGATTTATTTAGGATATCTGGTTGGCATAGATGAGCTGGGCTAAGGGCCTGTTTCTGTGCTGCACAGCTCCATGACTCTGGTCAACAACTGTAGCTACCTAGGCCAAACAGAATCGCAACCTGAAGGAGAGAGAAAGATAAAGTAGAGGAAAAGTGCAAGCTAAAAGAAAACCGCACATACAAACACTTCTGTCCAACAGACATTAACCTGGTTACAGTAGACAACTTGCCGAATACCCATATCAATTTTCAAGGCAATGTGTTCTTTAGGGTTCTGTATATTCACTCTCCCCTGGCCACACTATTAAAAAGTATACACCAACAAGGCAATAATACCTCTTTAAAACATTTGCTTGTTGCCAGCCTCTTAGAGAAAAAATTATAAACTTTAAAAGAAAGGGAAAATGAAAGGTTAAGAATTGTCCAACTATCAAAGACATTTTAGTTGAAGCCTAGATTTTCATCTCAAAAGCCCATTGTTATTAACTGCAGTCTAAATTCCTAATTACTGTTGTTCATGTGTGACTTCTGGGAACTGGCTCTCTTGCCACTAATGAGTTATAGGTATAATCATCTTCATCTCACACAGCCATCAGCTCTGGCTTCTTGTGTGGAGCGCATCCAGCAGGTTATTTATCAATGAGCCTAGTCCTCCACTTTGAAAGCTTACTAAGCAGAATTGAGGTGGCTTGATCTGACCTCACTGCTTCACCACCTTCTTCCTGCCACAAGCTCAGAATTTTTCTGGCAAAATGCTTCATCATGGTTCATCATTTAAGAACTGTTGTTGCACAAAGAATTATTCTCCAGAGGTTTGTGAAGGGTATTTTAATCAAATTATTTAGATGCTGGTCTCCATTTACCTTACTGAGTATATACTGAACAGAAGCCTTACCCTCTCACAGCCCATCATCCCACTAAGCCTCAGTTCTATGACTTATTAAAATTAATTTTTAGGGCCTAGGCGTTGCTAACTTGGCCAGTATTTATTGCCCGTCCCTAGATGCCCCTGAGAAGACGGTGGTGTGCTGCCTTTTTAAGAACTGCTACAGTCCACCTACTGTGGGTTGACCCACAATGCCCTTAGGGAGGAATTCCAGGATTTTGCCTCAGCAACAGTGAAGGAATGACAATATATTTCCAAGTCAGGATGGTGAGTGGCTTGGAGGGGAACTTGAAGATGGTGATGTTCCCATATACCTGTTGCCTTTGTCCTTCTAGATGGAAGTGGTCATGGGTTTGGAAGGTGCTGTCTGTGGATCTTTGGTGAATTTCTGCGGTGCATCTTGTAGATAGTACACACTGCTGCTACTGAGTGTCGGTGGCGGAGGGAGTGGATGCTTGTGGATGTAGTGCCAATCAAGCGGTCTTCTTTGTCCTGAATGGTGTCAAGCTTCTTGAGTATTGTTGAAGTTGCACCCATCCAGGCATGTAGAGAGTATTCCATCACACTCCTGACTTGTAGATGATGGACAGGCTTTGGGGAGTTAGGAGGTGAGTTACTCACTACATTATTCCTAGCTTCCAGCCTGTTCTTGTACCCACTGTATTTATGTGGTGAGTCCAATTGAGTTTCTGGTCAATGATAATCCTCAGGATGCTGATAGTGGAGGATGCAGTAATTGTAATACCATTGAATCTCAAGGAGTGGTGGTTAGGTTGTCTCTTATTGGTGATGGTCACAGCCTGGCATTTGCATGGCACAGATGTTACTTGACACTTTTCAGTTCAAGCTTGGATATTGCCCAGATCTTGTTACATTTGAACATTTACTGCCTCAGTATCTGGGGAGTGGTGAATGGTGCTGAACACTGTGCAATCTCGGCAAACATCCCCACTTCTGACTTTGTGATGGACGGAAGGTCATTGATGAAGCAGTTGAAGATGGTTGGGTCTAGGACACTACCCTGAGGAACTCCTGCAGAGATATCCTGGAGCTGAGATGACTGATTTCCAGCAACCACGACCATCTTCCTATTTGCCAGGTATGACTCCACTCAACAGACAGTTTGCCTCCAATAACTCTCACAAAACTAGAATCAATGGGTATTGAATGCCACATAGTTCTCAGCTGTGATATCTATCACATAGCTTCAACATTTATGTATTACAGTTGTCAGGCATTTTCTGGTGGGTATTTTGCCTCAGACACCATGGGGTTTGTGGAGGCTTCCCCAGTTCAGGATGTTCACCCTAATAGGTAACACTTGGACGCCATCAGAATGCTGAGACAGACAGAGTTTTAATCAGTAATGGAATCAAGGCTGATGGGATAAGGCAGTAAAGTGGAATTGAGGATAATCAGATCAGCCATGATCTCATTGAATGATAGAGCAGACTCGATGGTCAAATGGTTTATGGGATTGGAGACCTACATGTAGTCCCAATCTGCATTAAAACATAACGCTGATAACATTAACCTTTTAGCAAAGGCCTTCCTAAGCATGTTCAGAATTGTTTACTGTACTTATAAATCAAATTTTATGCAGTAGATTCATGGTCTCAGCACTTTTGGCAACTAAAGCAACAATTTGCACATTCTGCACCTTATATCTCATGTCAGCAATGCTAATACTGAATGTTTTGCAACTGGGGAAAAAAGCCTCAGATTTATGTATCATTTTTCACCATTTCATCAAATGCTTTTGAGTAAATGAAAAATATTTGAAATGTACTCAATGTTGTATTATAGAAATACAGCAGCTAATTTGTGCACAGCAAGCTCCCACAAATTGAAATGTAATCATACTGGATAATCTATGTTTGTGATGTTGGAGGAGGAGTAAATATTTGCCAGAACAACAGAATAAGTCCTTGCTGTTTCTTGAAATAGTTCCATCAGTGATGAATAATGATCCATGTTGGCTCTCCTCAGCATTACTAATGCTAGTCTTTAGCCAATTTGATTCACTCCATAAACAATACAAAAGTGATTGAAAGATATCACTCTGTTCCATCAATGGCACCTAGAAGGACAAGGGGATACATGGGGGAACATCACCACCTGCAAGTTCCCCTCCAAGTCACATGCCATCCAGAATTGGGAACTACATCAGCATTCAAAGATCAAAAGAACAAGGGAAATTACAGCACAGGAACAGGCCCTTCGGCCCTCTAAGCCTGCGCCAATCCAGATCCTCTATCTAAACCTGTCGTCTATTTTCCAAGGATCTGTATCCCTCTGCTCCCTGCCCATTCATGTACCTGTCTAGATACATCTTAAATGATGCTATCGTGCCCACCTCCGCTGGCAACACGTTCCAGGCACCCACCACCCTCTGTGTAAAGAACGTTCCACGCATATCTCCCTTAAACTTTACCCCTCTCACCTTGAAATCGTGACCCCTAGTAATTGAGTCCCCCACTCTGGGAAAAAGCTTCTTGCTATCCACCCTGTCTATACATCTCAACATTTCGTAGACCTCAATCAGGTGCCCCCTCAACCTCCGTCTTTTTAATATAAATAATCCTAATCTACTCAACCTTTCTTCATAGCTAGCGCCCTCCATACTGGGCAGCATCCTGGTGAACCTCCTATGCATCCTCTCCAAAGCATCCACATCCTTTTGGTAATGTGGTGACCAGAACTGTATGCAGTATTCCAAATGTGGTCAAACCAAAGTCCTATACAACTGTAACATGACCTTCCAACTCTTGTACTCAATACCCCGTCCGATGAACGAAAGCATGCCATATGCCTTCTTGACCACTCTACTGACCTGCTTTGCCACCTTCAGGGTACAATGGACCTGAACACCCAGATCTCTTGGTGCATCAATTTTCCCCAGGGCTTTTCCATTTACCGTATAGTTCGTTCTTGAATTGGATCTTCCAAAATGCATCACCTTGCATTTGCCTGGATTGAACTTCATCTGCCATTTCTCCACCCAACTCTCCAATCTATCTATATTCTGCTGCATTCTCCGACAGTCTCCTTCAATATCTGCTACTCCACCAATCTTAGTGTCATCTGCAAACTTGCTAATCAGACCATCTATATCATCCTCCAGATCATTTATGTATATCACAAACAACAGTAGCCCCAACACAGATCCCTGTGGAACACCACTAGTCACAGTTCTCCATTTTGAGAAACTCCCTTCCACTACAACTTTCTGTCTCCTGTTGCCCAGCCTGTTCTCTATCCATCTAGCTAGTACACCCAGGACCTCATGCAACTTCACTTTCTCCATCAGCCTGCCATGGGGAACCTTATCAAATGCCTTACTGAAGTCCATGTATATGACATCTACAGCCCTTCCCTCATCTATCGACTTTGTCACTTCCTCAAAGAATTCTATCAAGTTGGTAAGACATGACCTTCCCTGCACAAGACCATGTTGCCTATCACTAATAAGCCCACTTTCTTCCAAACGTAAATAGATCCTATCCCTCAGTATCTGCTCCAGCAGCTTCCCCACCACTGACGTCAGGCTCACCGGTCTATAATTACCTGGATTATCCTTGCTACCCTTCTTAAACAAGGGGACAACATTAGCAATTCTCCAGTCCTCTGGGACCTCACTCGTGCTCAAGGATGCTGCAAAGATATCTGTTAAGGCCCCAGCTATTCCCTCTCTCGCTTCCCTCAATAACCTGGGAAAGATCCCATTCGGACCTGGGGACTTGTCCACCCTAATGCCTTTTAGAATACCCAACACTTACCCCCTCCTTATGCTGACTTGACCTAGAGTAATCAAACATCTATCCCTAACCTCAACATCGGTGAATACCGATACAAAGTACTCATTAAGAATCTCACTCATTTTCTGTGACTCCTCGCATAACTTCCCTCCTTTGTCCTTGAGTGGGCCAACCCTTTCTCTAGTTACCCTCTTGCTCCTTATGTATGAATGGCTTTGGGATTTTCCTTAACCCTGTTTGCTAAAGATATTTCATGACCCCTTTTACCCCTCTTAATTCCTCGTTTCAGATTGGTCCTACTTTCCTGATGTTCTTCCAAAGCTTCATCTGTTTTCAGTCACCTAGACCTTATGTATGCTTCCTTTTTCCTCTTTGCTCATCTCACAATTTCACCTGTCATCCATGGTTCCCTAATCTTGCCCTTTCCGTCCCTCATTTTCACAGGGACATGTCCATCCTGCACTCTAATCAACCTCTCTTTAAAAGCCTCCCACATATCAAATGCGGATTTACCCTCAAACAGCTGCTCCCAATCCACATTCCCCAGCTCCTGCCGAATTTTGCTACAGTTGGCCTTCCCCCAATTCAGCACTCTTCCTTTAGGACCACCCTCATCTTTGTCCATTAGTATTCTAAAACTTACGGAATTGTTATCACTATTCCCAAAGTAATTCCCTACTGAAATTTCAACTATCTGGCTGGGCTCATTCCCCAACACCAGGTCCAGTATGGCCCCTTCCCGAGTTGGACTATTTACATACTGCTCTAGAAAACCCTCCTGGCTGTTCCTTACAAATTCTGCTCCATCTAAACCCCTAACACCACGTGAATCCCAGTCAATGTTGGAAAAATTAAAATCTCCCATCACCACCCTGTTGCTCCTACATCTTTCCATAATCTGTCTACATATTTGTGCCGCTATCTCAGCTCGCTGTTGGGAGGCCTGTAGTACAGCTCCAACATTGTTACCGCACCCTTCCTATTTCTGAGCTCTGCCCATATTGCCTCATGACTCGAGTCCTCCATAGTGCCCTCCTTCAGCACAGCTGTGATATCCTCTTTGACCAGTAATGCAACTCCTCCACCCCTTTTACCTCCCTCTCTATCCCGCCTGAAGCATCTATATCCTGGGATGTTTAGTTGCCAATCTTGCCCTTCCCTCAACCAAGTCTCAGTAATAGCAATAACATCATACTCCCAGGTACTAATCTAAGCCCTAAATTCATCTGCCTTACCTACTACACTTTTCACATTAAAACAAATGCACCTCAGACCACCTATCCCTTTGCGTTCATCATCTGCTCTCTGCCTACTCTTCCCCTTAGTCACATTGACTTCATTATCTAGTTCCTTACAGGCTTTAGTTACCAACTCCTTACTGTCCACTAACCTCCTCATTTGGTTCCCATCCCCCTGCCACATTAGCTTAAACCCTCCCCAACAACGTTAGCAAAAGCACCCCCTAGGACATTGGTTCCAGTCCTGCTGGTGTAGACTGTCCGATTTGTAATAGTCCCACCTCCCCCAGAACCGGTCCCAATGTCCCAAAAATCTGAACCCCTCCCTCCTACACCATCTCTCAAGCCACTCATTTATCCTGCCTATTCTTTCATTTCTACTCTGACTAGCACGTGGCACTGGTAGCCATCCTGAGATTACTACCTCTGAGGTCCTACTTTTTAACTTGGCTCCTAACTCCCTAAATTCTGCTTGTAGGACCCCACCCCATTTTTTTACCCATATCATTGGTGCCTATATGCACCACGACAGCTGGCTGTTCACCCTCCCCCTTCAGCATGTCCTGCAGTCAATACAGCGCAGAACTGGCCCTTCGGCCCTCGATGTAGAACATAGAACGATACAGCGCAGAACAGGCCCTGCGGCCCTCGATGAGACATCCGATCTGAGACATCCCTGACCAGTGCATCTGGGAGGCAACATACCATTTGGGAGATAACAAGGTGTAGAGCTGGATGAACACAGCAGGCCAAGCAGCATCAGAGGAGCAGGAAGGCTGACATTTCGGGCCCAGACCTTTCTTCAGAAATGGGGGAGGGGAAGGGGATTCTGAAATAAATAGGGAGGAGGGGAGGCGGATAGAAGATGGATAGAGGAGAGGATAGGTGGAGAGGAGGCAGACAAGTCAAAGAGGCGGGGATGGAGCCAGGAAAGGTGAGTGTAGGTGGGGAGGTAGGGAGGGGATAGGTCAGTCCAGGGAGGATGGACAGGTCAAGGGGGCGGGATGAGGTTAGTATGTAAGAGATGGGAGTGGGGCTTGAGGTGGGAGGAGGGGATAGGTGGGAGGAAGGACAGGTTAGGGAGGCGGGGACGAGGTGGGCTGGTTTTGGGATGCAGTAGGAAGAGGGGAGATTTTAAAGCTTGTGAAGTCCACATTGATACCAGTAGGCTGCAGGGTTCCCAAGTGGAATATGAGTTGCTGTTCCTGCAACCTTCAGGTAGCATCGTTGTGGCACTGCAGGAGGCCCAGGATGGACACGTCGTCTGAGGAATGGGAGGGGGAGTTGAAATGGCTCGCGACAAGCTTTAAATTCTTCCCTCCTCAAAAGCCACCACCCAAATATATCAGTTCACTCACCTCCCCAGAGCACAATTCAACCGCTCCCACTCTGCTCGGCTGCTGAAATGAAGAACTTACCTCCTGGCAGGCCCCTGGTCCTCGCTCTCACTGCTCCGGCTGCTGCTCGCTGCAAAAAATGGAGGCCGCTGATTTCAGTGTCATTGGGTCAAAATTCTAGAACTCCCTCCCTGACAGCACAATGAGTATATATGCATCACATGGACCATGACAGCTCCCGCCATGAGACCCCTACAGTGACCTCCAACCGAGGGCTCAAGCACTTTGGGTGGTGGGACTTCTTACAGTTCCATCAGCTGGCATCCCTCATTCTGGCTGCAGTTCCTACCTAGTAACTGGCCAGTTTCTCAAATTGGGACTTCCTACTGAGTGAGAGGTACAGAGCCCACTCCCAGCCAATTAACGTTCCTCAGCTACAGGACTTCCCCAGTGCTGGGACAAGAAATTCCATCCATCGTTCTGGTTTACGTGGTCCCAATCACAAGTTAACTCTAAAGACAATTATCGAAAGGAATATCTTTTCTTTTAAACCTGATGCTTGGTGTTGGTAAATTATGGAAATTCTGAACCTTGATTCAAAGCTGGCACAGAAAGCCAAATGCTTCACCAGAATCCTCCAAGGAAGGGATTCACTCCTCCCACTTCCTCCTACATGTGACTTCCAGTCCACTCTCTTTGGTTAATTTTAAATGCCCTCACAACAATTTGTCATTCACAAAAATAGTATTCCTTTTAAGGTTATTCAGATCCCATAAAAAAATGAAGAAGCCACTCAGCCCATTGTGTTTGTGCCAGCTCTTTATAGTAATACAAAAAGTAATCTTCTTTTCTTGCTTTCATTCTCCATGCTCCTGTATCCCTTATGCAATTTTGTTTTAATATATGGAGTGGAATATGCTGTAACAATACGTTCTCTGGCAAAGTGTTTCATGCTTCATAAACCCTTTTTGTGAAGGGTTGCTTTTTTCCCAAATTCCCTCCTCACTTTCATGAAACAATTTTAAAATAGATATTCCCTCAACCCTACCTTCCAATCCAGTGGAAAGGTACTTTCCCAATTCACTCTGTCAAAATCCTTCAAAATTTTAAAGTGAACATGTCTATTCATCCTATCACAGCAGATGGCAGAAGATGATAACCACCTAGCCACAAAAGCAGATGCAATGATTCCCCAAACTGCAAAGGCTCATTTATGAAGAGTTTATGCATCAACCTTGATCCCATAACAAGTTACTGGTGGTTTCAAAACATCAACATTTTGATTTATATAGTTTTTTTCATATTAAGTGATCTCAAAGATGGAAAAATGGGCACAATGTGGGAGAGAAGAATGAACAGATAGAATTACTAAAACATAAGAAGGAATTTTAAACCAGTACGGGAAAAGAAATTGTGAAAGGATTTAGGAACAGAGTTCCAGGAGTCAGTAACTCAACAATTGAAGGAATGACCTATGATACAAGGAAAAAGAAGCAGCTCAGTGCCAGAGAAGCAAATGGCAAGAGGGGAGATTTAGGTTAGTCACTGAGCAAGGATGGAATAGGAGTGAGGAGGAATTTGAAGAACAATAATTTAAAGTTTGTCTATAGGGACAAAGGGAACCTTTGAAGGCTAACCTGAACTGAGATTCTGGAAATTGAGGACTTTGAACAGGAAAGGACAGAAACAGTGACTGTCTGAATAGATTGTAGTTATGATGAGTGGAATTGGGTTAATTGGCTGGAGGAATATTGAGAGAGTTCCAATCTTGACATGGTAAATATACAAGATTATCGTATGGGTAGCAGTGAGGAAAGAGAATAGCAGACTTGGCTGTCAACATGAAAAAAGGCTGCCTTGGTGAATGGCAAAATTATGAAAGAAATTTACCACCAGATGAAGTGACAAGCTAAGTTATCGAACTCCCATATTTTAGGAAGAGTAATGAAATTAAGAAATGCACTCAAAAAAAACAGGAGCAGGGTTGGCCTTGCAGGCAACACCACATCTCATGAATGGAAAATACAAAAATCTTGATTCATCCAATATTAATGTTAGTCAGACAGTTCAGGAGTTGCATAGTAACATTGGAATCAAAAGAAGAAGGAGAAAGGTATGTTTGAGTGATATTAGCTTGATTCTGCCAAGAAAGTTCTCCATTATGCATGGATGTCTTAGCATATGGATTATGAACAGTACAGAATCAAAACTTGATATATCCTCCAGTTCAATTCATGAAACATTCTGATTCAATATCTTAAAAATTAACAGGACAGCAGGGTCTACCTTTAGCTGAATCAGCCTTACCTGAGTTCATTCAATGACAGTAAGACAACATACACACCGGCAAACATTCGCTTAATGAAGTTCAATCCCTGGCAACATTAAATACTGACAAAATCAAGTGAACTGGATTCTGGCTAATAAGGTAAATTAAGCAGACAGCACTTTGAGTTCAAAATTCCCACTACTGCTCTAAACTCTAAGAACCATATATCTTGAAAGAAACCTCTGTCCTAAAACTAGTTAAAGTGTGAAACTCCATTTCTTACTCAAGATAAGCTCTGGCATCTTTATGATGTATAGACCCTGTGAAATCTCAACCATGGCAATTGATCACAAAACTTCACCACTTGTTTTATAAATCATAAAAATTAGAAAGGTGGTTTGCTGGTTTAAATTGTTTGCAACTCAAAAGTTATAAAAATGATCACTGTACCAGAACTTTGTGTTCAGTTCAGAAGGTTTAAACTCCAAGTGCCGTTCACTCAACAGACCTTGTGCCCAGAATCAACTTGGTTTATTAGTATTTTAGTTTACGTGTAAGTTTGCGGACAACACCAAAAGTGGTGGCATGGTAAACAGTGAAGGAGGCTTTCTAAGGTTACAAAGCAATCTTGATCAAATGGGTCAATGGGCCAAAAAATGGCAGATGGAGTTCAATCTGGATAACTGCAAGGTATTGCATTTTGGTAACACAAACAATTATAGGACTTATATAGTTAATGGTGGGACCTTGGGTTGTGTTATAGAACAGAGAGACCTAGGGATTCAGGCACATAATTCTTTGGAGCTTGTGTCACATACAGACAGGATGGTTAAAAAGACATTTAGCATGCTTGTCTTAGTTGCTCAGTCCTTTGGGTATAAGAGTAGGGAAATTGAGTTTGTACAGGATATTGGTGAGTCCTCTTCTGTAATACTATGCCTAGCTCCGGTCACCCAGTTATAGGAAGGATATTATTAAGCTGGAGAGGGGTCAGAAGAGATTTACTAGGATGTTACCAGGCATGGAAGGTATGAGATATAATGAAAGACTGGAAAGGTTCAAACTTTTTTCACTGGAACGTAGGAGGTCAGGGTGGGGGGGAGCAATCTTGTAGAAACTCATACAATAACAAGGGGTATAGACAGACTTAATGGTAATTGTCTTTTCCCTAGGATGGGGGAATTTCAAGACAAGGGGGAGCATATTTTTAAGGTAAGAGGTGAAGGATTTAAAAAAGATATGAGGGGCAATTCTTTTACATAGAGTGTGGTTCGTATGTGGATTAAATTCATGAGGAAGTGGTGGATGTGGGTACAATTATAATGCTTAAAAGATCATTTGGATAAGTATATGACTGGGAAAAATTGGGAGGGAAATGGGCCAGAACTAGGGAGGAGGGACTAGTTTAGTGCTTGGGGCATGGATGGGGCAGAATTTGTAAGAAGCATCCAGGAGGGCTTCTTCAAATAGTATACAGATAGCCAATCTAGGAAGGGCACCATACTGGACCTAGTATTGGTGAATAAGCCTGCCCAGGTAGTCAACATCTCAGTAGGGGAGCAGTTCGGGAATAGTGATCACAATTCAGTAAGCTTGAAGGTACTGATGGATAACGATAGGTGTAGTTGTCAGGTGAAGGTGCTAAATTGGTGGAAGGCTAATTACAGCAATATTAGGCAGGAACTGAAGAATGTAGATTGAAGGCAGATGTTTGAGGGCAAATCAACATTTGGTATATGGGAGGCTTTCAAGTCTGGAAACTCAGAACCAGCATGTTCCTGTGAGGATGAAGGATAAGTGTGGCAAGCTTAGGGAACCTTGGATAACGAGATATATTGTGAGCCTAATCAAAAAGAGAAAGGAAGCATTTGTCAAGGCCAGGAGGCTAGGAACACACAAAGCAAGGGTAGAATACAAGGAAAGTCGAAAGAAACTTAAACAAGGAGTCAGGAGGGCAAAAAGGGGTCATGAAAAGTAATTGGCCAACAGGATTAAAGGAAAATCCCAAGGCTTTTTACTCATATATAAAGAGCAAGAGGGTAGCCAGGGACAGGGTTGGCCCACTCGAGGGAAGGGAATTTATGTGTGGAGCCAGAGGAAATGGCCAAGGTATTCAATGAATACTTAGCATCAATATTCACCATAGAGAAGGACTTGGTAGTTGATGAGTCTGGGGAAGGGTGTGTAGATAGTTTGGGTCATGTTGAGATCAAAAGGGAGGAGGTATTCAGGGTCTTGAAAAACATTAAGGTAGACAAGTCCCCAGGGCCTGATGGGATATACCCCACAAAACTGAGAGAGGCAAGGGAGGAAAATGCTGGGGCCTTGAGAGAAATCTTTGTATCCTCACTGGCTACAGGAGAGGTCCCAGAGGACTGGGGAATAGCCAATGTTATTCCTTTGTTTAAGAAGTGTAGCAAAGATAATCCAGCTACTTACAGGCCAGTGAGCCTTACATCAGTGGTAGGGAAATTATTGGAGAGGATTCTTCGAGACAGGATTTACTCCCACTTGGAAATAAGTGGGCATATTAGCAAGAGAAACATGGTTTTATGAAGGAGAGGTCGTGTCTCACCAAAATGGTTGAGTTTTTTTGAGGAAATGATGAAGGTGATCGTTAAGGGTAGGGTAGTGGGTGTTGTCTGTATGGACTTCAGTAAGGTGTTTGACAAAGTCCCTCATGGCAGGATGATAAAGAAGGTAAAGTTGCATGGGGTCAGATGGACAAAAATCTGGCTCGGTCAAAGAAGACAGACGACAGCAGTGGAAGGGTACATTTCTGAATGGAGGGCTGTGACTAGTGGCATTCCTCAGGGATCAGTGTTGCGACCTTTGCTGTTTGTAATATATATAAATGTTTTGGAGGAAAATGTAACTGGTCTGATTAATAAGTTTGCGAGATGACACAAAGGTTGGTGGAATTGCGGATAGTGATGAGGACCATCAAAGGATACAGCAGGATATAGATCGGTTGATAACTTGGGCAGAGAGATGGCAGATGGAGCTTAATCCAGAAAAATGTGAGGTAATGCATTTTGGAAGGACTAATCCAGATGGAAAATATACAGTAAATGGCAGAACCCTTTAGAGAACTGATAGGCAGAGGGATCTGGGTGTGCAGGTACACAGGTCACTGAAAGTGGCAACACAGGTGGACAATGTAGTCAACAAGGCATACGGCGTGCTTGCCTTCATCAGTGGGGCATTGAGTTTAAAAATTGGCAGGTAATGTTGCAGCCCGTGTTTGGAATATGGTACTCAATTCTGGTCACCACGCTACCAGAAGGACGTAGTGGCTTTGGAGAGGGTACAGAAAAGATTTACCAGGATGTTGCCTGGTATGGAGGGCATTAGCTATGAGGAGAGGTTGGAGAAACTTGGGTTGTTCTCACTGGAACGACAGAGGCTGAGGAGAAACCCGATTGAGGTCTACAATATAATGCAGGACATCAGCAGAGTGGACAGTCAGAAGATTTTTCCCAGGTGGAAAAGTCAGTTACTATGGGCCATAGGCTTAAGGTGCGAGGTGCAAGGTTTAAAGGTGATATACGAGCAAAATTTTTTACACAGAGGTGGTAGGTGCCTGGAACTCACTGCTGGGGGAGGTAGTGGAAGCAAATATTATAGTGACTTTTAAAAGGTGTCTTGACAAAAACATGAATAGTTTGGGAAAAGAGGGATACAGTCCCCAGAAGGATAGGGGTTTCAGTTGTCATGAGCAGCATGTCGGTGCAGGCTTGGAGGACTGAATGGTGTGTTTCTGTGCTGTAATTTTCTTTGTTCTTTGTTCTAAAAACAGAAATTGCTGGAAAAACTCAACATGTCTGGTGGCATCTGTGGAGAGAAATCAGAATTAATGTTTTGGATTCAATGACCCTTCTTCAGAACTGATGGTAGCTAGGAAAATGTTGCATTTTATGCTGAAGGTAGGGTAAGGGGTGGGTTAAGGAGTAAACAATAGGTGGGGATAGAGCCCAAAGAGAGAGAAAAAACAGATGGACAAATAATGACGGGGATAACAATAAGCCTAGGAGAATGAATGTCTGCCAGTGGGACTATTAGTGGTTAATAATGGGTTATGTATAATAGAAGACCATGTGATAACAAGGCCTGGCGTGTGGGAGTTGGGTTAGGACGTGGAAGAAGGTGCCTCAAGCCCTAAAACTGTTGAACTCAATTTTGAGTCCAGAAGTCTGTAGAGTTCCCAAGTGCAAAATGAGGTGTTGTTCTTCCAGCTTACGCTGAACTGCACTAGAACACTGTAGCAAGTGTTTGAATCAGTTTGGCTTCGTAAAGGGGAGGTCAGGCCTGACAAATCTGTTAGAATTCTTTGAGGAGGTAACGAGCAAGTTAGACAAAGGAGAGCCAGTAGAATGTGATCAATTTGGATTTCCAGAAGGCCTTTGACAAGGTGCAGCACAGGAAGCTGCTAAATAAGATAAGTCCATGGTGTTAAGAACAAGATACTGGCATGGATAAAGCATTGGCTGGCAGGCAGAAAGCACAAAGGGCAGATTGGGTCTTTTTCAGAATGGCAGCTGGTGACTAGTGGAGTTCGGCAGGGGTCAGTGTTGGGACCACAACCATTCACATTATATCTGAATGATCTGGATGATGGAATTGAGGGCATTGTTGCTAAGTTTGCAGATGACACAGAGAAAGGTGGAGAGTGGGGTAGTGTTGAGGAATGGGGGAGGTTGCAGAATGTTAACTTACAGGTTCAGTTGGCAGTTAGAAAGGCAAGGGCAATGTTAGCATTCATTTTGATAGGGCTAGAATACAAGAGCAGGTATGTACTGCTGAGGCTATATAAGGTTCTGGTCAGACCATGTTTGGAATATTGTGAGCAGTTTTTGGCCATGTATCTAAGGAAGGATGTGTTGGCATTAGAGGGGGTCCAGAGAAAGTTTACAAGACTAATCCTGGGGTGGAGGTCTTGCCATATAGGAAGGATGTTGTGAAACTCAAAAGGGTTCAGAAAAGATTTACAAGGATATTGCCAGGGTTGGAGGGTTTGAGCTATAGGGAGAGGCTGAATAGGCTGGGGCTATTTTCCCTGGAGCATCAGAGGGTGAGTGATAACCTTATAGAGGTTTATAAAATCATGAGGGGCATGGATAGGCTGAGTAGCCAAGGTCTTTTTCCAGCGGTGTGGGAGTCAAAAACTAGATGGCATAGGCTTATGGCGAGAGGGGAAAGATCTAAAAGGGACCTAAGGGACAACTTTTTCACACAGAGGGTGGTACGTGTATGGAATGAGCTGCCAGAGGAAGTGGTGGAGGCTGGTACAATTACAACATTTAAAAGGCACCCAGATAAGAATATGAATATGGAGGGTTTAGAGGGATCTGGGCCAAATGCTGGCAAAAGTGACTAGATTAATTTAGGATCTCTGACCAGCATGGACAAATTGCACTGAAGGATTTGTTTCCATTTGTACAGCTCTATGACTATGACTCTATATTATGAACAGTTGAGGTCTCTGTGTCTGTACTCAATGATATTTAGCAGGAATAGGGGGGATCTGATTGAAATATGAGAGGCCTGGACAGAGTGGACTTGGAGAAGATGTTTCCACTTGTAGGAGAGGCTAGGACTGAGGGCACAGCCTCAGACTGAAGGGAAGATCCTTTAGAATTGAGATGAGGAAGAATTACATGAGCGAGAGAGTGATGAATGTATGGAACTCATTGCTGCAGAAGGCTATGGAGGCCAAGTCATTTATCAAAGATAGATACGTTCTTGATTACCATTATTTATGCAAGGAATGAGGGCAACGTTGACCAGGCAGCATTTATTGCCCATCCCTAATTGCCCAGAGGACAGTCCAGAATCAACCACATTGTTGCGGGTCTCTCAGCATGTAGGCCAGATCAGGTAAGGATGGCAGTTTCCTTCTCTAAAGGACATTAGTGAACCAAATGGGTTTTACGGACAATCGGCAATGGGTTCATGGTCATCATTAGATTCTTCATTCCAGATATTTTATTGAATTCAAATTCTACCATTTGCCATGGCGGGTATTGAACCAGGGTCCCGAGAACATTTTCTGGGTCTCTGGATTAACAGTCCAATGATAATATCACGAGGCCATTGCCTCTCCTAGTTAGTAAGGGGATCAAAGGTTATGGGAAGAAGGCAGGAGAATGGTGTTGTGAAACCTATCGGCCATGATTGAATGATGGAGCAGACTTGATGGGCCAAGTGGCCTAATCCTGCTCTTATGGTCTTGTGGTCATGGAATGCCATCCTGCCCTCTTCATTCAACCAGGTTGATTCACCCACTTGATGGTCATGGTAGAGTGGGGGATATGCCAGGCTATGAAGTGTCAGATTGTACAGTTAGATTAGTACAGATTCTACAGATAAATTGAGATGGGATGGCATGTGGGAATCAGTAGGAAGTGTTTTTGCCCATATTTGACCTGATGACAGGAGACAGCATGGAATCCAGAGACAATGTGAATAACTCCCAGGCCGAGTCCCTCCCAACTACATAACAGTGCGCTGATGCCTCTGCTGGGTTTGTATGCCAGTATTCAAGACATACCTAGAGATGGTGATGGTGTTGTCTGGGATATTGACTGGAAGCTATGATTCTGAGAGTATGGCTATGACCAGCCTATGAGACAGCTATCCCAAGTGTTGTAAGGAGAATTTTTCAAGGTCAACAAGGCAGTTATCATTTTCCAGCGATGTGTCTGGATTTATCCTTTTGAGACTTTTTAGCAATTTAATACAGATGAGTTGCATGCTAGGCCGTTTGAGTGAACAGACAATGTTCAACCACTTCACTGGGGGTCTGGAGTCACATGTAAGCCAGACCAGGTAAGGACAGCAGGTTTCCTTCCCTAAAGGACATGAGTGAACCAAATGGATCTTTAGAACAATGGTCATTATTAATGTCTCTGCACCGATATTCACCCTAATGCTCTCACACATATGAGTTCTTTAAGGGTTTAAGTGGTGTAGTATGTGAGGGTCTGACGAGAATAGACTTGTACATTAAACAGGATATTATTTATTACATTTCAGCAACTGTTTACATGTTAAAAGGGCAGGTTCTACATGACTACAAAGACTGTTAAGAGGACTCAGCCATCGTTCTGTCTCCTATGAGTTTCTATTTTAACCCCCCACCAAGTCCTCATGCTATCCTCACCTTGGGTGGTGTAATTGAATTTAATTAAGTGTCAACATTTTCAGATGCTTTCTGAACCACATACAGCAAAGATTTCCTGTTACACAAGACAGTCATAAAATATGGAGTATCAATTTTCAAAATGCCATATGATCTTAATACTTTGGAGCTTCATGTATTAAAGTGGCTTGAAAAGGGGAGAAACATTCACTTAAAAAGGCCACAGCAAGCTGTTGAGCCAAGCTTTGTGAAATTCATGTGAAACAATCAAAATTATACACCTTTCCATTAGCTCATACATAAAGCTAGGAAGCTTGACATAGGTGTCAGCAGTCTTCAATCATATCAAGCAGGATAGCCTTCAGTCAGGAAGTCCTGCACAGTAAGTCAACAACAGCTTCTGATACCAGTCCAGGGGCTGTACATCGTCAGCTACTTAGCGTAGCCATAGTCAGGCTCCTGTCTTTGTAAGGGTTGAAAAGTCAAAAGGCCAGCACGCCACCACCTGTCTTGGCTCTTTTACTGTATTGTTTTCTCCTGGAATGAGAAAAGGGATGGGATTGAGTGAGGTTACAGTGTCTGACGTAGCTGTAAGTGCTGGTGCAAGAATGGGAAAAGTGATGAATTGTCCTGAGTGAGTGAGAAGGCAGTGCAGAGGGCATGGAGGGTTGGTGAGGTTGGAGTGGGTGAGAAAGAATGAGGGAAGATGTTGAGAGCTAGAGCATGAGCCTCGGTGGGAGGTAGGTGGTGTAGCAAAGATAGAGTGAGTGTGAGAGAACAGAACAAAGATGGTGGGACTTACTTGGTGCAGTGGAGAAGGTCATTGACACTCTTCCTACACTGTTTCAGATGGATGAGACCACACTGATCTGACTGACAAGCAAGTGAAGAGAAGCTGGATAAATACTTAAGGGAAAAAAAGGAATTGAGGGGTCTGTCGATAGAATGTGAAGTAAGGAGGCTCATCTGGAGCGTACACACAGGCATAGACCAGTTGCGCTAAATGGCCTGATTGTGCATTGTAAAATTCTATGTAATACGCCAGAAGCAGCAATAAAGAAGAGTGTTCATAATAATGCAAACAGTGTGAATCAAACAGCTACAAAGCAGCTGCTTTATGAACTTCTGGTTAAATTGCACTTTGAAATAAGTGTTTCAGTGCTATATTTAGTCAGCACTAAAATGAAAAGTTATTTGTGTCATCCGGGAGTCTCGCATCTAGCAGCAGATTGCAAATGACATACATATTCCCATCCAAAGTTGCATTAAGGATGCTCAAGAGATTCAGAAGCAATTCATGGTGTAACATTGTCATTGTAAAATGCACCCATGTAGCAAACAAAAATGTTGCTACTAATATCACAGATGCTCAATTCATTTGGTTGTCCTTTCTTCTTTTTCCCAAGTGAATCTATTCCACAAATAGTTACAATTATGGATTCTTGTTCAATTTGCTTCTTATCTCCAACTTAACCCTTCAGTTACTGAAAGTGCTGAAATAAAGTCCCAAAGGCTGGAATGGTCGCACAAAATAGTTATAAAAGGTTGGATCATAAATCATTGGGAAGCTGGTGAGATTGGAAATTCTCTGGTCAGCGTTTGAGTATATCTCAGAATGAGATGTAGTATAATACCTGACTTTGAAACTTAAAAACTGTAAAGAAGAACTGCAAACTCAATAATGAAAACTGACTGTAAGTAGCAGATAGCTGTCAATCATCTGTAAGTGACTTCCTGAGCTAGTGCTGATTACAGTATGCAGGAATTTGTGTGAGCAAAATGGTTTTGTAAAACCATACCTGTTGGTACACAGAGCAAATTCAAAAGTAGTACATCCTAAATAAAATGCAAATTTGGGAATTTGGTGCACGAGTGGAAAGATGTGATGCTTTTTACCTCCAATACAAACTACAAAAGGAAGTTAGAATATCGTGAGAATTCCACATAAGCCCTGAGTCGAAGCTGTGATGTGGTAAGTTGAACAAATGCAGGGATTATGCAAGCCTGTAGCAATGGCTACATAAAAACAAAATAGTCATGTTGAAAATGAAAGTCAGGAGGGATATAGACTATAAGCAGGAAAGTGGGATGAGTTTTGTTTGGGAACATGGTCAACATGGACTAGTTGGAGCAAAGGGTCTGTTTCCATTCTGTATGACTCTATGACTGCATGGCACAGCAGACAAAACTTATGAATACCCAACAGTCAAGACCAGGCAGTACAAAGATGTCAAAAAGACAAAACTAAAGGCTCTGAATCTAGTTGCACTGATTACTTATAACAAAGTAAATACATTGATAGAGCACTCTGAAGTAAATGAATACGACATGATATTTATTATGGGGACTTGGCAGCAACATGGCAAGGATTGGCTCCTGAATATTGAGGGATGGATGACATTCGAGAAGTATTGCAAGATGGGTAAAGGCGGAGGCTCTGTAAAGCAAGGATTGGTACAATAGTTAGAAATGATGTTAGTTCAGAAGATCAGGAGTAGAATCAGTTCCTATGTGGAAGAGAATCAGTGCTGGGGCCACACTTAATGACCTGGTTGTGTAAAGTGAATGTACTACCACCAAGTTTGCAGATGACATAAAAATAAGTGGCAAGGGAAGTGGAGGATGAGACAAAGAGTCTTAATAGAAATATAGACAGAATAGTGAGTAAGCAAAAATATAGCAGATGAAATATAATGTGAGGTCATATGCTTTGGCAGGAAGAATAGAGGAGTTGAATATTATTTAAATGAAGAATGACTGCAGAAAACTACAGGTCAGACTCCCTCATCATGAATCACAAAAAGATGGTCTCTAAGTTCAGCAGGTAATAGGGAAGGCAAATGGAATGTTGGCCTTCATCTCAACGGGAATGCAATATAGAAGTGGGAGGTTTTGCTAAAACTGTACAAAGCACTAGTCACACCACAACTGGAACACTGTGAACAGTTTTGGGCCCCTTATCCAAGGAAAGATATATTGGCACTGGAGGCAGTCCAGAGAATGTTCCCTAGACTAATACTAGGTTAGAGGGACTATGTTACGTGAAGACATTGAGAAGATTGGATCCGAACTCATTAGAATATAGAAGAATGAGAGGCAACTCTATTGAAACATACAAGATTTTTGGAGGAGCAGTCATACTCATCTCAAAACTGGAATTCATTTTTGTCCATGTTTGAAAAAATGCTGAAATAGGGTCAGAAGCTGAGAGATCCTGACAGAGCCCAAACTGAGCATCAGTGAGAAAGTTATTACTAAGCAAGTGCTGCTTGAAAGCATTGTTGATGACCCATTCTATCAGTTCACTAACAATCAAGAGTAGACTGATGGGGTAACAATTGACTAGGTTGGATTTGTTCTGCTTTTTGTTTGCAGAACACACCTCCTTTTCCATATTGTCTGTAGATGCCAGTGTTGTAACTGTACTGGAACAGCTTGATTAGGGGCATGGCACATTCTGGAGCACATACGGTGTTGTCTGGGCCCATATCTGCTGCCTCCAGCTTTACTTGATGTCACATGGAGTGAATCAGATTTGCTGAAGACTGGCATCTGTGCTGGAGTTCTCTGAAGGAGGCTGAGATGGATCATCTGCTCAACACTTCTGGTTGAAGGTTATTGCAAGTGCTTCAGCCTTATCTTTTGCACTGATGTGCTGAACTCTCCTATCGTTGAGGATGGGGGTATATTTGTGAGGCCTCTTCCTCCTCCAGTGAGTTGTTTAATTGCCCACCGCCATTCACAACTGGATATGATCAAACTGCAATGCTTAGATCTGACCCACTGATTGTGAAAACACCTTGCCTTGTCTATTACTCATTCCTTACACTGGTTGGCGTGCAAGTAGTCCCGTTCTATAGCTTCACCAGGTTGACAACTCAGGTTGCTCCACGCTTTCCCTCCTGCATTCTTCATTGAAACTGTGTTGATCCCCTGGCTTGATGCTAATCGTAGAGTGGGGAATTAGCAAGGACATGAGGTTACAGATTGAGTTGGAATATGATTCTGCTGCCGCTCAATGTCTCATGAATATTCAATTGAGAGTTGCTCAACAAGTTCAAAGTCTGTGCCATTTATCACAGTGATCATGCCCCATAACATGACAGAGGGCATTCTCAATTTGAAGTTGTGACTTTATCTCTGGTGAATTTCTGTGCAGTGACCATTCTTACCAATACTGTCATGGACAGATACATCTCTGGCAGCCAGACTTTTTTTAAAAAATTCATTAACAGGATGAGAGCATCGCTGGCTAGGCAGCATTTATTGCCCATCCCTAATTGCCCAGAGGGCAGTTAAGAGTCAACCACATTGCTGTGGGTCTGGAGTCACATGTAGGTGAGACCAGGTAAGGATGGAAGTTTCCTCCCCTAAAGGCATGAGTAAATCAGATGGGTTTTTCTGACAATCAACATGGTCATCATTAGACTCTTCAATTCCAGATATTTATTGAATTCAAATTCTACATCTGCCATGGCAGAATTCAAACCTGGGTCCCCAGAATATTATCCAAGTCTCTGGAGTCCAGTGATAAAACCACCAGGTCATTGCCTCCCCCAGACTGGTGATGATGAGGTTAACTATGTTTTGTCACCCACTGCCCCTCACCTGTCGCAGACCAGTCTAGCGACCATGTCCTTTAGGACTTGACCAGTTCAGTCAATCATGGTTCTGGCACTCTTGGTGGTAGACATTGAAATCCCCCATAGAGTAAATGTTATTCCCTTGCTTCCATCAGTTCTTCCTCTAAGTTTCCAAGTATTGTTCAATATGGAGGAGTACTGATTCATCATCTGAGGGAGGACAGTGCATGGTAATCAGCAGGAGGTTTCCTTGCCTGTGCTTGACCTGAAGCCATGAAACTTCATGGGGACGAGTCAATGTTGAGAACTCCTAAGGCAACTCCCTTCTGTCTGTATACACCACCAGACTGCCACCTCTGCTGGGTCTGTCCTGCCACTGGAATAGGACTTTTCCCGAGATGGTGATGATGTCATTTAGGGCCATTGTCTGTAAGGTATGATTCTGTGAGCGTGATCAGGCTGTTGCTTGACTGTTCTGTGAGCCAGCTCTCTCAACTGTGGAACAAGCCCCCAGATGTTAGATAGGATGACTTTGCAGGGTCGACATGGCCAATTCTGCCATTGTCATTTCCAGTGCCTTAGTCAATGCCAGCTCATCTATCAGTTAAAGTGTTTGTCTAGGCTTTTCAGCAGTTGACACATTTGAATGGTTGGCCATGGCTAGGCCATCTGAAAGGACAATTGAGAATGAACCACAGTAGTGTAGGTCAGACTAGACCTTTGCTTCCCTAAAGGCTTTAGTGAATCAATCAGCTTTTACAACAATCAACAGTAATATTACAGTAATCATTATACTTTTAATGCCTAATTTTAATGACTTTGAATCCCACAATTGGCTGTGCTGGAATATTAATCTGGGCTCCTGGAACATTACTTGGGTCTCTGGATTAATACGTCACTGACTATATCACAATGCCATCGCCTCCCTGCAGAAATGCTGGAGGTCTAAAATACAAAAAGTGCTGGAGAAACTCAATAGGTCTGGACACATCTATGGAGACAGAAACAGAGTTAATGCACTTGAAATGTGATTCTATTTCAGAACTGAATGGTGTTAGGACAGTGGTGTGTTTTGTGTCGGAAAAAATGGGGAGTAGGATAAAGTGGAACAAGTGGTAATGGTTCTTGGACCAAAAGGCAAAAAAGACCTCATCAAATCCTAGGAGGGAAATAGAAAGCAATGGAGATGAAGAAGCAGATTCAGACAAAAATTCCATCATCGAGGTCTTAGACTCAACCAATGTATCTATAGTGAGGTAATACACCTGACCTCCCCTAAGACCCACTCAAAACAGTCTACTTGCCAAAAGAAATATATGGATCATTAAACAAATAAAAGATAACTAATTTAAAATAAAAAATGCACAAAGGAGCGAGAAAACAGATCCAAGCAAATAAGAATAACGTCAAGACAGCAAAACTTTAATAAAAGAGACAAAAAGGAAGTACAAAAAGATATTTATAAATGGTATCAAAATTAATAAAATCATTTACAATCATGACAGGAATAAAAGGCTAATCATGAACAATGTAGGGTTCTTGAAAACTGGTACTGCTGATATTGACAATGAAAATAAGGAAATGATGGCCACATTCAAAAACTACTTTGCTTCAGTTTTTAATCACTGAAGAGGTCAACATTCTGTAGATCCCAAGGAAACCAATATTGAATCAAGGATGGGTTTCCAACGAAGTTAATGTAAGCAAAACAACAGCAAAAAAGAAAACTAAAGTGTGAGTAACCACCAGGACCAGGTAGTGTCTATTACAGTGTTTTAAAATTTTTTAAAGCCCAGTGAGTACAAACTTACATGTCGCCAATCAGGAGATACACATGTGGAGGGAGAGAATCAAAAACAAACAATTCTCAAGGCATGTAGGTGGCACTGCTAATACCTCATCAAAAATACTACTGCACATCTATAAACATATTACTAGTCATGTGAAGCATTGTGCTGCACTGATCCTCTTGAGCCAAGGTTGCTTATGACCATTGATTATCTCACTCATGAAGTAGCCCATGTCTTCCAATACACTCTTGTTTCCCCTTTTATAGAGTCATAGATTCATACAGCATGGAACCAGACCCTTCAGTCCAACTCGTCCATGCCGACTAAGATTCCCAATATAAACTAGTCCCATTTGCCTGTGTTTGACCCATATCTATCTAAACCTTTCTGATTCATGTATCTATCCAAACGCCTTTTAAATATTGTAACTGTACCTGCGTCTGCCTATTCCACTGGCAGTTCATTCCACATAGGAACCACCCTCCGTGTGAAAAGGTTGCCCCTCAGGTCCCTTTTAAATCTTTCTCCTCTCTTAAAATTATGCCCTCTGGTTCTGAACTCCCCCACCCTAGGGAAAAGATCTTTGCTATTCACCCTATCTATGCCCCTCATGATTTTACAAACCTCTATAAGGTCACTCCTCAACCTCCAACACTCCAATGAAAAAAGTCCCAAACTATCCAGCCTCTCCTTATAACTCAAACTCTCCAGTCGCAGCAATATCCTGGTCAATCTTTTCTGAACCTTCTCCGACAATATCCTTCATATTAAGTCTCCTCTCTTCACAATTATTGTCCCCTCTGCACCTCAGCATGCTACTTCCAATTCCTGGAATTGATTTCCTCCACTTCCCTCCCACAGCAGTGGCTCTCGACAACCCCATTGACTTTCATTGAGCTGAATCCCACGACCAACTGTGCTCCATCTCCGCCTAACTTGGACAGACAGCCCCATCTGATAAGTGACCACACACCGACTGATCTCTGTGCAATTCCCCAAATCATTTGCTGTGATTTTCCGAACTGCTTGCACTAGACCTTCAGGGCTGACCATGGTCCATTCCCTGAACTGTAGTGATGCGGAACCTCTCACCGACTACCTTAAGTGGCCAATTGATTATGTCCAAGCCCCGGCATTGAAATTGGATGTTGCATTTGACTTATAGTGCAGGAACCCACCCTTCCTACAGGCCGTATCCCTTGAACTGACTGAGGGCTACTGCCCCTAGGCTTTAAGGACAACAGAACGAGAACAAAAGAGAAGTATAGCACAGGAACAGGCCCTTCAGCCCTCCAAGCCTGTGCTGATTATCATGCCCTGACTAAATTAAAAAACAAACCTTCTGCCCTTATTCAGTCCATATCCCTCTATTCCCTCCCTATTCCTGTAACCATCCAGGTGCCTCTTAAATGTCACCAAACTGCCTGCTTCCATCACTTCCTCTGGCAGTGCATTCTAGGCTCCTACCACTCTTTGCATGAAAAACCTTCCTCACATATCTCCTTTAAACTTTTTCCTCTCACCTTGAACCTGAGCTCCCTTGTAATTGAAACTTCAACCCTAGGAAAAAGCCTCTGACTATCCACCCTATCATATGCCCCTCATAATTTTGTAGACCTTTATCAGGCCTCCTCACAGCCGGTGTCTTTCCAGTGAAAGCAATTCTAGTCTTTTTAAACTTTCCTCATAGCCAATGCCCTCAAAAGCAGGCAACATCCTGGTGAACCTTCTGTGTACTCTCTCTAAAGCTTCCGCATTCTTCTGGCAATGTGGCGACCAAAACTGCACACAATACTCCAAATGCAACCTAACAAGGAATTATATAGCTGCAACATGGTTTGCCAATTCTTGTACTCCATGCCCTGGCCGATGAAGGCAAGCATTCCATGTGCTTTCTTAATCACCTTGGCCACCTGTGTTGCCATTTTTAGGGAACTATGGACCTGCCCAGATCCATCTGAATATTAATGTTCCTAAGGGTTCTGCCATTTACAGTGTAATTCACACCTAAATTTGAGTGTTGCTGGTCTCCATTCTGAAAAACACCCTTCCACCACTACCCTCTGCCTTCTATGACCAAGCTAATTTCGTATCCATCTAGCCAGCCCACCCCGTATCCCGTGTTATTTTAGTCTTTGTACCAATTTGCCATGTGGGACTTTATCAAATGTCTTACTAAAGTCCACATAAACTACATCCACAGCCCTTTCTTTATCAATTATCTTTGTCACCTCTTCAAAAAATTTGATCCAGTTAGTGAGATATGACCTTCCCATACAAGACACGGTCATTTTGTTGAAACACGTGCAGTGTATTTGCTGCATTCGCTGCTGGCACATGATGCAGGTGTGAAATTGATGTAGCACAGTGCCGTACAGTAGCATGGCTGTCCTTTTGATTGATGAATGCTGACAACCATACCAAGCTGCCTGGCTTTGTGTCTGTGCTAAAAGGCAAGCCAAAACAAAGGTACACTGAGCCATTAAGGTCCGGTTGCATAGGCAGAGCACAAAAAAGGCAAGGCAGGACAAGGTAAGGCACAGCAAGGCATAGAAACTGTGAGCATCCAAGTAGACACAAAGTGAGTAAGCCCTGAGATCAAGCAAAGAACCAGAAATGCACCCTGTATGAATACCTAAGATAAGTGCCTGCATGCAAACTACCCTGGCAACAGCATTGCAACATTATAATGCAGAACCATATTGTAAGTGGTTTGGCGATGTGTCATGAGCATGCAGAGACTCCAGTATATAGAATTACAGAATCCCTACAGCGAGGAAAGGAGCCATTCGGCCCATCAAATCTGCATGACCCTCTGAAGAGCATCCACCCAAATCCTTGTAACCCTGCATTTCACATGGCTAATCCATCTAGCCTGCTCATCCCTGGACATTATGGACAATTCACCATGGCCAGTCCACCCAACCTGCATATCTTTGGACTGTGGGTTTAAACTCATACAGACATGGGGAGAATGTGCAAACTCCACACAGACAGTCACCAGAGGGTGGAATCAATCCCAGGTCGCTGGCGCTGTGAGGCAGCAGTGATAATCACTGAGCCACTAAGTACATGCCTGATGCCAGTCTCCAAGAATAGGTGGTGCAGGTGGTCACTGCCTACGGAGTGTGCCTTGAGATGGTGATGTCTGCTGTCTATGATGGATGCATGGAGATCCAACCAATGAACTACAGTCACTAGATAACTGCTCTAATTTTCATGTTAGGAATTGTTCCCATCAAGTTTCTGTTCAGCAGTTGGAGAATGGGAAACTGCACATAAATGAGGTGAGATTAGCTAATAATAAGATGTTGGCACATGCTAATGGATGCAAATAGGCCTCTCACTATTCATTAGCGAAATTCTCATTTCACTGTTCATTGGAGAATGCAACATTTTGATCAAGAATCTCTTTACGACCAATCTCACTCAACTTTCCCAACTTTTTTTATCAATGCCCAATTCATTCAGAAGCAGGAAGTTTCCACCCAGTCTCTCTGTATCTTTCCCACCGTTTCTCAATCCACACGGATACTGCGAGTGACACTTTGATGTTAGGCTTTTACCCTTTAAAATCCAAAGCTGTTCTCTTACCCAATTCCACATGACCTCATCAATTTGCACATTACTTTATGCACTCATTGGCATTAAATCTTTCAAAACCTTAAACCTATACAACAGGACAGGGCAAAAGAATGATATGCATGCATAAATAAACATTTTAATTCTACTTTGTATCAATTCAATTATAGAAATATTTAATACATTATTTGCATTCAACCCACGCTAGAAGCAAGATGCAAAATGAGGAACTACATCATTGTTGATTGTTATGCTTAATTAACAAACTGTTGTCATAAATTTATCCAGCTTAACAAAATATTCCTTCCATTTTACAGAAACTAAAGCATATTCAGAAACCAATGTCAACTTGACTGCTTGAAGGGAAAAGTAGGTTTTTAATCGGAGTTCAATATAATAACTTTTGGAGGGGTTACAAAACAGATTTCCCACTGACTTTCGCAGCAAGTGAGAAAAGGTCAGGTTCCATCTGGGAGAAGCATATATCCCCAGTCACCAACATTCCTTATTCAAATTGAAATACAGTGATACCGTTTCTGAACTATGCTCAATTCTCATCCCTTGCCAATAATCTCAATTAAAGCCATTATCCTCTCTTTGTCTAGCACACAATGAAAGAGATGAGTCCCCCAATGTCGCACTAAAAAACTCAGCTCCAAGAGCATTTCTAGAGTCTATTTTTGCTTCTTCCCCCTTCCCCAGATGCTGCAATTAGAAGAAAAATCTTTTAATGATTTAGCTGTTTAGCATTGCTTTTTCTTGAAACAAATCCACAGAAACATATCCCACTGATCTTGATTCCAAACTACTTAATGTGCTATGATTTCCCTTTGACGTACAGCTGAGTACTGCAAACAGTATTGCAGGCACATCAACCCTGAAGCTGGAGCCTGGAGTAATTGCAATTTCAGTCAGCAACCAAAGGCAATTAGGTTCAGTCTCCACTCTCCCAGGCTCGATTGCAAATATGAATGAACACAATTTTTTTTCTGGTGGAGAGCAGAGAAGTGCTTAATTTAACATCAATTTGGCAAGACATTAGATTCAGTGATTGGTATATAATTTTATACTCAACAGGTACCTTATTCAAGAATGAAGGTGGATTCCATCTTCATCATCTTGTTTGTAGATCAAACTGTCCATGCACTTAATACCAATGCTACTACTTCTTAAATTCTATGCATAATTAACCTTTAGACAATAGACTTGAAAATAATATTTTGCATCTAAAGCAGCAACATGCTTTAAGAAGTCTCCACTTGAAATGCATCCTGTATTTTTAAATGCTTACTATTCTCAAAACTGTTTGTTATAATTTTCCAAATACTTGTGATGGTGGCAGACATTGCTTTATACAGTTTTACAATATCCTCTTTTATTTTTGCAGTGATATCGGAAAGGAAAGTGCCACCTTTTGAAATTACTACAAATTATTAAGTGACCAGGAAGTCTTCCTACAATTTATTCTTAATTACAGAAACATTTGCTTAAAACATAAAATAGATTCTTCTGATTAGCGTATGCCCTAGTAAATATAAAGTAACGTAGCAAGCTTTTTTTTTCAGGATCACAAGCTTAAAAATTGGTTTCTTAGATGGCCATTCTAAAGAACAGCCGAACATGGGAACTGAATAGATCTAACGAATCCTGTTAGATCTGTTTTATGCAATTTAGCTTTGGATGAACTAACTCCTAGTGTTTGCACAATTAAGTCTGGGGTATTTTTGCAGGGTGGGTATGAAAGATCCCATAATGACAGTTGGGAGAAAAGCTGAAGAATGTTTTGACCAATACCTGCAACAGATGATCTGGGCATATATTTAAGTGAAGTTTGTGACATGTTGCTGTACACTGTTGCACTGTCTGCTGTATTATCTATTACAATAGCGACTATGCTTCAAAACGACTTTAGCTCTGAGCTGCTTTGGAATGTTCTAAAATGGTGGGAAGCACTTTATAAACTCAAGTTCTACTTTTCTTTCTTAATCTATCAACAGAATTGTAAATGTACAACAAAGTGGCTTCCTGGAACTTAGCCTGAACAAGTACCAGTATAAAAATTACATATGTGAAGGATGGGAATAATCCTCACACACTTGTCTATCATTCAACATTCCCTGAGTGAAGAGAAAGTTGTGAAGATGAATGGAAGTAAATCCCAGTAGTTTTCCACAGATTAACAGATGCTAAACAGAGGCTGAAGAGTAAGTCTGATGGCAATTCAGGTGAAGGAAGACCTTCCAGGTTATATTGTGGGTAAAACTGCTGATTCCAGGGTTCTGTTGTCACTATTGTTATAGTTTCAGACTGGTCACAGGTTGTGTAAACAAGTAATTTTTCAACCTAACTCGCACGATCCCAATATTGGCTTTGCTCATGTCCCCTTATGTCCCACTCACAACTCACTTTCCTACCTATCTTTGCATCAATTGCAATTGGAGCTTTCATACGTTTTGTCCCTTCATCCCAATCATTTGCATAAATTGAAATGTTTTGAAGCCCTAGCACTGACCCCTGTGACACGTCACTTATGGCATCCTGCCAGCCTGAAAAAGACCCATTCATTCCTATTCTCTGCTTCCTGATAGCCGGTCAGTCATCTATCCATGTCAATATGTTACCCCCTACAGCATAAGCTTTTATTTCCTGCAATAAACTTTGATGTGGAACCTTATCAAATGCCTTCAGCACATGATATATACATCCATTAGTTTCCCCTTTATCTACAGCACAAGTTACTACTTCAAAGGACTCCAAAAAATTAGATAAACATGATTTCTTTACGGCAAAACTAAGTTGGCTCTGCCTGATTACCTTGAATTTATTCAAATATCCTGTTATAACATCAAAACACTAGTAACATTTTCCCAATGACAGACGATAAGCTAACTGGCCTGAAACATAAGAAATAGGAGCAAGAGTAGGCCATCTGGCCCGTTGAGCTCGCTCCGCTATTTAATAAGATCATGGTTAATCTTTCTGTGGCCTCAGCTCCACTTATGCACATGCTCACCTTAACCCTTAATTCCTTTACTGTTCAAAAATCTATCTTTCTTTGCCTTAAAAGTTTTTAATGAGGTAGCTTCAATTGCTTCACTGGGCAGGGAATTCTACAGATACAAAACTCATTGGGTGAAGAAGTTCCTCCTCAACTCTGTCCTAAATCTTCTCCCTCTTATTTTGAGGCTCTGCCCCCAAGTTCTAGTTTTACTTGCCAGTGAAAACAAGTTCCCTTCTTCTATTTTATCTATTCCTCATTCATTTTATGTTCCTGTAAGATCCCCCCAATCTTCTAAATTCCATTGAGATTAGTCAGAGTCTACTCAATCTATCCTCATAAACTAACCCTCTCAACTCCAAAATCAACTTACTGAACTTCCTCTGCAACACCTCTAGTGCCAGTATATCCTTTCTCAGGTAAGCAGACCAAAAGTGTCCACAGTACTCGATATGAGGCCTCACCAGTACCCTACACAGTAGCAGCATAACCTCCTATTTTTAAACTCCATCCCTCTAGCAATGAAAGACAATATTCCATTTGCCTTCTTAATTACCTGCTGCACCTGCAAGCCAATGTTTTGTGATTCATAAACAAGGACACCCAGGTCCCTCTGCACGACGGCATGCTGCAATTTTTCACCATTTTAATAATTGTCCATCTTGTTGTTATTCCTACCAAAATGGATGACCTCACATTTAACAACATTATAGGTCATCTGCCATACCCTTGCCCACTCACTTAACCTATCTATAGCCCTCTGCAGACTTTCAGTGTCCTTTGCACACTTTGCTCTACCACTAATCTTCACGTCATCTGCAAACGGCACTTAATCCCCAACTCTAAATCATCGATATAAATTGTAAACAATTGTGGCACCAATACTGATCCCTGGTCCATACCACTAGCCACCAATCACCAACCAGAAATATACCCATTTATCCCCGCTGTTTGCTTTTTGTTAGTTAACCAATCTTCTATTCATGCTAATATATTACCCAAAACACCATTCACATTTATCTTATGCAGCGGCTTTTGTGCAGTACCTTGTCGAATGCCTTCAGAAAATCCAGATTCACCACATCCACCATTTTCGTGTTGTCCACCGCGCTCATAATGTCGTCAATGAATTCCACTAAATTAGTTAAACATGACCTGCCCTTCATGAACCCATGCTGCGTCTGCCCAATGCGACAATTTCTATCCAAATGTCTCACCACTTCATCCTTGATGAGAGATTCAAGCTTTTTCCCCACTACAGAAGTTACGCTAATGGGCCAATAGTTACCCACCTTTTGTCTAACAGTGGCATCACATTTGCTGTTTCCCAATCTCCCAGAACCACCCCAGAGTCCACTGAACTTTGATAAATTACCACAAAGGCATTTGCTATTTCCCCCACCATCACTTTTAGCACACTGGGAAGCATTCCGTCAGAGCAAGGAGACTTGATTACCTATAAACCCATTTGCTTGCCCAATAGTACCTCTTTAGTGACAATAATCATTTCTAGGTCCTCACCTGCCATAGCCACCTTGTCATCAATTATTGGCTTTTAATTATCAGTTATTTGTGTCTTCCACTGTGAAAACCAACACAAAATATCTGTTCAAAGCCTCGACAATTTCCTCATTTCCCATTATTAAATTCCTCTTCTCATCCTCTATAGGACGAATGTTTAACCTTAGCCACTCTTTCTCATTATATATATTTGTAGCAACTTTTGCAGTCTGTTTTCTTTATTCTGAGCTAGTTTACTCTCATAATCCATCTTATCTTTGTCGTTTTTCTCGTGACTTTCTGTTGACCTTTAAAGATTTCCCAATCCCATAGTTTTCAACTAATCTTTGCCACTTTGTATGCTTTAGCTTACAATTTAATACCCTCCTTTATTTCGTTAGTTATCCATGGCTGATTATCCCTTTCCTTAAGTCTTTCCTTTTCTTTTTCCTGCTCTCTGCCTCCCTCCCTTTTTTAATCGAGGAATGACATGAGCACCTAAATGAATCTTCATTGAACTACGGGTTTTGGAAAATTAAAACCAAAATGTTAACCATTTCACTAGCTACTCATTCTTAAGACCCTAGGAAGAAATCCATCAGGACCTGGGGACCTTCAACTCACCATTCTGACAGTTTATTCAGCATGACATCCCTGGTAACTGTATTTTCTTGAGTGCTTTCCTCCTTTTGAACAGCTATTTCCAGGATGCTACCTGTATTATCTCTAGTGAGGTGTTATAAAGCAGAGGTCAACCACCTCAGCATTCCCACCCCAACCCTCCACCCACCGATTATTTAAACCAAAACACCCAGAGAAGCTCACCTTGCCCTATAATCTGTTAAGAGAAGTGTGAAAAGTGGTATAACCTGCCTCTCACACTCAAGCTGTTATAAAGGAGTGGTTAACTGAAATGAACTCTTTTCACTCATTTGGGGTTACAAAAGCAGAAACTTCTTTGGCTCCCTCTGACAAGGGTACTTGCCAGTAACTGTGAAGTAAGTCTAACTTTGTGATGTAAGTGACATGTCCAACTTTTTCCACTCAGTCCTCCAGCTTTGGAATTGGATATGAGTCAGAATTAATCAAGGTATTCTGATAATCTACTCAGAATCATTGAGTGCCATCAGGTTTGGGAACCAAAATGACCAGCAAACTCCACTTGCTTTGACTCAGCTCGGCGATGTCTTCTTGGAGCATCGCTTCCACTTCCTTCTGTACCTGTGCTGCTTTGAGAGGATTAAGCCTGTAGGGGAGTTGTTTTATTGGAACAGCATTCCCTACGTCAGTCCCATGTACTATGGTATTAGTTATTCCCATTCTATTTCTAAATATGTCCTCATAGTATTGCAACTAGCTTTTCAATTTAATTCTCTGTTCCTGGGATAGATAGCTTACTATCCTATGCCATGCTTTAAGGACTTCCTCATTATTAAATTTATTCTGAGGCACATCAAAATCCATATCATCTGGATTTGATTATTTACTCTGAGTGACAGTAATTAATACTTGTTTCTCTGGTTTCCTTTCCCTGTCATGGTAAGTTTTCAGCATATTCACATTATATACCTGATAATTTTCTTCCTATCTGGCATCTTTACCAGATAATTCACCTGACTTAACTTCTTCTCAATCTGATAGGGATCTCCTACCACTGGTAACAGCAACAATACTACATCCCCACAGGCAAACATACAAATTTTAGATTTAATATCTGCTTCTTGCTTTATTAAATGCTGTGTCACCTCCAAATGTTGTCTAGCTAATTAACCTACTCTGTTTAATCTTTCCCTCACCTCCGATGCGTATTCCAACTATGAGATCTCTGACTTCGGACCTATCAATGTTTCATTTACTAATTTTAAGGCCCTCTTACTTGTATCTGAATATCAGTTCAAATTGAGTTAACTGAGTTGATTCATTTGGAGCATCTCTAAGAGCGAACAACATAAATGGGATACCTTTATCCCAATCATTTGGGTGATTTGGCAATAAAACCTTCAGCATTGTCATTAGGGTCTGGCGCCACCTTTCCAATGTTCCCTGGGATTCAGGATGGTATGCACTGGATTTAAAGTTTTGGATGCCTAAACTATCCATGACCTCCTCAAATAATTTGGCAGTAAAACTGGACCCTTGGTCTGACTGACCCTCCCTGTAGTCCATAACAGGTAAAGAAAGCAAACAAGTCCTCCACAACATTTTTTTACCTTGACATTCCGTGATGGAATTGCCTCCAGAAACCTGGTAGATACATCCATTATGGTTAGCAAATATGGATTCACACTTTTGGTTTTAGGGAGGGGACCGACAAAATCAATCATAACCTGCGTAAAAGGCTCTTCAAATGTGGGAATTGGCATCAAAAGTGTTGGTTTTATTACTGCCTGTGGCTTTCCTACCATCTGACATATATGATAGGTATAGCAAAATTCAACGACATCCTTATGTAATCCAGGCCACTAGAAATGCTTCTATATCTTAGCCTGAATCTTCCTCACTCCTAGATGACCTCCTACAGGTAATTTGTGTGCTACCCACAATACTTCCTGTCTGTATGCTACTGGCAACACAATCTGGTGAACTTCCACCCATTTCTCATCTGCACTAACCTACCTAGGTCTCCATTTCTGCCTTAGGATTCTATCCTTAAGATAATAATATTCTGGAATGCATTTTGATTCCTTTTCCGAGTAGGCTTTACAACATAAATCTTTTATTGTCTTATCTTTTTGTCGTAATTCCATTAACTTTTCAGAACTAAACACCTTTGTCTGATCCTCTACCTGTTTGGTTTTTCCTTTACCATTTCATCAAACAGGGTGTCAGCTAACTGGACCTCAACTCCTTCATTTTTCTCTTTGGTTTTCCCTTCTTCCTTTAGCTTATGGCTGTGGGATCTTGTCACCACATAGTCTGGAAATGTTCCAAGAATTTTTCATTTAATTCCTCAGTTTCCTGGTTTTCTTTTGGCAACTCCACTCCAATGGGCATCACTCCCACGTTTGTTCTGGTTATATCATTTCCAAGAACAAACTGTATTCCTGTAATAGACACTCGTTCAAACACTCCCACTGTTACTTCCCCAGTCTTGATTGGACTTTCTAGCCTTATCTTACACACGGGAATATTAATTCTCTCCCCATTTATTCCACAGATTATCAATCTCTCGGGGAACATTTCAGAACAAGTGCAAATGCTTCCATCTCTTACTATTAGAGACTGACCAGCTTCCATTTCTCTCAATATTTTAACTTCTTTACCTTCTCCCCCGTTCTTCCTGAGTAAACCTTATCCACAGAGGTGAAGGCTTTGAAGAGATTGGGCACTGTCTTACTTTTCTGCCCGTGACTATGCTGCACATGCTCCTGCAACTCCTTGACTTCTCTTGGGATTTCCTTCATGACCTCAAATAATCCCATTGGTTTAGCCTCTTTTACAATTTCTTATATCACAGAGTCTTTCTTAACCCATCAGCACTGCAACAGGTTTCACTATTACAGTGGAAACACCCGGTGTCTTTTCACCTCTTTTTCACCCTCTTGGGTTTCTTTTTTCACATGTGGTAAGCTGTTCCCAGTGTAATCTACTTTTTGTTTTTCATTGAAGGATCTCCTTCTTTCCCAATTTCTATCCCTCACGGAATGAAATTGCTGTCAGAAGCTAGATTTCGATTTGTGCACTCGACTGTATTCATCTGCTATCTCTGCAGCTCTTCTCACTGTTTTAACTTTCTGTTCCTCAACATGAGTTCTTATCACTTCTGGAAGTGAGTTTTTAAACTCCTCCACCAGAATAATATCTCTAAGATCCTCATTTGTCTTTTCTATCTTTAATGCTGTCACCCATCTATTGAAATTTATCTGTTTAATTCTTTCAAACTTGATGTAAGTCTGACCTGGTCCCTTTCTTATATTTCTGAACTGTTGTCTATATGCTTCTGGTATCAATTTTTAGGCACTCAGAATAGCCTGTTTTACTTCTTCATATCCCCTTGACACCTCCTCTGGCAGTGCTGCAAATACCTCACTAGCCCTGCCTACATACTTGATCTGAATTAACATTAACCGCACAGTCTCGGGCCAGTTCATCTGTTTAGCCAATTTCTCAAAGGAAATGAAAAAGGCTTCAACATCTTTTTCATTGAATTTTGGTAATGTTTTGACATATTTCTATGTATCCCAACGAGACCTTTGGCTACAGAGCATCATAGGAGCAGGAAAGCTCTTGATGCTGCTTGGCCTGCTGTGTTCATCCAGCCCTACACCTTGTTATCTCGGATTCTCCAGCATCTGCAGTACCTTTTATCTCTGAGACCTTTGGCTACAATGGGTTTGTTCATCATCACTCTCCCCCTCACTAAGTCTGCCTTCTACTTTCAGCTCCATCCTTTTAAATTGACTTCCCTGTCTAATTCCTAACTTTTGAAGTTCAAACACTCTCTACTTTTCCTTTTGTTCAGCTGGGAACCTTCTTTCTTGCTCTTTCTCTTCTGCCCTGGCTGTCCTTTCTTTTTCTTCAACTAGGAATCTTCTTTCCCTTCTTTTAATCTTCTACCTCCAATTGTCTGATTTGCAATTTAATTTTTTCTAACTCGTGTTTTTTAACACTTGCTTTTCTGATATATCTAAATGCTTGGCTAAATCCATTACAGTTTCCGCTTTCTTCTTATCCCTAGTTAAACCCAATTCTAGACTGTCTATTAATTCTAAAAGTTTCTCCTTTTTCTACCATCTGAACCTTCTTGGCAAATTCGGGAAGCATCTTTAACCCCCAAACCCTCTTTGGCGATGTTAAAAGCCATTTCCCCACTTCTCAATTAAGTTTTATTTAAAATCTAGCACACTAATCCCCAAGCATGTTTAAATCTGCTGGGACCTTCATACTCCAAATCTGTTCAAATCTGTCCAGATCTGTTCAGATCCATTCAGATCCCGGACACGAACCGGCCAGATCCCGGACCTGAGTTCCCAGTCTGTTATAAAGCAGAGGTTGACCCTCCTCCGATAACTAAAACCAAAACACCCAGAGAGGCGCACCTCAACCTACAATCTGTTAAAAGAAGTGTGAAAAGTAGTATAACTTGCCTCTCACTCTCAAGCGGTTATAAAGGAGTGGTTAAATAAAATAAAATCTTTTCACTCACTCTATAATCAACAAGGAACAATTCAATTCTCTAACTCCAACGTTGAACAAATTAACTGAACTGTTAATAAACTGAACAATTCCCCCTTAACTACTAACTATTCCTGAGTAAAACAAAATTGAAATGGCATGCTGTTCCAACAAGTAGAAGTTCCACTTATATAAACCAAAATAATAAAAACATTAAAATTTTGTCTCTCAAAATTACAGCTAGGATTTGTCTTCCAGAATGTTCTCTGCTGATCTTCAGTCAGGAACACCTTTCTCCATCGAATTCTTGTGTAAGGAATATTAGGTAAGAGTGCCACTATACCTTTTGTTAGATGATAGTTACTGTGACAGCCAGTGATTTTCTCCCTTGAGCTGTTGGTTGTTAACTCTATCAGTTGACAGTAGCTCTCTCACTGATTTTCAAATGCCTTCTTCTTTTATACCCTTGATGACATATCAATTTCTTATACTAGGATTGATCCTACGTTGTCAACACCATCAGATATAAATTTAATTGGTTTTTAGTCTCCGAGTGCCTGGTTAAAATTAATTGACTGTTATTCAAAATGGTTGCCTTGCTAACAAAACAAAACTGCTGCCTGTATTGCTAACCATACAGCCTTTCATAAAAGTGTTTCATTTTCAGGAGCTCTCTGTGCACCTGCAACCCACAAGTTGCCCACACTTTATTCTAATCTCTAAGCATAGAAAAAGGCCATCATCTTTTAAAGGGAACATGCACTCTTCCCTCCTGTCATTTTACAAACATCAAATTCTAACATCCTGCCTTTGAATCCTCAAGTACTCTACGCAACTTTGCAACAGAGGTGACACAAAATATCTGTTCGATATCCTTATGGTTGGGATTGTTAGTGCTTTTGGGATTAGGAGGAGGGGACACAGTGTATGAATTCAACATGGACTGAAATGACTGCACAAAGGCCGGTATCCCATTACCAAGTCACCCTTTATTTGCATGCACACAGTGTATGGGCTCTGACCACCCATCCTCAAAGCCAGTCCTGAGACTGAAGAGACTTTCTGAGTCCCTTGCCACTCACCCTCAAGCTATTATAAAGCAGTGGTTAAATGAAATGAGCTCCTTTCATTCACTCTATAATCAACCAGTAACAATTTATCTATCGAACTCTAACAGTGAACAAATTAAATGAACCGTTAATAAACTGAACAATTATCCCTTAACTACTAACTATTCCTGAGTAAAACAAAATTCAAATGGTATGCTGTTCCAATAAATACAAGTCCCACTTATATAAACCAAAATAATTTTTAAAAATTAAAACTTAGTCTCTCAAAATTACTGGTAGAATATGTCTTCCAGAATGTTCTCACAGTCAATGAGATCCATCTGGCCCTGGTTCCAATCACTACAGCATACTTTAGTCAAGGTACCAAGGCAGAGAGAATTCAGCCTTGTTATGCTTCCATCCCCTCCACCTCGGATGCTGAGCAGCAGCAGTGTGTACTATCTACAAAATACACTGCAGAAATTCACTAAAGATCCTTCAACAGCACCTTCCAAACTCACAACCACTTCCATCTAGGACAAGACCAGGAAATGAATGGGAAAACCACCACTTGCAGGGCCCTCTCCAAACCACTCACCATCCTGACATGGAAATATATTGCCATTTCTTCATTGCTGCTGGGTAAAAATCCTGGATTTCTCTCCCTAATGGCATTGTGGACCTACTTACAGCATGTGGACTGCAGTGGTTCAAGAAGGCAGCTCACCACCACCTTCTCAAGGGCAACTAGGGACAGGCAATAAATGCTAGCCAGTGACACCCACATCACACAAGTGAAAAAAAATACATTATAGGCCCCCAAACAGTCAGAGGACAATGGAGGGGCCTATAATGCTTAATGCTTACAATTCACTGAGGTGTGTAAGAATAATAATAGGTTAAGGGCTTTCAACTTTCCCAACATTAATTGGGATAGTCATAGCATAAAGGATTTAGAGGAGTCAGATTTCTTGAAATGCATTCAAAAGAAGAACTTTTTACAACAAAATATAGAATGTCTAACAAAGGACAGCATAGTGCTGGACCTAATTCTGGGGAATGAAGCCAGACAGGTGTTAAGGTAGCAGTTGGACAACATTTTAGTGATTGTGACCACAACTCTGTGTGTTTTAAGTTTCTTGAAAAGGGAAGAGATGGCCTTCAAAAAGGGGTTTTGGATGGGGAAGACAGATTTTATTAAAATTAGTCAGGATCCATTGGTTGTGGGATCACTTAGCTCTGTCTATCGCTTGCTGCTTATGCTGTCCTGTTTGATATCTTCACTAGGTCGACATCTTATTTTCAGGTATCCCAGGTATTGCTCCTGGCATGCCCTTTTGCACTCTCTATTGAACTAGGGTTGATCCCATGGTGGGATGATAATGGTTGAGTGGGGGATATACTGGGCCATGAGGTTACAGATTGGGCTAGAGTACAATTTTGCTGCTGCTGATGGCCCACCGTGCCTCATGGATGCCCAGTCTTGAGTTACTAGTCTGTTCAAAATCTGTCCCTTTTAGCACAGTGATAGTGCTACACAACACAATGGAAGTTCTTTTCAATGTGAAGCCATGACTTCATCTGCAAACGGACTATGCAGTGGTCACTCTTACTGAGACTGTCATGGACAGATGTATCTGCAGTTGGCAGATTGGTAAGAATGAATTCAGGTAGTTTTTTCCCTCGTTAGTTCCCTCACCACCTGCTGCAGTCCCACTCTAGCATTTATGTCCTTTAGATTTGACCAGCTCAATCAGTAGTACTGCTGCCAACCCACTCTTGATGGTGGACCTTGAGATCTCCGATCCAGAGTACATTTTGTATCTCTGCCTTCTTCACTGCCTCCTCCAAGTGTTGGTCAACATGGAATAGTACTGATTCAATAGCCGAGAAAGGACAGTACTTGGGAACATGGAGGAGATTTCCTTGCCCATGTCTAACCTGAAGCCATGAGACTTCATGGAGTCCAAAGTCAATGTTGAGGACTCCCAAGGCAATTCCCTTCTGACTGTATCGCCACGTCTGCTAGGTTTGTCCAGGACATATCCAGGGATGGTGATGGTGGTGTCTTGGACATTGTCTGTAAGGTATAATTCTGTATGACCATGTCAAGCAGTTGCTTGACTAGTCTGTGAGATAGCTCTCCCAAATTTGGCACTAGCCTCTAAATGTTACTGTTATGGTGCCTAGGTCGATACCAGGTGCTCTGACTGGTTTTATTTCTTTGTCGAGACTTTGTATGGTTTGATACAACTGAGTGGTTTGCTAGGCCATTTCTGAGGGCAGTTGATAGTCAACCACAATGCTGTGTTTCTGGAGTCACATGTAGGTCAGACCAGGTGTGGGTGGCAGTTTCCTTCCCTGAAGGACATTAGTGAGCCAAATGGGCCTTTTTTGACAATCATCAATGGTTTCATGCGTTAATAGTCTACCAATAATACCACTAGGCCATACTGGTCGACCCGCCCCCAAGTGGAGGTGACGGTGGTGTTCCCATATATCCATTGCCTCTGACTTGTGGAAGTTAGAGGTCATAGGTTTGGAAGGTGCTGACTAAGGACCCTTGGTGAATTTCTGCACCATACCTTTTTAATGGTACACACTGGTGCTGCTGTGCACTTGTCTAGAAAAAAATGAATGTTTGGGGATGTGATGCCAATTAAGTAAACTGCTTTGCCCCAGATGGTGTCAAGCATTTTGAATGTTGTTGGAGCTGCACCCATCCAGGAAAGTCGGGAGTGATCCATCACACTCCTGACTTGTGTTCCGTAGATGATGAACAGACTATGGGGACTCATGAGATGGGTTAAATGCTGCAGTATGCCTAGCCTCTTCTTACCTGTTGTTGCAACAACTGTATTTATAAGGGTAGTCCAGTTCAGTTTCAGGTCAATGGTAAGTGCCTAGATGTTAACTGGAGGTTAATGACCAAAGGGAAGTGCTTCTGATCAATTAATCAGATAGTTTTGTTACTCCACACAAGTTCTTGCAATATACTTGCTTGTGTGTAATGTGGACCGTCTGCAGTTACTTAGAACTTCCAAGTGAGTTTTAGAGTGAAATTGATTGATGGATAGAATGACAAGTTATTAGTGAGGTTAGAGTTCCAAAATATTAGATATGGAAGGGTGTTATGTTGATGAGTCAGATGCCCTTTATCATTACTGTTTTAATATTTGTATTCAGTCATTTAGCTTCATGATTTCCTGTCTTTTGGCTTTCCTGTTGTTGTTTTTCTATTTCAGGATTTTACCAGCAACTCATTTTCTCGTTTTATGCTGCATTGTCATCTACTCACATAATGCTCCCAATTCTCCTGTCACTTTGTTTTCTTATTACCTTGATAACAGGTCCACCCTTTCATTCCTGCTGCTCAGGTTGAGATCATCCTATCCAGCAACTGTTGTATCTTTTTTTCTTCACAAATGCTGCCAGACCTGCTGAGCTTCTCCAGCAACGTTTGTTTTTGTTCCTGATTTACAGCATCCGCAGTTCTTTCAGTTTTTGTCTTGTAACTTTAAACTCAGCCACAGCTTCACTACAACAATTAAATGGTAAATTCTAAGCACCAGGCCCTGTCCCATGATTGTGTCCTCATATTACACTTAGCAACACAGACGGCCCCATTGTGGGTTCTTGCAGAGAAATATAAAATTGAGCAATTATGTGGATTTTTTTCAAATATCATTCCATACATGCTATTTTTGTGGTGTTGTTATTTGTTTAAGTTCTACCTAAACTAGCAGAGTGATTATCTGAGCAATTGAACTGAAACATAATACCTGTCTCTTAGATATGTTTAAAGCTACAGTAGTAAACAAAGCTGTGCCTGTCAGAGAAATAATTCTTAAAAAGAAAGCCACATGTTTACCCTGTTTTTTTAAACATCAATCATGTGTCCTTTTGGGACTGAATAAAATAGTGGTTTATAATGAGTTTGGGGGTAGCTGAAATTTAGTTTTTAGTGCAATTCAGCAAGAAATATGTTTTCTCCATAATTAATGATCCACTAACAAAATCATATTTGCAGAATTCCTTTGTTCCAAAGCTGCACTTCCTGCAAATCTGTTAGCGCCTCATTAGTTGTGGAGAAAAGTACGCTTCCTCTTATTTCTTCATTAAAAGAGAAATTCTCAAGAGACCTAAGGTCATAAACAATGGGTCAACATGTAGTTCCAAGATTGCTCCTCCAGGGAGGAACAAACTTTTTTTTTAAACTTATGTCCCCGTCAATCTCACAGATGTTATAAATTGAAATGTTCATGATTTCAGGATATGAAACGTTTGTGTCTTTGATCAGACCTGTTCATGGGTTAGAGCTTTGCCATTTAATTCAATATTGTGCTGAAATATTCTTTGGAGCTCTGGTGGCTTGGGGAAACAAAATGTCCACTGAGACCTGATAAGTTCTGTATTTAACTTACCCTCAGTAACTAAGGGAAGAATCTTTCATTCCTGGAAAACAGAAGGGAAGGTGTCAGGCAGAGAAGATAATTAGCCAAGTTGGTATTGAGGAAGTAAATGACCACCATCCCATCGCCATTATGACCCAGGCAGGTAGGCCCAAGTTCAACTTTCCTACGTCACAGCAAACCGAGGCCTTGAGTGCTCAATTAATCATCACTTCAGGTCCCAATCACATCTGGACTGCTTCAGACCAGACAAGAAAAGGTTGACCTATCCAAATGGCAAACTAGGAGAGGTGATAGCTTAGTGGCATTATTGCTAGGCTATTAATCCAGAAACTCAGTAAAACAACCTGGGAACCCAGGTTTGAAACCTGCCACAGCAGATAATGGAATTTGAATTGACTGATTACAATGAAACTATTGTTGATTGTAGGAAAATCACCGATCTGGCTCAATAATGCCTTTCAGGGAAAGAAATCTGCCATCCTCACATGGTCTGATATACATGTGACTCCAGAACCACAGCAATTCTGGTTGACTCTGGACTGCCCCCTGAAATGGCCTAGCAAGCCACTCAGTTATATTAATCACAGAGCCCTGGAATTCCCTACCTAAGGGCATTGTGGGCCAACCTAGACCACATGGACTACAGTGGTTCAAGAAGACAACACACTCAAGGGAAACGAGGGACAGGCTATAAATGCTGGCCAGCCAGCATGCCAACTTCGCACAAATGAAATTTTTAAAAGATAGCCATTTTGGGGTTGGAAAGTTCCTCTTCCTGTGACCTCCAACTCCAAAATTCCTCACCAGCAGCCCCCCGGATGACACCTACTTCTCATCATTGTGTCTCCCCCATCTTCTGAGCCCAAGGGGGAGTGGCGTCCTTAACAGGAGTCACGGTGTCTGCCATATTGTTGCTAAATAATGGAGCTGTTCATCCTCTGATTGGACAGTGGCTCCAGGTGAGTGGGACTTCATAGTCAGAGGTCCTAATTCTGGCTGAAAGCCAATCAGCTGCCTGATTGCAGGAAAATCCAGAGTCTTTTACCTCAATAGGCTGCAGCTGTTGTCTTGGAAATATTATCTCCTTCGACAGAAAAATTCCAAGCTAAGATAAAAGATCACCATCAGGTTGTTCTGAAGGGTGGTGCAACTGACCTCCACATTCCCGTTCCAGAGAAGGGACAAATCAACAAACACTTCTGATCCTGACCATTTTTCAATAACTCCTTCTCAAAAATGAGCAATATGAATATAAAGAGTCAGACTAAGTTTGACTTGCAATCTTAAAATGCTGAAATAGTCTGTTGACAGCAACAACAGCTTGCATTTTTATGTCAGCTTTAACTTCATAAACATTTCAAGCATGACTGAGAAAGCAGAATCCTGAGCATCCTGAAAATCCGAAATAAAAACAGGTAATGCTGTAATATTCAGCAGGTTATGGAGAGAAGCAGAGTTAAGCTTTTCATCAGAACTCTGAACTACACTTCAAGCTGAGTAAATACCAACTTCATCGTTCAACACATGGAATGCAGGTATAGTTGTCAGGAGTCTAATGTAAGGATCCCCATGAGAACAGTTGGAATACTGTGGAGAAATACAATGAATTCCGAAGGTCTGTGGCTCAGCTGAGTTGATCCGTAAAGAATAGAGTCATAGAGTCATACAGCACGGAAAGAGACCCTTCAGTCCAACTAGTCCATGCCAAACATAATCCCAAACTAAACTAGTCCCAAGTGCCTGCTCCTGGCCAATATCCCTCCAAACCTTTCCTATTCATATGTCCATCCAAATGTCTTTTAAATGTTGTAATTGTACCTGCATCCACCACTTCATCAGAAAGTTCATTCCATACACGAACTACCCTCTGTCTAAAAAATTTGCCTCTTATTTCTTTTTTTAAATCTTTCTCCTCTCACCTTAAAAATCTGCCCCCTCATCTTGAAATTCCCCATCTTAGGGAAAAGACAACTACCTCTCATTATTTTATAAACTTCCATGAGATCATCTCTCAACATCTTACGCTCCAGTGAATGAACTCCCAGCATAACTCCCAGTGTGGGTAAGTGGAGTTGAAATGCCCATCAGCCATGATTAAATGGCGGAGTGGACTCGATGGGCCAAATGGCCTTACTTCCACTCCTATGTCTTATGATCTTATGATCTTATATCCAGCCTTTCTTTATAACTCAAACCTTCCATACCCAGCAACATCCCAGTAAATCTCTTCTGAACCCTCTCCAGCTCGTTAATATCCTTCATATAACTGGGCAACCAGGACTGGACACAGGATGCCAGAAGTGAATTAACCTTCAAAATTTCTTAAAACAATGGAACTCCTTGGAGGAAACCACAAGTAGAATTGAATTCATAGTGTAAGCAGTTAGGAATTACAGTTTTTTAATTAATTTTGCAGACTTTGTTGAATTCTTACAAATAATAAAGTTTTTTGCTGCAATTGCATGGGAGGATCTATATAAATCTATACAAATTATGCAGAATATTTATATAATTTGAGGGTGAAGGGAAAAGAAGGGCATGGGGCCAAACTGGGAAAGTGAAATTATTGTGCTGCGGTATAAATACTGCCATAGGCTATGTCCTGGTTACAGATGAGAATCCTGAGGTGCCATGGGCATTGTTAAATCTTAACTGTGCCTGTTAAAGGAAGTTCTGCTACTGCCAAAAAAATGACTGCAGATATAAATTAATTCACAGTTTGGCAAAGTCCTTTCTGGTGCCCAATGGAATGTTATACCTATGGAGTCTCAGGGAAACATCAAACAGAGAGAGAAATGTAACAGGAAGAAATAACGAGGGGGGTGACTATCTCCTGCCTCTCAGCAGAAAGCCACCTCTTACAGATTGAGAGCTTTGGCCTTTCTGAAAGATACAAAAAAAAAGTTAAAAACTGACTGCAACACTAGTCTGGGTGCATTCATGGACTGATGACGAAGTGGGTGGACTAATACGCTGTGAGGGCCACAACACTGAGCAGCCATTTAAATATCACTGCACTGCAGGCAAAAGAAAAGGAAAAACCCTTTCTCAATCTGAGTCCTACCAGTCAGCCACTGCCATAGGATTCAGGGAGACATTAGGGGCAAATAGTTTACACATAGGGTGGTTTGCATGTGAAATGAACTTCCTGAGGAAATGGTGGATGTAGGCAGAATTATAACATTTGAAAGACATTTGGATAAGAACATGAATAGGAAAGGTTTGGAAGGATATGGGCCAGGAGCAGGCAGGCTGGGTTAGTTTAGTTTGGGATTATGTTTGGCATGGAATTGTTGGAACAAAGGGTCTGTTTTCACTCTGTTTGATTCTATGACTCTATGGCAAAAGAGTTTCAATCAATTTTCAAAACCAGAAATTTCAAAATGTCTGTTTAACTGCTAACATCAATGATACTGGGATGTTAGGAAGTGTTCCTTGAATCTTTTTGTGTAAGGAACCCTATTTCAGGTGAAATAGTAATTCCTCCCCCCCCCCCACTGAAATGCAATACTATATAATATCCATAACATGAAAGAGCAGAATGTAAAGAGCTTTAGTAATGATTTTAAGGGATCAGTTATTTACAGATAGCAAACATGCAAATGCAGGAAGCAAGGAAGGTAAATGTTATGTTGGTCTTTATTGCTAAAAGAGTTGAGTACAGTTGTTAATAAGTCTTGCTGTAATTGTGTACAGCCTTAGTGAGACCATTCCTGGATTATTGTGTACACTGTTGGGCTCATTACCTCATCCCAATCAGGGAACCCATATTCTAAGAGGGCCACCTGGCTGACCTCATTACAATCACTATAATGTGCAAGTAGATAAGATTAGTTTAGAATTACATTATGGTCAGGACAGACATGGTTGGCCAAAGGGCCTGTTCCTGTGTTGTACTTGTATGATTAAGCCTCCACAGCCCTCGGGGCAGAAGATTCCAAAGATTAATCACATTCATGGTGAAGTGGTTCCTCATCTCAGTCTTATATGACTTATCCCTTATCGTGAGTCTGCATCACCCATTCAAGACACTCAGCCAAGGGAAACTACCTTCCTACATAAGTCCTGTTGTGCCCCTGTAATAGTTTAGTATGTTTAGAGTCATAGAGTCATAGAGCGCAGAAACAGACGCTTTGTTCCAACTCACTGACACCAACCAGGGTTCCAAACTAAATTAATCCCATTTGCCTGTGCTCAGTCCATATCCCTGTAAACCTTTTGAATGACATCATCTTTCGTTCTTCTAATCTCTAGAGAATAAATGCTTAGCATATTTAATCTTTCTTCACAGGACAATCACTTATTGCAGGAATTAGTTTGGTGAATCTTCATTGCACTCCCTCTATGGTAAATATATCTTCCCATAGATATGCAATCTATGCACGCAATACTGCAGTGTGGTCTTACCCAGGCTCCATATAATTGTGATCAGACATCTTTACTCCTATTCTCAAATTCTCCTATAACAAAGGACAACATACTATTTTCCTTAATTGTTTCCTGTACCTGCAAGTTAATTTTCAGTTCATCATGAATAACAACACCCAAGTCCCTTTGGAGTTCAACACTCCCCAGCCTCTCTCCATTTAAGAAACACTCTTTACATCCTTTTCTAACAGGATCTGAAAGTGAGTCACCTCGCATTGCTCCACTTTTGCCAATTTTTTGCCTATTAATATTTCCTCTCCAAATCCCCTTGTGGCCTGCTTGCATCCTCCTCACAATTCACATCTCAAGCGTGATTCCTGTCATTTGCACATTTGGAAAGATTATATTTGATTTCTCCTTCCAAATTATTCATGTAGGTTGTGAATAGTTGTTATTAAACTTTGTGTACCCCATTAGTCACAGCCTGCCAACCCGAACACGGCCCATTTATTCCTACATTCTGTTTTCTGTCCATAACCCAATTCTCAATCCATATTCCCCTCAGTCACTAAACTCTAATTTTGCTTACATAACCTTATCAAAATCTTCCTGAAAGTCAGATATATCATAACCACTGGCTTCTCTTTATTCAGCTAATTGCATCCTCAAAAGCTGACAGGTTTATTTCCTTTCAGTTGAGTAAGGCCAAGCCTATTGTTATTTTCTGTGCCCTATATGTTACATCCTTTATTATACATGTGAGCACTTTTACTACAATTAATGTTTGGCTATATTTAGGGTGTAAAATGGGTTGAATACATTTTTTATATTGAAGGCTTAAGCACTTGAATCATCCATAGACCAGCACATTGGTCCTTGTTTTTAGGCATCCTAAGTAGCATTCGACTGATTTACATAGTCATTATGGATGCCCACTCAAAGTGGCTGGACGTGCAGAGAGTTCATTTGTCAAACACTGGGATGATGATGGAAAACTGTGCACATCTTTTGCAATACACAGACTCCCAATAGTGTTGGCCTCAGATAACGGGCCATCATTTGCCAGCAGGGAATTTGAGCATTTCCTAAAGTTGAATGGTATTCAACATATAGGGGAAGTTCCATACCATCCATCATCCAATGGTCTGGCAGAAACAGCAGTCCAAACTTTGAAGGCAGCCTGTACATTCATGAGATACCAAACTGTCCCAGTTCTTATTTGATCATAGGACTACCCTCATGCAACTACAGGAATAGCTCCAGCAGAGTTGCTAATAGGGAGAAGACGCCGCACCAAGTTAAATCTGATCTTCCCCGACCCGGAGGGGAGATGAAACAGCATCAGGAACTCCAACACAGGACACAAGACATCTCTAAGTAAGAGAGAGTTTATTTGCTTCACGGGACGAAGAAACCACAGGAATGGCTCTGCATGGGTAAGAGGCATGGTCGACCCAAGGTCAGGTCCAGTGATGTATTACGTTTGGGTAGGTGCAATGGTCCTGGACAAGCATATGGACTATATGAAAGCTGCAAGCTCGCAAACAGAGTGGGAACAAAATGTATCAGAGATAAAAGGTACTGCAGATGCTGGAGAATCCGAGATAACAAGCATGGGGCTGGATGAACACAGGTCAAGCAGCATCATAGGAGCAGGAAAACTTGACGTTTCGGGCCTAAACCCTTCAACTGCTCTTCCAACTGTTCCAGAACTTGTGGGTTCTCCCTCTCCATCAAGTGGGTGATTTGGTGACGGGGTACCAGTCTCTGTGAAGTTATTTGACACATGGTCCCTGCCTGCTCATGTGTCTGTCTAAATGCATCTCAAACATTGCTATTCTATCTGTTTCTACCACCTCCCCTAGCAGCGCATTCCAGGTACCTATCACCCTCTGTGTAAAACTTTTGCCTTGCACCACTGCCTTTAAACTTTCCCCCTTCTGACCTTAAACCAAGGTATTTGACATTTCTACCCTGGGAGAAAGACTCCAAATATCCACCCTATCCATGACTTGCATAATTTTATATATTTCTAACAGATCACCCCTCAGCCTCTGACACACTAGCAAAAACAATCCAAGTTTGTCCAAAATCTCCTTACAGCTAATATACTGTAATGCAAGTAACATCCTGGTAAACCTCTTCTGCATCCCCTCCAGAACTGCACGCAGTTTTCCAAATGTGATTTAGCTAAATTTATTAAATATATTCAAAACTGTGAGTGATAGATTTCCCCAAGGAATACAGGGAAAGTGCAGGAAAATCTAGAAGTATTTCATGCAAGATCCCATTGAATGGCAGAACAGGCTTGACAGGGTGAATGACCTGCTTCTAACCCTATTTCTAATGTTCTAATGTAATATATACTAATTTCAATTCCAGTGTGAACAAATACTTTTTACTTAATGTCGCCTCAGCCAGATCAGGCCTACGCTATTTGAAGTAGTATGAGTGATAATGTTTGTACCCATTAGGGACCCCCTCGTCTCCTGCTAAAAGCATGCAAGTACCATAAATATCATCAGCCGCCCTCAGAATTAAAAGCTGAGAATAGTCTTCTGCAAGAATTAACCTGTGAACAGCTAAAAAGCATTGAGTGAAATAACTTAGCAACTACCATTTCCAATAGCAGATTTCTATAAATGACCCAGTGGTACATAGATTGCGTCACCACTAGAACTAGAAAGTAAATCACTGCTGTCATAATTATCTACAACCCCATTTAATTTGAAGGGTTTCCTTGGCTGGTGTAGGTTTTCAGCCAGACTGACAATGGGTAATCTGAGCAGCAGTTTCAATGCTGTCATGGGGCCCCAGCTTTCTTCAGTGAACATCCTGGAAATGTTACCTAACTGCCACGTGCTGGAAAATGGGTGATTCATTAAACTTGGGACAAGGCAAAAAAATCTCAAGAAACTTTCCCAGAACAATCCCAGCTGATGGGAGTGTGTCAAACATAGCTCCACTACGTACAAAAGGAAGGAGGATGGAAACAACACTTCACAGACCAACAACAAAATAAAAGTATAACACTGCAGATGTTGGAAATCTGAAGTAAAAACAGAAAGTGCTGACAAAACTCAGCAGGTTTCACAACATCTGGCAGAGACAGAGACAGAGACAGATTTAAAATTCTGAGTCTGATAGGACTTCTCTTCACCTATTTCTGGATTTTTGTTTTGTCTATTCTTTTGAACCACTACTTCTCACTTTGCTTTTGTTCCTGTTATACCTGTGGTCTCTATTCCCGCGCCCCCAGCCAACACTCTAACTTTTCCCTGACCTTCATTCTGTCTATTAGCTTCTTTGCGCCTTTCTTAACAGCATAAAACCCATCAAATTTTCACTTCTCTGAAAAGTCATGTTGGGCTCAAAACATTAACTCTGTTTCTCTCACCATAAATGCTGCCAGATTTGCTGAGTTTCTCCAGCATTTTCTGATTTGATTTCCTCACTTCATGTCTGGCTGTCTTGAAGACAAATCATAATTGATCACCTTGAATTGTCAACAAGTCCATTGTGGTTGAATTACAGATATTTTTAATCAAACTGGTCTGATGTTATTACACACCTCTAGAGCAGTTTGGACTTGGACTCAAATAAAAATAAAATACTGTGGATGCTGGTAATCTGAAATAAACAAGGAATACTGGAGAAACTCAGCAGGTCAGGCAGAATCTGTGGAGAACAAAACAGAGTTTACATTTTGAGTCCAGTATGAGTCTAGTTGGATTTTGGTCCTTTTACCTCAAATAGTTCCTTTGCTCTGATAAGCTTAATAGCTAATGTGACCATTACAGTGGAGAAAATAGTTTCTCCAGAAATGTTAGGCATCTGCACTACAACATGACTCAATGTAGTTTCTAGAATTTCTATACATGAACTAATATGACAAAAGATTTTGTACAACTAATTTGGCTCTTTCCTCTCCTAATTAATGTGTGATCCATACAATTTTTGTGTAAAGAACAAATCTCTATACACAATACATGCAAACGATTTAAGCCTACACTGTTAGCTCATTGTGTAAGCAATGGCAGAAATATATGAAGGAGATGATCAAAAAAGTTTCTTGAGCACTTTGAGCATATGTAGTGAGGATTTTGCAGCATTTGGGTACTTGATCGTAACATTAATATCAATTCATAAACGAACAAATGATATTGTCACCTTGTTTTCTTTTGAGGTTTCAAATGAACGCATGACTGAATAATCAGTATTTGTGGTGTAAACAAACAGATTATTGTAGATGTTATGGGCCATATGCATCAGATTTGAAATGAAGCTCAATCATTTTCAATCTGACGGTAGCCAGGCTCACACATGTACCATTTCAGATACCAGTGTCCAGAACGGGACATCAAGAAAATTCAGTTATAACAGGAGAACATGTGTAAATGAAACTTTTTGCAATGGCTCTTCAAAACTGCTGTGCAAACCAGAAAGTAAGGAAGCATGGGATTCAGGGAAATTTGGCTGTCTGGCTACAGAATTGGAAGACAGAGGGTGGTAGTAGATGGAAAGCATTCAGTCTGGAGCTCAGTGATCTGTGGTGTTCTGCAGGGACCTGTTCTGAGACATCTGCTCCTTGTGATCTTTATAAATGACTTGGATGAGGAAGTGGAAGGGTGGGTTAGTAAGTTTGTCGATGACACAAAGGTTGGTGGAGTTGTGGACAGTGTGGAGGACTGTTGTAGGTCACAACGGGACATTGACAGGATGCAGAGCTGGGCAAAGAAGTGGCAGATGGAATTCAACATAGAAAAGTGTGAAGTGATTCATTCTGGAAGGTTGAATTTGAATGCAGAATACAGGGTTAATGGCAGGATTCTTGGCAGTGTGGAGGAACAGAGGGATCTTGGGATCCACATCCATAGATCCCTCAAAGTTGCCACCCAAGTTGATAGGGTTGTTAAGAAGGTGTCTGGTATGTTGGCTTTCATTGGCAGGGGGATTGAGTTTAAGAGCCGCGAGGTTATGCTGCAGCTCTATAAAACCCTGGTTAAATCACACTTGGAATATCATGTTCAGTTCTGGTCACCTCATTACAGGAAAGATGTGGAAGCTTTACAGAGGGTGCAGAGGAGATTTACCAGGATGCTGTCTGGACTGGAGGGCAGGTCTTAAGGGGAAAGGTTGAGGGAGTTAGGGCTTTTCTCATTGGAGCAAAGAGGTGAGAGGTGACTTGATGGAGGTGTACAAGATGTTGAGAGGCATAGATAGAGCGGATAGCCAGAGGCTTTTTCCCAGGGCGGAAATGACTATCACGAGGGAGCATAATTTTAAGGCGATTGGAGGAAGATATAGGGGAGAGGTAAGTTCTTTACACAGAGAGTGGTGGGTGCGTGGGATACACTGCCAGTGGTGGTGGTAGTAGAGTCAGATACATTAGGGACATTTAAGCGACTCTTGGATTGGCTCATGGACAATAGTAAAATATAGGGTATGCAGATTAGTTTGATCTTAGAGTGGTATAATAAGTCGACACAACATTGTGGGCTGGGCTATTCTACATTCTATGTTCTAAACAGTCTCTGTTACCGTAGCTCCACATACAAGAGCAACAAGAGGAGATCTCCTGCAATGTACTGACTCAGAATGGGGCAAAGTTAAGAACAAAATTTTAGTCAGAACCTAAGTCATCTAGCTGGTGTTTTAACTGCATTTTAAAAAATAACTTTCAATTATTTTTTATTTCTTCTCCTGTACCGCACACCTCTTTACTTTGGAAGCATTCTTCTGGTACCAAAATAAGTCTGATTAAAAATTGATAAACTTCCATGATTGCATTATTTTTGACATATTTTGTATGTAATGCATAAATACTGGACGGATTGCTTCAAACTTCCGAGTTTAAAGAAGGAAAAAATGGTGGGAGTTCCTTCCTTCACTCAGGCTCCAATTGTTTATGATGATTACCATTTGGTCTGGATAATTTTATGTTCTGGCGTACATGAGAATGGGAGGAAATTTTGGTGTAAATTGCCTTTGGCAAAACAATGTCCATGTTGCATAAAATTACCTCGGATTGCTGACTGTCCCTTCACAGGAGATAGCAGGCCATTCCTTTTTTTAAAACCAGCTACCAGTCTTGAAATTTCAACGCCTCATTGGGTTGAATTTTATCTGTAGGCTTCGAGACAACAATGTCAGGACTAAATCAAAATCCCTGACTCACGTGCTGCACTGTTTAAATCTTCATGGAGAGTGTCTCTTAATTGGCCACCTCCATGTCCTCCATCTTAATAAGGACAGTGAGTAGGCACCCAGCTCTGCTAGCCTCATCACATAGCTGGCAACTCGAGTGATCGGGAACTCCAAAGGGTTATATGCTGAGTGATTAGGGGCTCAACCCCCAACAACCCCCCACCCCCAAAGCTGCCTGTATTGTGTTGGCAGCCTTTATACGTGAAGTTGAGCCAATTCACTGGTAGGAAAACACCAACAAGTCAACAGAAGCACCCATAATTTTCACCCATTCACTATCCTTGCAGAGAGCAGTCGAAGCACTCCCAGGAACGAATCAGTTTAATAAATATTTGCATCATCATTAACCTCGGGTGAAGTCCCAGAAGACTGGAGGGTAGCAAACGTTGTGCCCTTATTCAAGGAGGGCTGCATAGAAAAACCTGTGAATTATAGACCAGTATGCTTAACATTTGTGATAGGTAAGTTAATTGAGAAGATTCTGAGGGATAATATATACATGCATTTGGAAAGACAGTGTTTGATTAAGAGTAGTCAGCATGGCTTTGTGCATGGGAGATCTTGCCTCACAAATTTGTTCAAGTACTTTGATGAGGTGACCAGGAAGGTTGATGATGGCAGGATGGTAGATGTGGTCTATGTGGATTTCAGTAAGGCCTTTGATAAGGTTTCACATGGTAGGCTGCTCTGGAATTTAGATCACATGGAATCCAGGGAGAGCTGGCAAATTGGATACACAATTGGCTTGATGGTAGCAAGCAGAGGATAATATGGAAGGATGCTTGTCGGACTGGAGCCTGTGACTAGTGGTGTGCCTCAGGGGCCAGTGCTGGGCCCATTGCTGTTTGTTATCCATATTAATGATTTGAATGAGAATGTGCAAATCATGATTAGTCAGTCTGCAAATTACGCTAAAATAGGCGGTATCGTGGACAGTGTGGAAGTTTACCAGAAATTACAGCAAGAGCTTGATGAGCTGGGGAAGTGGGCTGGGAAATGGCACATGAAGTTTAATATAGATAAGTGTGAGGTGTTGCATTTTGGAAAGTCAAGTCCAGGTAGAAGTTTTATAATAAACACTTAAGGAGTGTAGTGGAAGAGAGGGACCTTAGAGTTCAGGCGCAGGGTTCTCTGAAAGTGGAGTCACAGGTAGACAGTGCAGTGAAGAACGCTTTTGGCACACTGGCCTTCATCAGTCAGAGTACTGAGTATAGAAGTTGGGAAGTTATGTTGCAGTTGTACATGATGTTAGTGAGATAGCAGTTGGAGTATTGTGTTCAGTTTTGGTCACCTTGCTATAGGAAGGATATTACTAAACTGGAAGGAGCGCAGAATAAAGTTACAAGAATGTTGCCAGGACTCAAGGGACTGAGTTATAGGGAGAGGTTCAACAAGCTAAGACTTTTTTCTTTAGAACGTAGGAGACTGAGGCGGGATCTTATAGAAGTGTGTAAGATCATGAGAGGCATGGATAGGGTAAATGCACTCAGTCTTTTTCCAGGGTTGGGGAATCGAGGACTAGAGGGAATGAAGTTAAGGTAAGAGGGGAAGGAATACATAGGAACCTGAGGGGCAACTTTTTTTACACAGACTGTGGTATGCATATGGATTGGGCTACTAGCGGAAGTGGTTGAGGCGGGTACATTAACAATACTTAAAAGGCATTTGGATGAATACGTAAATAGGAAAGGTTTAGAAGGATATGGGCCAAGTGCAGGGAAATGGGCTTAGCATGGATGGACATTTTGGTCGGCATGGACCAGTTTGAGCCAAAGGGCCTGTCTCCATGCTGTAGGACTCTATGACTAGTCATTGCTCAGTTCACCGAGACCTCAGTAGGCAGTCCTAGCAGGATACAAGGGTGGATGACAAGCCTTTCTGTAGTGTTAGGCTTCCAAATGGATGGGATTTCCAGTCTGCTTTCCTAGGAGAGTCCACCTTGATTGACAGTACACAGTCTACTGAATCTAGTTCCATATCCTTCTACCATTTAACACCTGCATTCTGCCTCAAGAATTCTATGATCCACGAGGAAATTCAGGCCCAACTCTCCAGAACTAGTGTAAGCATCTTTGAATCAGATCATGGAACAGATACTGGAGGGGAAAGAATGGAGGTTGTGGGGAAAGAGGAAATGGGCGCTAGAATAGTGAACAGGAAGGAAGGCGGCAGAAAGTGAGGAATTACCACAAAAAGAGGTAATGGAGAGTGGAATACAAAGTGGTTAGAAATCTCCAGCGGGCCAATGCAGAAGGATAAAAACCAGAAGCCCAAAGGCTGTCCACTAGCATTAGAAAAACATTAACAGGGAGTTGGTCTGGTAGGCAGATATTTGCAGGATTTTGTGATGGTGGTTTAACCTATGAGTTACCATGCCTAAAGCGACAGGAGAAGTTGAGAAGGAGAATTCTTCATGCTAACATAAATTTCAGCCGAGTCCATAACCACAAACAGTGATGACTGAGGGGGGAGTAGTCCTGGGAGTTTTCCACATTAGTCCTGGACTCCATGAAGTCTCACAGTGTCTGGTCTGTCATATGATCTGGAGAACAATATCTTTTCTCTCAGGAGTTATTTGATTTTGACAATTCCTTGATGACTTCCATGTACTATATCTACAGCACATTACCCCAACAATATGGAATGACAGTTCAGCTCCTGCACAGAATGAGATCAGATATGATTGTGACAGTGAGCATATTTCAAACGTAGTGATGACATAGCACTACTTTAATGACTTCCTTTGTAGACACACTCTCAATCATAAGTTCCCAATTTGATGATTCCATAGCTATTGCAATGCCTCATCTTGTTTTTTTACCATTTTAATGTCAGCTAGTTTTAATCACTTTGGCACTAGGTTTATCCTGATGTTAAGTGGTTAAGATATTTTCTCTACAATTAGTTGGACTAACTGTTGGCAATAGATATCATGGAAGACAGTCCACTGGGTTGAGCTTGTCTGGCTGTGATTCAACATGAAATTGGTAATTTTTCAACTTGTGCATCTTTTTTCTAGATGAGTTGATGATTTGCTTGCTGGATAAACGTGTTTACTATTGATCTACGATCGCTTATTCCTTCGTAGAACATAAAACATAGAGCTGTTCAGCACAGTACAGGTCCTTCAGCCCACGAGGTTGTGCTGAACTTTTACCCTGAACCGAACATCTATCTAACCTCCACCCCTACCTTCTACTATCATCCATATGCCTATCTAATAGCTGCTTAAGTGCCCCTAATGAGGCCGACTCTACTACCCTCTCCGGCAATGCATTCCACGCCCCTACCACTCTCTGACTAAAGAACCTACTTCTGACGTCTCCCCTATATCTACTTCCACTCACTTTAAAACTAAGTCCCCTCATACTAGCTACCTCCACCCTAGGAAAAAGTCCCTGGCTATCCACTCTATCTATACCTCTGATCATTTTGTACACCTCTATCAAGTCACCTCTCATCCTTCGTTGTTCTAAAGAGAAAAGCCCTAGTTCTCTCAACCTTTCCTCACAAGATCTTCCCTCCATTCCAGGCAACATCCTGATAAATCTCCTCTGCACCTTTTCCAATGCTTCCACATCTTTTCTGTAGTGAGGCAACCAGAACTAGACACAATAATCCAGATGTGGCTGAACCAGGCTTTTGTATAACTGGAACATAAGTTCACGGCTCTTGAACTCAATCCCTCTATTAGTGAAAGCTAACACACCCTACGCCTTCTTAGCAACTCTATCCACCTGGGTGGCAGCTTTCAGGGAACTGTGGACATGAACCCCAAGATCCCTCTGCTCCTCCATACTGCCAAGAATCTTTCCATTAATCCTGTATTCTGCTTTCAAATTTGTCTTTCCAAAATGAATCACCTCACACTTTTCGGGGTTAAACTCCATCTGCCACTTCTCAGCCCAGCTCTGCATTCTATCAATGTCCCTTTGTAACCCAGAACAGCCCTCCGCACTGTGCACAACTTGACCCACCTTCGTATTGTCCACAAGACTTACTAATCCACCCTTCCACTCCTTCATCCAAATCATTTACAAAAATCACAAATAGAAGAGGACCCAGAACAGATCCTTGTGGTACACCACGCGTAACTGAGCACCATGTTGAATACTTTCCGTCCACTACCACCCTTTGTCTTCCAAGGGTCAGCCAATTCTGAATCCAATCTGCCACATTTCCCCCTATCCCATGCCTCCTTACTTTCTGCATGAGCCTACCATGGGGAACCTTATCAAACGCCTTACTTAAATCCATGTATACCACATCTACTGCTCTACCTTCATCCATGTGTTTGGTCACCTCTTCAAAGAATTCAATAAGGTTTGTGAGGCAATGATCTACCCCTCACAAATCTGTGCTGACTATCACGAATCAAACTGTGCCTATCCAAATGATCATAAATCCTATCTCTCAGAGCCCTTTCCAATAATTTGCCCACCACTGAAGTAAGACTAACTGGCCTGTAATTTCCGGGGTTATCCCTAATCCCTTTTTTGAACAAGGGAATGACGTTTGCCACTCTCCGATCTTCCGGCACTATACCCGTGGATAGTGAGGCCGAAAAGCCAAAGGCCCTGCGATCTCTTACCTCGCTTCCCAGAGAATCCTTGGATAAATCCCATCAGGCTCACGGGACTTAACTATCTTCAAGTTCCTCAAAATTCCTAGTACATCTTCTATATCTTCAAATTCATCTCCAGACAAATAGAGATGATAGGGTCAGCTATACTGTGAATTTGAAAGCACTACCCACTCCATTTGAGAAAATAGGCACATGTTACACACCAGTTAGAATCAGAAGTAAGCTGTTCAGCTCCACAGGCATTGGGGAGCTGCCCATAACCACAATAATTGCTAGGTTACCTGTCTTGGCTTTCCATGCATAGATTATGCCTAATCCAAATGGGCTTGCATTCAAAACAGGCATTGTACAGATTGCTAAACATTGTCTGCCTGTTTGAGTAATTGAGTTGCCTCCCATTTGATGGTCTCTTTTGACAGATCACATGATGCAGCAGTACATAGTAATGTAGTGATATTAGGAATGAAGCATATAACCATAAGATATTAAAGGACAAGTCTGCCATTCAATCCATCCAGTTTGCTGCACCATTCAATGAGATCATGGCTGATCTGATAAATCTCAACTCTATTTTTCTGCCATTTCCCCGTAACCTTTGATTGCCTTGCTGATTAAAAATCTGTCTATCTCAGTCTTAAACATACTTAATGATACAGCCTCTACTGAACTCTGCAGCAAAGAATTCCATAAATTCATTACCCTGTGTGCATTTATGTTGACGAGCCATTAATTTTGCCTTTTAACCATTTTCCCCCTTTGATCCTGCTGGCTACTGTTTTGAAACTTGAACATCCTACATTCTAGATGAGTGAATGGTTTGCTCAGTGGATAGTTATTAAATTTAACTGAATATTGACTATCCTTTATTGTCACATGTATTCAGTATAAAATACAGTGAAAAGTGTGTACTGTTGCTGGGAATGTGCGCCATTCACATTAACTTAGAAAAAAGAGAGTCCAACTTTCCTTCCCCACTGCTACGGCATGCCGCTGCCAGAGTCCCGCTCCCAGTTTCCCAGCCCTCACCATGTCACCAAGAATGTCCCGCTCCAGGCTTCCCAGCCCTCATCATGCTACCGAGAATGTCCCACTGCATGTCATGCTCCCAAGAGTGCCCCTCAACCTCTCCATCGCTCCAGGATCCGGCCTCTCCATCGCTGCCTTGGCCTACCTTCTCCCACACTCACCCTCCGCCGCCTCGTGTCGCCTTCTCCCACACGCTACCGCTCACGCTCGCTGCTTGCGCATGCTCCAGGCTCTTCGCTGCCATGGTCCTGGGCTCGCAGTCGGCGCGCTGCTGCAAGGCTCACTGCTCGTGGTGTTCTGGGGCTCGGGGACTCGCTGCCCTGGACTTGCCGTCGGCTCCGCTGCTGAGGGGAGACAAGAAGAAAAAACAAGAGGAAAAAGTAAAGGAAAAGGTGGAAAAAGAACAGGTGGAGCAGAGGAGCTCTGACAGGATTGAACAAGTTTATTACTGGTCTATGATCGCTTCTTACTTCAAGTTATCCTCCAGGCAAATAGAGAGGACAGCGTAAGCTATACACTGAGTTTGAAAGCACTTCTCTCTCCGTTTACAAATATGAACATATTATACACCAGTTAGAATCAGAAGTAAGCCATTCAGCTCCACAGGTATTAGTAAGCTGCTCATCACCACAACGATTGCTGGCTTATCTGTCTTGACTTTCCACGTATGATTTATGACTAACATCTTGTAGGGTGCTTATACATTCTGTCCCTTCCTGTCCCACTGTGGGTATCATTATCAAAATAGTTTCTATGTAATGCTTCCATATCTTATTGCTTTGTAAACCTATGTACCCCACACCCCCCAAACCCTTCACCCCACCTCCAATTACAGCAAACTTTGTTTTAATCAACAACTTATAAACCAGCATTCTCAATAAACTGGTAAATACCAAAGGTTAAATGCATTATCACGATCTCCACAATGTCTGAGTAGTCAGTTGAGGATGAGAGTCTGAAGGTTCTCAGCTGGTGTTTTATTTAAGACAAAGTTTCATTATTATTTAAGAGATTTATGTTGTAAATAAAAGTATAATAGTAATGTATATAGCCCCTGCATTACATTTTTATTACTTATTGTATGCTTTTACATTAATTATGTGAACCTCTTGATTATCCAAAATATTTGATCAACTTGTACCTTCCTGGTCCCATAGGTGCTGGTTAATAAAAAATTTGCTGTAATTTAAAGCCATTTCTACAGTCCTACTTATTCGATTCGACAAGACACTGGTCCAAGCACAGTTCAACTGAAGCCCATCTGTTTGTATCAGTTCCCTTCTATCCCAGTATTGGTACCAATTCTCCATGAACTGAAACACATTCTTGTCACACCACACTTTAAGCTTTGCAATAAGCTCCTTGACTGTATTTACGTAATATTAGTTTGCTTGCAGCTCAGATAGCGATCCTGAGATTATTACCTTGGAGATTCTGCTTTTTAGTTTAGAACATACGAACCAGGAGCAGGAGTAGGTCATCTGGCCCTTCAAGCCTGCTCCACCGTTCAATAAGATCGTGGCTGACATTTTTGTGGCCTCAGCTCCACTTACCAATCTTCTCATCATAACCCTTCATTCCTTTGCTGTTCAAATAATTATCTATCTTAGCTTTAAAAATATTCAGTGAAGAAGCCACAACTACTTCACTGGGCAGGGAATTCCATGGATTCATAACCCTTTGGGTTAAGAGGTTCGTCCTCAATTCAGTCCTAAATCTGCTCCCACTAATTTTGAGGCTATGCCCTCTTGCTCTAGTTTCACCAGCCAGTGGAAACATCCTCCCTGCTTCGATCTTATCTATTTCCTTTATAATTTTATATGTTTCTATAAGATCCCACCCCCCTCCTTCATTCTTTTGAACTCCAATGAATATAAACCCAGTATATTCACCCACTCCTCATAGGCCAACCCTCTCAACTCTGGAATCAACCTAATGAATCTCCTCTGCACCCCTTCCAATGCCAGTACATCCTTTCTCAAGTAAGGAGACCCAAAACTGTATACATGTGTGGCCTCATCAGCACCCTATACAGTCATGACATAACTGCTCTACTTTTAAACTCAATCCCTCTAGCAATGAAGGACGATATTCCATTTGCCTTCTTAATTATCTGTAGTACCAGTAAATTCACCTTCTGTGATTCATGCACAAGGTCACCCAGGTCCCTCTGCACAGCAGCATGCTGCAATTTTTTGCCATTCAAGTAATAGTCCTTTTTACTGTTATTCCTACCAAAATGGATGACTTCATTTTTATCAACATTGAATTCCATCTTCCAGACCTTTGCCCACTCATTTAAACATTTATATTCCTCTTCAAACTTTCAGAGTCCTCTGCAGACTTTGCTCTACCACTCATCTTAGTGTCATCAGCAAACTTTGACACAAAACATGTGATCCCCAACTCCAAATCATCAATGTAAATTGTAAACAATTGCAGGCCCAACACTGATCTCTGAGGCACACCACTAGTCACTGATTGCCAACTAGAAAACCACTCATTTATCCCCACTCTTTGCTTTCTGTTAGTTAACCAATCCTCTATCCATGCTAATACACTGTCCATATGCCGTGCACATTTACTTTATGCAGCAGCCTTCTGTGTGGCACCTTGTCAAATGCCTTTTGGAACTCTAGATACACCACATCTACTGGGTCCCCATTGTCCACCGCACTTGTAATGTCTCCATAGAATTCCAGTAAATTAGTTTAACATGACCAGCCCTTCATGAACCCATGCTGCATCTGCCCAATGGGACAATTTCTATCTTGATGTCTTGCTACTTCTTCCTTGATGGATTCAAGCATTGCCCCCACTACAGAAGTTAAGCTAACCGGCCTACATTCCCCCATCTTTTGTCTACCTCCTCTTTCAAACAGTGGCATCACATTTGCTGTTTTCCAATCTGCTGGAACTGCGCCAGAGTCCACCTACAGTAACACCCTCCCTGAACGTGGTCACAGACCAAGTTTGACTTATCTAAGCTAAGGGGTGTGCCCGCCACCTGAAACAAAGTATCCAAGTAGCATTCCCCACCTTGATGTGGTGCAATGTCTGCAATATCTCAATTTGGATCTGAAACTGCTTAAGCTGCAAACATTTGCTATTGATGTGTTCACTGTAGATCACTTTATTGTCCAGTATCTCCTACATGCTGCAGCTTCAACACATCATCAAATCTGCCACCTCTATCCCTTTCAAATTTCAGCTATTAATCAAATCACTGGAGTATCCCTGCTCTTTACATGTGAAGAATCCCTATATGGAACACTTTATTGTATTTTTTATTTCCTGTTTTACGCGCTAATATCAATCTTACACCTATTAAGCTATTTTTAAGTAAAAAAGACAAGAGGCCTAAACACAAACTAAATACTTCACTTTTACTTTAAAGACTAAAGAATACCCACCAATCAGTTGTATTGTTTAGGCAAAAGCAACCAAACACTTCTCTCCTTCCACCGCTGAACTCCTTAAGACAGTCGACTCCAAAATTCTATTGTAAGCCACACTCAAGCGCTAAGTCACACTAAGTTGGCTACTTATATATGCAGGCTGGATCCCTGATAATCCTCCCACGCTATGCCTATCTTATACCTCAGTTACGAATGGGAATGGAAAGGAAGAGAGGTTTACATTTATATCGCACCTTTCATGATATCAGGACATTCCAAAGTATCTTGCAGCCAATGAAGTGCTTACTTGGTCTACTGTATTCAGGAAAGGATTTCAGCACCAGATGAGCTGAGACTGGGTAGGTTCAGGCAATGTTAACTTGTAAACCTTCATTGACCTCTCAAAATCATCTGAATTCTTACAATCTCTCAATCGACTATACTGTCTCCATGAAGCAAGCTAAGGTCAGACCTATGGTGGAACTTACAGTGAACAATCCATTTAACAACAAAGTGTATTTACTTGATAAATGGAGTCCACTTAATAGCACAGCACAGCAGCTTATTCACCCAAAAAACGGAATTTATCTTAAAAGAGTCTTTGTGAGCCACAAGAAACAGAAGTGATGACTGAAACTACTGCAATGTCATCCACTAAAAGCACAGTTAGTTTTCCAGCAAAATACAGTGAATGGAGAATGGTTGCATAAGTTAAAAATGGTATAAAAATCAATCACACTAATTACAGTAGTGTAATTTCCAAGTGTAAGTGATAAGGGAATTATCTAATTATCTCTGTACTGATTCAGATTTGTAATGCCTCTGTACTTATCAAAGATTACTTGTGACGTGGACATTAGTTTTATATATTTTTATGGGATATGAGTGTTGCTGATTAGGCCAGCACTGACCAGATGGCCTAGTGACATTATCACTGGACTGTTCATCCAGTGACCCAGGTAATTTCTGGGGACCCGGGTTCAAATTCCACCATGGCAGATGGTGAAGTTTGAATTCAATTAAAAATAACCAGATGACCATGAAACCATTGCTGATTTTGGAAAAATCTGTCTGGTTCATTAATTTTCCTTAGGGAAGGAAACTGCCATCCTTACTTGGTCTGGCCTACATGACATTCTAGACCTATTCTGCCCACTGGGCAGTTAGGAATGGGCAACAAATGCTGCCCTAGCCATTAATGCCCTCCTCCTGTGAATGAATAAAAAGAAAATTTGTTGTCCATCCTAACTGCTCTGGTAAAGGTGGAGGTGAGCTGCTTTCTTGAACTGTTGCAGTCCCTGGGGTCTAGATGCACCCAAAGTGCTGCTAGGGAGAATAAGAAATCTAACCCAGCCATTGTGAAAAAGCAGCACGATTGCTCCAAGTCCAAAAGGTATGTGGCTAGATAGTGAAGGTGGTAGTATTCTTCTAGATGGTAGAGATTGTTAGGGATTAGAAGATGCTGTCGAGGGAGGTGATGAAATGTGGTGAAATTTTGGGAGTCAGATTCCTTCTTGGATCAACCTCACTGAATAGTTATAGAATCATAGAAATCTACAGCACAGAGAAAGGACCTTCAGCCCATCGCGTCTGTTCTGATCAAGAACAACCACCTAACTATTCTAATCCCATTTTCCAGCAGCTGCCCCATAGACTTGTATGCTTTGGCATCGCAAGTGCATTACTAAATACTTCTTAAATATTCTGAGTGTTTCTGCCTTTTCCACCCTTAGAGGCAGGGAGTTCCAGATTTCTACCACCCTATGGGTGAAAACATTTTTTCTCACATCTCCTCCAAACCCCCTGCCCTTCCTTACCTTAAATCTATTTCCCTGGTCATTGATCAAGGGGAACTGTTTCTTCCTGTCTACCTACTATGCCCCTCATAACTTTATATGTCTCAAACGTGTCCCCACTCAATCTCCTCAGCTCTTAGGAAAACAACCCCAGTTTGCCCAATCTCTCTTCATAACTAAAACTCTCCAGCAAGGCAACATCCTGATAAATTTCCTCTGCACTCTCTCCAGTGCTATTACATCCCTCCTATAACTGATTGGTCCAACCGTTTTTGAGAATTTCCATCCAAATTTTGACAGTTCTTTTTCGGAGTCTTGAGTTCTAATGATATATTGATCCAAGATTGGATCATTAAGACTATTTGGAAAGTTACTCTATATCATAGTGTATAGAGTAACTCATTGGCAAAAAGTGAAATTGCCTGAATTCTAAAGGGGATAATTTAACTTGATTGTAACAAGCTTCTTAGCTTTTTACAGTAGAGCAGGAAACCCATTGTTTATAACTGGCTTTTTGAGATAAATGTCTGAAGAGGATACAGAGAATACATTGGATTACAATGTGGGAAAGTGTATGTTTATCACTTTGGTAGGAAGAACAGAGGTGTAGACCTTTTTCTAAATGAGGAAAGGCTTCAGAAATCTGAAGCACAAGAGGACTTCAAAGCCCTAGTTCAGGATGCTCTTCAGGATCCATGCAGGTTCAGTTGGCAGTTTAGAAGGCAAAAGCAATGTTAACACTCACTTCAAGAGGGTTAGAATCCAACAGCAGGGATGTACTGCTGAGGCTGTGCAAGGCTGTGATCAGATCGCATTTGGAATATTGTGAGCAGTTTTGGGCCCGGTATTTCAGGAAAGATGTGGTGACATTGGACAGGGTTCAGAGGAGGTTCACACAAATGATCCTGGGCATGAAGGGCTTGTCAAATGAGGAATGGTTAAGGACACTGGGTCTGTACTCGATAAAGTTTAGAAGGTTGAAAGGGGGTCTCGTTGAAACTTACAGAATATTGAGAGACCTGAATAGACTGGATATGGAGAAGGTTTTTCCACAAGTAGGAAGACTAAAACTCTCAGAGTGAAGGGGCAACCCTTTAGAACTTAGATGAGAAGGAATTTCTTCAGTCAGAGGGGGGTTAATCTATGGAAATCATTTCTGCAGAAGACAGTGGGAGTCATGTCATTGGGTGTTTTTAACATAGCGATAGATAGGTTCCTGATCAGTAAGGGGATCAAGGATTGCAAAGAGAAGGCAGAAAAATGGGATTGAGAAACATATCAACCATGATTGAATCGAGGAGTGGACTTGATAGGCCGAAAGGCCTAATTCTGCTCCTATATCTTGTGGTCTTATGGACTATAGATAGACCACTTTTACTGACAACAACCCCTTTATGTTTTATGGAAAAGTTTAAGTCCCAGAAAGCAAACTTATCCCATTTGAACTTGTTCCTTCAGCCATTCAAATTAACAATCAGCCACACTGCCTGAAATTAAATATAATTGCAGACAACCCAACCAGAACTTAAAGAGGCAGGTGAGGACTGAAAAGACAATATTACCCAAGGCCAGAGACAGGAATGTGTCTGAGAATATTTATTATTTTATGTTCAATATTTGTTCTCCTTTGCAGTGAAATAAGAATGGATTTCATTCGTGGGTTGTGAGTTTAGAATACACTGTCAAAAAAGCCTGGGTGTTTTGCTGTAATGCGTCATGTAGATAGTACACACTGCTGCCACTGTGTGCCAATGAGAGAGTTATTGAATATTTAACTTTAAGTTTGTGGATGGCATGTTGATGAATGATCTGCTTTCTTCTGAAAGATGTCAAGCTACTTGAATGTTGTTGGAGCTGCACTCAGAAGTGGAAGGTATTTGATGGTTCTTCTGACTTGTGCCTTGTAGATGTAGAAAGACATTCAGAAGTCAAGAGTTAAGTTACTTGCCCTGAATTCCCAACTTCCTGACCTGTTTCATAGCCATATTATTTATGTGGCTGAACAACTTTTGTTTCCTGTCAATGGTAAACAAGCAGGAAGTTGCTGCTGGGGAATCAATGATAGTAACACCATTGAATTTGAAATGAAGACAGTAAGGTTTTCTCTTGTTGGAAATGGCCATTGCTGGCAATTTTGGCAAATAAACGCTACTTGCCTTTTAATGATTCATTTGGGACAGAGCCCAGTTTAGCCAGCATTTAAAACTGGTCCTTAAAATTCCAATTGCATGAGCTGTGGGAAGATGTTCTACCTGAGCCTCCAGAATTTAGTCATCTCCCCCCCTCGAACCCTTCAGGAGTGTGATATACGATAGGCTGCCAGACAGTCAGGAGAGAATGCAAGAGGGGGAAAGCCTATCACCTTCCCAGCTTCCCAACAAAGTTGGGGTGGGGTGGTCCAGGATGGCCTTCTCATTCAAAGGTCAATTGAACTTCTTATGTGATGAAAATTTGGCGGCTTACAGACGTCTTCCCATCACCACCAGTATTCTACCAGCAGGAGTGTTGGCAGGCCCAGGCAATGACCTAGTGTTATTATCTAGATTATTATTCCAATGACTCAGGTAATGTTCCAAGAACATAGGTTTGAATCCTGCCGTGGCATGGTAGAGTTTGAACTCTAAACAATATCCAAACAAAAAAATTCAATGTCTAATGGTGACCATGAATCTACTGTCAATTGTCAGAAAAACCCAGCTGGTTCACAAATGTCCTTTAGAAAAGGAAACTGCTGTCCTCACTTGGTCTAGCCTACAGACCCACAGCAAAATGGTTGACCCTTGATGGCCCTCTGGAAAATTAAGGATGGGCAATAGATGCTGGTCTTGCCTACGTCCTGTGAATGAGTGAATGAACATGGAAATAAAATATACCACTGGGATTCTACCAGAACTGTGCACGACAGCAACAAGTTTCTCTGTTTGTCCAGGAATTTTTAGGCTTTTACATTCTTGCAAGGCCTTTGCCAATTCTATGTTAGTTCTTAGCACTATTGGAACCTTTTGCTTGACTGCAAACTAAATCAACACCGAGTTAATCATCTAGAGGCTAAATGGTTTCATAGAATCATAAAATCCCTATATTTGCCCCGTTGAATCCACACCGATCCTCCGAAGAGCATCCCACCCCCATTCCCTATCCCATTCCATGGCCTAACCTACACATCACTGGACACTCTGGGAAATTTAACATGGCCAATCCGTCTAACCTGCACACCTTTAGAACACCCATAGGAAACCCCCACAGACACTAGCAGAATGTAGTTCATTGTTTTCTTTGGTTTCACTGGGCCACAGGAGGCTTCAGTTTTAGTGACAGGAGCTCACTGCCCAACACAAGAATAGGATAAGCAGGTATCATGCAGCATTGGCCCATGGAGTTTGCCAAGCTGTTCAGACTGGGAACAGACTCCACACCATCAAATCATCAGAAATTCCAGGGCCATATTATTTTAGCAATAATTTCTACAGCCCCCTTACGGTGAGTGTCATGCTTTTGTCTAATATATTCTTTCAGCTCACTATTAGCAATGCTGTGAGAAATCACTTCCCACCAGGAAAAGAAACAGTAAAACTTGTGAATGGCACCTACTGTTCTGAATTGTGTTGTATACATTGAAAGGGAACTCCACTATGTTCATTTCCAAGGAACACTAGATTTTGTTTTTCACTGTTTTGTTTTCCCTTCTGGATATGTGAAAAGTATCAACTCCTAATGGATACCGCTCATTAATCTCCACCACTCAGGAAGTGCCCCTTTGATCCCACATCCGTGCCATGAGGCAGAGTCCAATTCCATGGACTATGTTAAGAACCTTACTAACTGCCTTCTGAAAATCCAAGAATAGGGTATCCATTGATCCTTTTCTATCAAATGGCGCAATGACTCTGTCAAAGAAATCCATTAGGTTAGATAGATATGAATTACCTTTCAAAAAACCATGCCGACTCCCTCTAATCAGCTTATATCTTGCCAACTTTTTGCTTTCTCTGTCCCTGATGATGGATTTTAGTAATTTTCCCACTGCTGATATTAAATTAATTGCAAGTTACTCTCCTGGGTCTTTCCCTTCGTCCCTTACAGCATTTGTCATTTTCCAATTCTTTAACACTATCCTAAATCTCGTGAGCTTTGGGTGGGTGTAGTGAGTGCATCCCCAATCCCTCAGCCAGCTATTTGAATAGTTTCAGATAGAAACCTGATCCCAGTGAGCTGTCCAGCTTCAATCTAATTTTCCCATTACAACTTTTCATTCCACATTAATGTCTGTATGTTTCCGTGCTTTGTTCATCTTTTTCAAACCTCTGCTGTCACAAGCTCCTTCATCACTTTGAAGCCAGAACAGAATATTTAATTAGCACTTCTGCCTTGTTCTAATTCCCTACCAATGTCATATTTAAAAATCTGTTTTCAACCTGTGTATTGTCTCCTTTACCACATTCTTTTCCTCAATGAGTTTTTCAAACCTTTTGATTTTTAATGATATACTTGCAAGTTTTGACCCTATGTTCTTCCTTACCTTAATTATTGTTGTCTAAGGTTGTCTGTGGTTCTGAACGGGTTAATACTGACGTTATATCAACTCCACCCTTTGTTCTGATATCAGGCAGAGTTTGTGGGTGGTGGCACAGGCCCAATTTTCACCATGTTAGACACCATTTCCATTGCAAAGAAAATGCCAGAAGAAATTGGGAATCCGAAATCGCAGCTCTGAACTAAGCATTTCTCAGTATTGAGGGATAGAAATGGAGCTTGGCTGTAGTGCAGACATGTGTGGCTCCCAGAGGCAGCAGGCCATTTAAGTGATCAGTTGCCTCCACTTAAATTACATTTTGAAGACCCTGGAGTCTGTACCTGTAATGTGCAGATATGACCAAGGTCTGTGCTTAGTGCATTTTCTTTCAGTCAGCTAGGGTTGCCCTTGGAAAGGTACAAAAACCCCTTTGGGTCACAGGACACCTGGGAGAAGATGTCAAAGGTGCTTTGGGGAGGCGTCATCCTTTGAGGATGGGAGGGTCAGGTTTACTTTGGTGGGTGAGTCAGATGTCCTTTAGGATTGTTAGCCGTGGAGAAGATTATGAGTAAAAGATCCATAAAAGTCTTGGAAATATACAAATTGTCAGGACCTGCCAAGAAATTCGACAATATCAATGAGTGTCTAGATCTCTAAAAAAGTGTCTAGAAGTGTCAACTGTCAAAAATGACAGCAAGTGCAAAAATGTAGTTTCATGGAGGAGAAGACTTCTCTTAATTGACTGTAGTCAGTGATACAGAACTTTAAACCAGGGACCTATATTTTTTCTCCAGTTAGCTTGGGTACTTGTGGAAGCTCAGTGAGTTGAAATGGTTATGTGACACAGAAAGTGTGATTTGCAAAAGCATGCACTAACGTGGCATATATGACAGTCCATGGGACATGGGGAGAAAGGCATTTAGTGACATGGAAAATGTGGGAGGCTTCATGTGGGTGAGTAGAAAGCATTAGTTTGCATGGGTTGCATCGTTGGGACATGAGCAGTGTGTGGGGGTGAGGAAATGTGAGGGATTATGAGGGGTGAGGGCTGGCAAAATATTTTATGTTTCCCCACATTTGGAGAAGCAAGGTAGTCTTTTGGATCTGGTCGTGGGACATCTTTGCTGAAGGTAAGGCATCCTTTGAGACGGAAAGAGGCATGCTTGAATGTAAGAAGTACATAAGCTCATTGGGACTTACAAAGTTTTCAAGGAAGTGGCTCCAAATAAAAATATGTGGCTTGAGAAAAAAAGTCCTAGGAATTTCAGAGTACCTGTTCACATGAAACTGTCAAAGGGTACATGCTGCATGATTGATTTCTTAAACTATAATTTTCAGTGGGGTGCTGATTGATGTTCATTGAAACACTTAAAGGTTAAACACATAGTGTAACATTTGTTGTTGTAAGGTTCAATGAGTTGGAGCCTTATGCAGCAATGAGAGGATGCATTTCTTTCAATAGTGACATCACCAATATAATCAGTAACTTTATTTACTGCCAGGGTGCATCCTGATGTATGCTCATGCTAGATAGTCAGTGAGTTGATAGGGAGACGAAACGGTGAACAGCAGAATGGTGAGGGGTACAAGTTGTCACTGAGTTGGCAAAAAGTTATAAGGGGCCAAGGGATAATTAGGGGATGTGGGGTGTGATGGAATACACCTGAATTGCCGAAATGAGTGTAGCTCCAACAACATTCAAGAAGCTTGATGCCATCCAGGACAAATTAGTCCTTTTGATAGGCACCACATCCATAAATATCCACTCCGTCCACCCTGATGCTCAGTAGCAGTAGTGTATACTGTCTATAAAATGAACTGCTGAAATTCATCCAGGCTCCCTAGACAGAAACTTCCAAACCCATGACCACTACCATCTACAAGGACAAGGGCAGCAGATATATGGCAACGCCACCACCTACAAGTTTCCTGTAATCCCCAAACAATAACGACTTGGAAATACATTGTTATTTCTTCAGTGCTGCTGGGTCAAAATCCTGGAACTCCCTCTTAACAGCATTGTGGTCTACCTACCGCAAATGGACTGGAGGTAGAGGTTAAAGAAGCAGCCCACAATCACCTTTTCAATCACAGTGAGAACGGGCAATAAGTACTGAGTCATCCAGTGAAGACCTCATCCTATGAATGAATTTTTTAAATTGCCATGGACACATTCCAGTAATTTCACTTATTGTATTCTAACCAATGCACCCCGCACCCTTCTGAAGTTAGTTACAATTAAATCCCAACCTTGATGTGTCCCTCCTTCATCCACTTCCAGCCTAATATTGAATTCAATCATATGGGGCCGGGGTGGCACAGTGGGTCAGTGGTTAGTACTGCTGCCCCACAGCACCAGGGACTCAGGTTCAATTCCAGCCACAGGTGACTTTGTGGAGTTTGCACATTCTCCCATGTCAGCTTGCATTTCCTCCAGTTTCCTCCCACGGTCCAAACATCTACAGATTAGACCACGCTAAATTGCCAGGGATGTGTAGGCAAGGGGAATTAGCAATGGTTAATGCCAGGTCACCCAGATAGGATGGGGGAGTGGGTCTGGGTGGAATGCTCTTCAGACGGTTGGTGCACACATGATAGGCCAAATGGGCTCTATCTGCCATGTAGGCATTCTACAATATTATAGTCATGACTTCCAAGGCTCAGTTAGAACTAATTATTCTTTTTCTACAATTTGAAATGAAACTCAATGTCTCCTCCCTCAGCTAATATCTGATCTGCTTTTGTTAAAAACCGTCTTGGATGTATAAACCTACACTATTCTCTCTTTTTCTCTATTTACTAGCAGATTTAAAAAATGCAGTATTATTTGTAAACATCCCTGATTGGTATATATTGTTTTGTTAGGTCAGGCACAGGCTGGAAGCAGGTGTCAGCTATTGCTCCACGCTATTCCAACTTGCATTACTTGTTCAAAAAAACCAAAGAACTGTGGATGCTGGAAATCAGAAACAGAAACAGGACTTGCTGGAAAAACACAGCAGGTTTAGAAGCATCTGTGGAGAAGTCAATGCCGTTTGGCTTAATAGTGCTGAGAAAAAACATTTTGTGAAGAAAATTCCAATGTTGTAACATCAAATCTCATATTCAGAAGCTTAATCCTGAATTTAACACTGCCTCAAGGAATAGGCCACTCATGCCCTCTTGCCTGTTACGCTATTTGATTAGATCATGTCTGATCTATTCGACAATTTTTTTTACCTACATTTGTTCCATCGCCCTTGATGGCCTTACACTTAAAATTTCTGTTGAGCTAACAACCATTGTCTATTAGGAATTGAGTTCCAAACTTGCATTGTGTCCTGTGTAAACTGTTTTGTACCTGCCATCATCTTAACTGTCAGACTTTAGGTAGAAAAAGTTCTGCCCACCATAGACAAGCTGGATCCCTAGTAACATCGACAAGTCAGGGTCCAGTGAGGTCATTCAGACCCCAACAACAATTTCAGTTGGCAATGGTGTCAGGGGCACAAATTGTCAAATTTGCCAGAGAAAGCTGGTGGCCGACAAGATGGTGACTGGAAGAGGGCTAACTAACCATAAAATGTTCTATTTCTGAATGTCTCCTTATGGTACTAGAATAGCAGGAATGCTTGTTAGCAATTTTGGAACCACACAATGTAAACAATAGACTTCAAGAATAAATCGATGGAGCAGCAGTCTCAAGGAGATCTGCAAAATTCTGATGGATCTATTCAATAAAGTGAGGGCTTCACAAAACAGCCCTCTCAAAAAAGAGGGTGTGAGAAATGTCATAGAGGGAGCTCGCTGAAGCAGTCAATGCAACCCCTACCTCCACACGAACAATCATCCACTGCACAAGCTGTCACGTGATAACCCACTTTAATGAAAGGCTCTGTTAGAATGACAAAAGGATTGCACTTTTCCTTCTTTGTCATGCCATTGTGTGATGAACAAGGGGAAACAAAACCTTTACACTTTACAAACAGCCTCTGGAACGAATGCTATTCTTTCATTGAGTGTGGACATCACTGGCAGGTAAATACTTGTCATCCCCTGGATTAGATGGCTTGCTAGGTCATTTCTGAGAGGAATTATGCATCGTGTATATATTAGACCAGATAGAGAGGGAAAATTTCCGTCCCTAAAAGACTTTGATGAACCAGATGGATTTTTTCAACAGTCACTGGTATATTTGTATTCCAGAATTATTTGTTGAATTTAGATTCAACCATCTTCAATATTGTATATCCCCAGACCAGTGGCCTGAACCTCAAGATCAGTGGTCCAGTAATATTAGCGCTACACCACTATCTCCCTGGCAGCTCTCCAATATTGGGTACTCCACTGTTCCTCAGCAGCCTCTGCTAGTACTGCATTTACTAGGGGCCATCACTGGAGGTCTCCATCCATCATCCTGCAGCACAATCAAACAGCCCATCAGTCTTCAAACTTAACCCTGGGAGCAGAGCTTAACAATTTGCCTAAGGAAACGGGGGGAAAGGAATCAGATTCAGAAGTTCGAATGCACATTGAGCAGTGAGCTTTGCAGATCATTGGAGGATATATAGGAGAGTCTGTAAAAGCTGCCAAAAGCAGATTGGTAAAAGCAAACCCTCTGAGAGTCCTGGAATCTCTGGAATAATTAACAGTTAATCTCCCAGACACTGCAGTTAGTAACACAGGAGAAAAATCTTAGTAAAGGTGATTTATTTTATTTTCTTCTGACACATTTGTTTATTGTTTTAAAAGTAAACAAAATAGAAAACCGGCAGTTAAGATTCATCTGATCAAGTAACACATTTGCTTGAAAATTGGCACAACAAGGCAAGGCACTGGTTCCATGGATTTATGGACAGTTAAGAAGCAAGCAGCCCACGCAATGGATAATTGCCTAGCTGGTGAGTAACCTTCTGTGGCATATATTCTGTACAATAGCTGTAACCTTTCTACAGCTGAAAGGTATTTTAGCATTTCCAATAAATTGCCTTTAATATCCTCTGTTCTAATCAAAACAGTCCCAATTACTCAGGGCAAGCACTAACTCCGATAATGGGGTCTACAGCCACAAACCTGGGTGTGTAAAATAATTTGCCTGCTGCCTGTACCAACCCTTGCATCTAATTCAACATGTAAGATCCCCTCTTCCGAGACCCCCTCAAATCTCTGAAAACAGTCTTGGGCCTATAAGCACGATTAAGAAGGAGAGAGAAAATGAGCTAATTCCAAGACAAAAACAAGGAAGACTTAGTAAATAGGACCAGAATAAGGCCTTTCAGCCCTTTGAGCCTGCTCCACCATTCAGCATGATCATTCAACTTTGTACCCAGTTCTTGCTATCTCCCCATAGCCCATGGGGAAATGAAACAGGTAGAATCTCAAAGAATAGTAAAAAGAGCAGCAACTTATTCTACAACTGTTAAATTGAATTGGACTGAATTGAATTAGCTTTATCGTCACATGTACTGATATGAGTACAGTGAAAAATTCACAGTCACCACCACAGTGCCATCTTAGGTACAAAGGTACCTCGGTACAGATACTTAGGATCAAATTCTTAGGAAACAACAAAAAAATTGAAAAGTAAAGAAATGAATAGTCCAGCATTACAGGTCATGGGACTAAATTAGGAAAATAAGGAGCTAAAAAGTTCAGAAAGTCAGTCCTTCCGATGCCATACGTGCTAGCACCTTGCCTAAAGGGAGACCTCTACCGCTTTGCCGCTGTTTGCACCAGACCCATCAACATAGGAGTTGCCCCACTTTAGGCACCATCTCTTCACTGCTGGGCCCACTTCGCTGACGCTGTTGAACCCACACTTGCTCTGTAACCGGGAGTCTCTGGCCCCACTGCCAGGCCAGGTTGCTGCTGGGCTAGGAGTCCTGCTTCGGCTGCAGGTGTCACCTTGCCGATGCTGCCATCTTGAAGAGATCGCTGCCTCTGGCGCTGCCGTCCCCGATCGATGTTAGTGTGGTGGGATCCCTGATAGGAAAGAATTGAGAGTAGAGATTAGGTAGAAATTGGATGAGATGCAAGTGTTTTGCTTCAATATTTAAAAAAAAAGGAACATTGGGACAAAGTCAAATCTGAATTGGTTAGAAGTGAGATGAGAAACATAATTAACAACAAATGTAATGGAGAATTTAATTAAAGTGAACGAGGAAAAAGTGCTGGAAGCAGATCTGATGAATTTAGGGATCCTGAGGGAAATGTTTTGCAGTCGGTAAGGTATATCAGCCTGCTGTAAAACAGATGACTGACCTGCTTTATCACAATTTCCTGCAATTCTAGGGACCTAGAATGAAGGGATAAAATGAAGATAGATAACAGGAAATACAACTTTGGAAAACGCTACATGAGCTGACAATTGTAGTAGGGCCATGTCAATAATTAAAATAATTTTGTTACATGCTTGAGGATAAAGGGAACAATGGGATAATGACAGGGCATCACATTTGCTGGTTTTGTGCAGGATGATTATCAATGTGGGCCATTGGGCCAAGAAGCCAGTTTCCATGTTGTGATTTCCGTTTAATTCTAATGCGCAGCCTTTTCCGTTATCTCGCCACCTTACAAGGGTGGGCCATTGGCACTTTGCTGAAGGGTAAAATCAATTCCCTCTGCTGTTGAGGGATGGTGAAGATCTCTTTGTGAAATGTATGTTTCAATCAGATAGTCTGATGAAGAGAAGCGTTCTCTCTCTCTCTTCTCATCATTGTCCCGTTTAGCTTCAGGAAGGTGTAGTTCTTTCTGCGCTGACTCACTTTCCAGCAAGCAACAGAAATTCTGAACCACCTTGCTAATTTGAATTATTTTTTGTTACACGTATATTGTTAAAAAATACAGTGAAAATTGTTGTATAGTGTCACCACTCTCCAGCGCCATCTTAAAAGACAAATAATAAACCAAAACATAGAATATAAAGGCAGAAAAATGAAGAAATAAAGAACGTGTCCAACTTTACAGTCCTTCGTGTTAAATGCTTTGTCATGGGCCATGGGCCTAGTGGCCAGGTGTGAGTCTGCTGCAACACCGCTGCTGGAGCATAAGTTACCATTCTTTGCTTGCATGTAACCTCCACCAGTGCCCTCAATCCTATGACTCCCCACTGGAGCTTGCCAATGCAGATGCTATGATGCTGCTGGGCACCCCACCAGCCCAAACTCATCCTGGCCCTGCCGCCACAAGTCTGTGCTGCTGGGCCCACTCAGGTCCACTCTACTGGGCCTACTCACCACCACCAATGCCTCACTACAACCAAGCTCTTCACCAAGAGGTAAGTAAAATAAAATCAAAGAGAAAAAGAAACAAGAGAAGAGAGAAAATAAACAGAAAAGAAATTAAGAGAAAAGGAAAGCAGATGGAGCAACAAGTATGGGCTCAGAAGCCAGTCAACAGGAAAAAAAGGAGCAGTGGATATGATAATTCTTGAACTAGGTGAGTGATGACCTCAGAAGGAAGCAAAGTGCCTCATCAAATCGTATTCCTCAAGCTTCTGTTGAACTTTATTGGAGCATGGTATGGCGCCAAGGACAGAGAATGAGGACAAAGGCATGGACCAGAGTGAACATAAGAACATAAGAACTAGGAGCAGGAGTAGGCCTTCCGGCCCTTCAAGCCTGCTCCGCCATTCAACAAGATCATGGCTGATCTTTTCGTGGACTCAGATTCACTTACCCACGCTCTCACCGTATCCCTTAATTCCTTTATTGTTCAAAAAAATCTACCCTGGCTTTAAAAGCATTTACTGAAGTAGCGTCAACTACTTCACTTGGCAAGGAATTCCATAGATTAACAACCCTCTGGGTGAAGAAGTTCCTTCTCAATTCAGTGCCTTCACCTGCCAGTGGAAACATCCTCTCTACTTCTATCTTATCTATTCCCTTCATAATTTTATATGTTTCTATAAGATCCCCCCTCAATCTTCTGAATTCCAATGAATATAATCCCAATCTACTCAGTCTCTCCTCATAAGCCAACCCCCTCAACTCCGGAATCAACCTAGTGAACCTCCTCTGCACCCCTTCGAGTGCCAGTACATCCTTTCTCAAATAAGGAGACCAAAACTACACACAGTACTCCAGGTGTGGCCTCACCAGCACCTTGCAACATAATCTCTCTGCTTTTAAACTCAATCCCTTTAGCAATGAAGGACAAAATTCCATTTGCCTTCCTAATTACTTTTGTACCTGCAGACCAACCTTCTGTGATTCGTGCACAAGGATACCCAGGTCCCTCTGCATAGCAGCATGCTGCAACTTTTTACCATTCAAGTAATAATCCTTTTTACTATTACTCCTACCAAAATGAATGACTTCACATTTACTTACATTGTATTCCATCTGCCAGACCTTTGCCCACTCACGCAATGTATCTATGTTCCTCTGTAAGGTTTCACAATCCTCTGCACACTTTGCTCTGTCGCTCATCTTAGTGTCATCTGCAAAGTTTGACACCCTACACGTGGTCCCCAACTCCAAATCATCTAAATAAATTGTAAATAATTGCGGTCCCAACACTGATCTCTGAGGCACACCACTAGTCACTGATTGCCAGCCAGAATAGCAATCATTTATCCCCACTCTTTGCTTCCTATTAGTCAACCAATCCTCTATCCATGCTAATACTTTACCCCTAACGCCATGCATCCTTATCTTATGCAGCAGCCTCTTGTGCGGCACCTTGTCGAAGGCCTTTTGGAAATCTAGGTATACCACATCCACTGGGTCCCCATTGTCCATCTTGCTCGTAATGTCTTCGTAGAATTCCAAAAGATTTGTCAAGCATGACCTGCCCTTCATGAACCCATGCTGTGTCTGCCCAACAGGACAATTTCTATCCAGATGCCTTGCTATTTCTTCCTTGATAATAGACTCAAGCATCTTCCCCACTACAGAGGTTAAGCTAACCGGTCTATAATTCCCCATCTTTTGTCTACCTCCCTTTTTAAACAGTGGTGTCACATTTGCTGTTTTCCAATCTGCTGGGATTGCCCCAGAGTCTAGCGAATTTTGGAAAATCAAATCCAGTGCACCTGCTATTTCTCCCGCCGTCTCTTTCAGTACCCTGGGATGCATTCCATCAGGGTCAGGAGACTTATCAATCCTTAGCTCCATTAGCTTGCCCAACACTACCTCTTCTGTAATAATGATTGCTTCCAGGTCCTCACCTACCTTCGTCTCTTTGTCAATTACTGGCATGTTATTAGTGTCCTCCACTGTGAAGACCGATACAAAATACCTGTTCAATGCTTCGGCCATTTCATCATATCCCATAACTAAATTCCCCTTCTCATCCTCTAAAGGGCCAACGTTTACTTTAGCCACTCTTTTTTGTTTTATATATTTATAGAAACTTTTGCTATCTGTCTTTATATTCTGTGCTAGTTTTTTCTCATGTTCTATCTTACTTTTCTTTATAACTCTTCTTGTGGCTTTCTGTTGACCCTTAAAGTTTTCCCAATCTTCTAGTTTCATGCTGTTTTTGACCACTTCGTATGCCTTCTCTTTCAATTTGTTAGCCTCCCGAATTTCCTTAGACATCCATGGCAGATTACCCCTTTTCTTACAGTCCTTCCTTTTCACTGGAATATACTTTTGCTGAGCACTTTGAAAAATTGCTTTGAAAATCCTCCACTGCTCGTCAACTGTCCCACCATAAAATCTTTGTTTCCAGTCTACTTTAGCCAAGTCCTCCCTAATTCTATTGTAGTCCCCCTTGTTCAAGCAACTGATGAGTAAAAGCAAAAAATGGTACAGGCCAGGAACAGGTCTTTGGCCCAACAAGACTGCATTGTCACAAACCCAACAAAAAACCTTTTGCCTCAACACAGTCTGTATTCTTCTATTCTCTGCCTATTTGTTTTTGTCAAGACGCCTCTTAAACGTTGCTATTGTATCCACCTTCGCCAACTCTTCTAGCAGCACATTCCAGGCACTTACCACGCTCTGTATAAAAAGCCTGTCTCTAATATCTCCTTTAAACTTACCCCTTTTACCTTATACCTATGTTCCCTCGTAATTGATATTTTTACCCTGGGGTACCCTGAAGTTCATCAACCTCCATAGATGTTGCCTTAACTGCTGAAGATTAACAGAATTTTCTGTTTTAAATTTAGGGAATTTAGGGAATTTAAATTCTCTGGGAATGGATCAGAGAATTAAAATGGCAGGCATTTGGAAGCATAGAGTCATAAAGTCACACAGCATGGAAACAGGCCACTCAGCCCAAACTGGTTCATGCTGACCATGATGCCCACTCAGCTAGTTCCAATTGCCTGCATTTGCTCCATATCCCTCTGAACCTTTCCCATCCATGTATCTATCCAAATGTTCTTTAAACGTTGCTGTTGTACCTGCCTCAACCACTTTCTCTGGCAGTCCATTCCATATATACATTACTCTCTGTGTGAAGAAGTTGCCCCTCAGGTCCTTCTTAAATCTTTCCCCTCTCACCTTAAACCTATGCCCTCTAGTTTTCAATTCCCCATCCCTGGGAAAAAGACAATATGCATTCATCGTATTTGTGCCCCTCATGACTTTATACACCTCAATAACGTCACCCCTCATTCTCCTGTGTTCCAAGGAATAAAGTCCTATCCTAGCCAGCCTCTCCATAGAACATAGGCCTATTAGTCCTGGCAACATCCTCGTAAATTTCATTTGCACTCTTTATAGTTTAAACTATGTCTCTCCTATAACAGGGTGACCAAAACTGTACACAATACTCCAAGTGTGGCCTTACCAACAACTTGTACAACTGTAATCTAACATCCCAACTCCTACACTCAATGCCTCAACTGATGAAGGCCAGCATGCTAAATGCCTTCTTCACCACCCTGCCTACTTGTGACTGCGCTTTCAACAAACTATGTACTTGTACTCCTATGTCCTTCAGTTCCACAACACTCCTCAGGACCTTACCATTTACTGTATAAGGCCTACCTTGGTTTGACTTTCCAAAGTGCAGCACCTCACACTTAACTGTATTGAATTGCATTTGCCAATCCTCAGCCCACTTCCCATCTGATCAAGGTCCCTCTGTAATTTTTGATAACCTTCCTCGCTGTCAACGATACCTCCTAATTTTGTATCTTCCGCAAAATTACTAAACATGCCTTGTACTTTCACATCCAGATCATTTAAGTAAATGACAAATAACAAAGGTCCCAGCACCGACGCCTGTGGCACATCACTAATCACAGGCCTTCAGTGTGAGAAACAAGCTTCAACCATCACCGATTTCTGATGAAGGGTTTAGGCCCGAAACGTCAAGTTTTCCTGCTCCTATGATGCTGCTTGACCTGCTGTGTTCATCCAGCTCCATGCTTGTTATCTTCAACCATCACCCTCTGCTTCCTAGCATCGAGCCAGTTTTGAAGCCAATTAGCTAGCTCTCCCTGGATCCCATGCAACCCAACCTTCATGACTAGTCTGCTATGCGGGACCTTATCAATGGCTTTACTAAAGTCCATATAGAAAACGTTCACTGTCCTATCCTCATCAATCCTCTCGGTTATCTCTTCAAAAAAAACTCTAAAAGATTTGTCAGACATGATTTCCTGCACACAAATTCATGCTGACTATCCCTAACCAGATCTTGACTATCCAAATGTTGTTTGATCCTGTCCCTCAGTATCCTCTCCAATAACTTGCCTACCACTGATGTCAGGCTCACTGGCCTGTAGTTCTCTGCCTTGTCTTTGATACCTTTCATAATCAAATGAACAACATTAGCCACCTTCCAGGACTTTGCCAGTGGCTAAAGTTGCGGCAAAAATCTCTGTAAGGGCCTCTGGAATTTCTTCCCTAGCCTCCCACAATGTCTGAGAATGCACTTGATCAGGCCCAGGGGATTTATCCATTTTAATACACTTTAAGGCTGCGAACAGCCAATGGCTGTCAGTCTGCCCAGTGTTGAGAGAATTGCATGATGAGCAGTGATTATAGTGTACTCTAATAAAGCAAATAGAGGCGAATCCTTTTTTCACCTGCAAGGTGTGTTTGCAGACTTGACCATTGTTAAGGGAAGTGCTAAAAGGGCCTGTGTAGATTGCCAAAATATCGTAAGAAAAGGAGAGCGTGCTGAGGGGCAATTGAAATGTGAGCCAGGGTGTCATGGAGAAAATGGTCCCTTTAGACTGTTGTAAAGTGGGGAAGGAGAGGCTTGATATTGCTGGTGTCTCATTAGACGTGGCAGTAATGGTGGAGGATGATCAGTGGAACATGGAGGCAGGTGGAATGGGGTGATATTTGGTCCACAAATTTGTAACATTGCTGGAGGCTCTTCGTAGATTGGCTAATTCCTGGCTTCTATAATGGTGTACATAATAAAATCAAGAGTTTCAAAAAAACGTTGCCTTAGGGCCTTGGGTCTCACCCACTAGAACTGTGAAAAATAGCTTTTATTAAAGCTAATACTTTACTCGCCTGCTTAATTACACAGCTGACAGGTAATGGTTCAGGGACAGATTACCTATTTGAATTGTCACAGCAAAATCTGTTCATTTGGTGCCTATCCTCTTCACGCCCCGAGACATCACATAGTTTCATTCTAATTAGTCACTTCTCTTCACAGTTTGCAGCTGATCATTTCTTTCTGACATTATCCATTCAGCTCCCTCTCACCTGGGTGTTAAGCATTCAACATTTTGTGGCAGGTTCAGTATTAACCATTACACGTGTTCAAAACTGCTGAGAATGTGAAGGCTGGTGGAACGAAACTTAGACTGGAAAAATATGTTACTGGAATTTTGTAACTTTGCAGCTTGGGTGGGGCAGCTTGAGCTGGATATTATTTGCACCTCAAGATATTTCATCGACATTTGATGCAGAAAGAAGCAAGGGAGAGTGCAGAGGAGTAATGTAGCAGTGCAGCACACACCCTCCTAAATGATGGCTAGTGAGTTGCAAATGCTGATGAATGAAATAAATGAGGGAAAATATGAAATTTATAGTTGTCCAACGCACCCTCCTTGTTTGGGTTATGCCCAGAGAATGGTGAAGGTCAGGATCATTACTGTGCATCAAGCTTGCAGGGCTTGGGAACAGAGGCAGGAATCTGGAATCTGTGCCAAATATCAGACGGAGGACTCAAAACTGAGACATACCGAGCCTCAAACAAGTTATTAATTTGCCACAAGCAATTATAGCAACCCAAAAAAGTACTCTCTAGCACTACTTAACAGGTATCTGCACCTCTTAAACAACAAAAGAGAAGTATAGCACAGGAACAGGCCCCTCGGCCCTCCAAGCCTGTGCCAAACATCATGCCGTAGCTAATTTAAAAAACAAACCTTCTGCCCTTACTCAGTCTGTATCCTTCTATTCCCTCCTTATTCATGTAACCATCCAAATGCCTCTTAAATGTTGCCAAATTTCCCACTTCCACCATCTCCTCCAGGTTCCTTCCACTCTCTGCGTGAAAAACTTCCCTCGCACATCTGCCATAAATTTCCCCCTCTCTCGTTAAACCTGTGCCCCCTTGTCATTGAAACTTCAACCCTGGGGAAAAGCCTCTGACTATCCATCCTATCTACACCCCTCATAATTTTGTAGGCCTCTATCAGGTCTCCTCTCAGCCACCGTCTTTCCAGTGAAAACAATCCAAGTCTTTTTAACTTTTTCCCATAGCCAATGCCCTCGAGATCAGGCAACATCCTGGTGAACCTTCTCTGTACTCTCTCCAAAGCTTCCACATCGTTCTGGCAGTGTAGTGACCAAAACTGTACACAATACTTCAAATGCAGCCTAACAAAAATTTTATATAGCAACCACATGCTTTGCCAACTCTTGTACTCCATGCCCCGGGCGATGAAGGCAAGCATGCCAAGTGCCTTCTTATTCACCTTGGCTACCTGTGTTGCCACTTTTAGGGAACTGCAGACCTGCTCTCCCAGATCCGTCTGTATGTTAATGTTCCTAAAGGTTCTGCCATTTACAATATAATTCACTCCTAAATTTGATCCTCCAAAATGCATCAGCTCACATTTGTCTGGATTAAACTCCATCTGCCATTTCTGTGCCTAAGTCATCAATCTATCTGTATCCTGTTGTATCCTTTCACAATCGTCAGCACTATCAGCAACTCCACCAATCTTTCTGTCATCTGCAGACTTGCTAATCAGACCACCCACATTTTCCTCCAGATCATTTATGTATGCTACAAACAACAGAGGACCTAAGACTAATCCCTGTGGAACACCACTAGTCTCCATTCTGAAAAACACCCTTCCATCGTAACCCTCTGTCTTCCATGACCAAGCCAGTTTTGCATCCATCTAGCCAGCCCACCCTGAATCCCATGTGATTTTAGTTTTTGTACCACTCTGTCAATGTGGGACTTTATCAAATGCCTTAGTAAAGTCCATATAAACTGCATCCTCAGCCCTTCCCTCATCAATTATCTTTTTCACCTCTTCAAAAACTTCGATCAGGTTGGTGAGATATGACCTTCCCCAAACATAACCATGCTGCCTGTCACTAACTAGTCCATTTTCTTCCAAATGCGCATATATCCTGTCCCTAAGTATCTTCTCCAAGGGCTTCCTCACCACAGATGTCGGGCTCACCAGCCTGTAATTTCCTGGATTATCCCTGCTTCCTTTCTTAAACAAGGGAACAACATTGGCTAATCTCCACTCCTCTGGAACGTCGCCTGTGGTCAAAAAGGATGTGAAGATTTCGGCTAATGCCCCGGCTATTTCTTCCCTTGCTTCACGCGGTAACATGGGATAGATCACATCTGGCACAGGGGACTTGTCTACCTTTATGCAATTTACGATACCCAAATCAACCTCCTTCAATATATTGATATTCTCTAGAGTATTCACACACTCGTCCCTGACCTCAATATTGGCCATGTCCTTCTCCTTGGTGAACACCAATACAAAGTACTCATTAAGGATCTCCCCCAATTTCTATGGCTCCATGTATAACTTCTCTCTTTTGTCCTTGAGTAGGCCTACTTTTTCCCTTGCTACCCTCTTCCTTCTAATATATGCATAAAAAATCTTGGATTCTCCTTGACCCTGTTTGCTAAAGACATTTCATGGCCCCTTTTAATCTTCCTAATTCTGAGTTTAAGTTCCTTCCTACTTTCTCCATACTCCTCAATGGTTTTGTCAGTTTGTATCTGCCTCGATCTATCGTATGTGAAAGGGGAGACTCTCCCATACACTTACACATAAGTATAGTAGAATAGACATGAAATAGTTGACTGAAAATGCTTAAGCAAGACCTATTCGGGTGAAACAATGTGGTCTACTGACTATGTTGAAATGGCCGACACCTCTGTGACATTTCAGTTAGACCACAGGACCATACATCCTGACCGTTAGATAGCTGGTTGACGAGATTGGGCAGGACGACAGGACAGGAATAGCTGACAAAGTAGATAGCTGATTAAATTATCAAACTCTGATTAAAATATCAAACTGAAATGGGAGCACATCATGTGCCTTAGGGAGTGACCACACTAGAAAGAGGTTGGAGATAAACTGCTGATGATTGCTGAATGAGTTGTTTATTTTTGTGTATAAAAAGCTGTAACTCATGCTCATGAATTAGAGTGAGTTTGGTATCCCTGCATATCCACTTAGAACTCCTCTCCCTGCAGTTACTGGTAACTGCTTGGAATAAACCCCTCAATTCACTTAAACAAACTCCTCCACCTCAGAGTTGTTACTGCCTCTGAGAAAGTCACTCTTACAGTATGCTTCCTTTTTCCTTTTGACTAAGCTCACAATTTCCTTTGTCATCCATGGTTCCTGAATCCTGTTATTCCTATCCTTCAGCTTTGCAAGGACATGCATGTCCTGCACTTTAATCAATAGTCTTTAAGAGCATCCCACATGCCAGATGTAGATTTGCCCTCAAATAACTGCTCCCAATCCACATTCCCCAGATCCTGTCTAATGTGGGTGTAATTGGCCTTTGCCCAATTAAGCACTCTCACCCGAGGGCCACTCTTGCCCTTATCCATGGCTACTCAAAATCTTACGGAGTTATGGTCACTAAGCCCCAATTACTCTCCTACAGAAATATTGATCACCTGTCCTGGCTCATTCCCTAGTACCAAGTCTAGTATGGCCTCCTCTCCAGTTGGATTGCCACCATACTGTCTCAAAAAGTCCTCCTAGACATATTTAACAAATTGCTTTCCGCCCAAGCCCCTGGCCGTAGGGAGGTCCCAGTCATTAAGAGAAAAGTTGAATCACCCACCACAACTACCCTGTTTTTGTCCCACACCTTTCCAGTATCTGACTACATATCTGCTCCCCTGTTTCCTGTAGGCTGTTGGGAGGTCTATAGGAACCTCCCAACATTGTGATTCGGGTCCTATTCCTGAGCTCCACCCATAATGCCTCACTGCAAGATCCCTCCGATGTATCTTCCCTCAACACAGCTGTGATGTGATCCCTAATCAGCAATGCAAATCCCCACCCCTTTTGTTTCCCTTTCTGAACAGTCTTAGACAGCGATATCCTGAAATGTTAAGCTGCCAGTCCTGTCCGTCCTTTAGCCACGTCTCTGTAATGGCAATAACATCATAATCCATGCTCTTAGTCCATCTGTCTTACCTGTCATATTTCTCGCATTGAAGTAAATACACTCCAGATCTCCAGTCCCTCTGAGCTCTGCGACTTCCCTCTGCCTACTGTTACTCTGCGCTATGCATATCTCAGTCTGTCCTTTCTCCCGAATCCCTGCACTTACTGGCCTGTTGTTCCAGTTCCCACCTCCCTGCCACACTAATTTAAACCCTCCCGAAGAGCTCTAGCAAATCTCCTGTTCAGGATATTGGTGGCCCTCCAGTTCAGCTGCAACCCATCCTTCTTGTACAGTTCCCACCATTCCCAGAAGACATCCCAATGATCTATATATCTAAAGCCCTCCCTCCTACACCAGCTCTGTAGCCACATGTTCAATTGTACTCTCTCTCGATTCCTAGCATCACTTCCCCATGGCACAGGTAATAATCCTGAGATTACTACCCTGGTAGTCCTGCTTTTTAGGTCACTACCCAACTCCCTGAATTGTCATCGCACGACCTCTTCCCTCTTCCTATGTCATTTGTGCCAATGTGGACAATGACTTCTGCCTATTTTGCCTCCCATTTCAGGATTTCCTGTACCCATTCCGAGACATCCAGGACCCTGGCACCAGGGCATCAACACACCATCCTAGAGTCTTGTTCACAGCCACAGAAACACCTGTCTGTGCCCCTGACTATCGAGCCACCTACCACTATCGCTCGCCTGGACTTTGCCCCACCCTGCTCTACAGCAGAACCAGTTGTGGTGCCACAGGCCTGGCTGCTGCTTGTACTATCTCCTGTGAGGCTATCCCCAGCCCGCAACAGTATCCAAAATGGTATACCTGTTTGAGAGGGGAATATCCACAGGAGACTCCTGCACTACCTGCCTGTCTCTCCTGGCAGTCATCCATCTGTCTATCCGGACCTGTGGTTTAACCACCTCCCTAAAGATAGTGACTATCACTCTCTCTGTCCCCTGTATGCACCGCAGTGTGTCCGGCTGCTTCTCTAACCAAACCACACAGTCTGTGAGGAGCTGCAGCTGGTCATGCTTCCTGCAGATGTAGTTTTCAGGGACATGCTCCCTGATTTCCCATATCTGACAGGTGGAGCATACCACAGCCCTAACTGCCTTCTCAACCCTTGTACACTTAGAAAAACAGATAAGAATCTTCCATTGCCTGACCTCCTTGAAGTGTCCTTTTCTTTTTGGTGAGAGGTTGGGAAGGCGTGAACACTACACTTATGTAATGTTTCAGGTTTAACCACTCGTTGCCACCAGCTCCTCTACGATAGTCAGACCAGTAGTGGTGACTGCAGTGCCACGTCCCAGAATTCCCCTGAGTGATGTCTCTGCCGCCCTCTGATTCGATGCTCTTCCTCGCATCGATCACTGGTGAGGTGAATTCTGAGTGTTGCATTTGCTGGGAAATCTGGGTGACCAGTAGTTGAAAAAGAGAAAAATTATCGAAGTGGGAGAGTCTGGACACCAAGGTTTTCCAACAGTGCACTGGAAGCACTCCAGCCACATGGTGAAAAACCAGCAGGGTAGATATTCATGGAACTCAATGCCAAAGGTCATGCCATGACAGCAGTGTCACAAGCAGTTCAGTGAACTCACCCGAGTGGTTAAGATCAGTGACATCATCTATAATGGGGATTTACATCTACATATTTATCAATTAAAACCTTCTAACTGATTAAAGATTTAACAGCATCTTAGGTTTGTTTAATACGTCCCCATCAGTGGTGTGACCCTTTCATCTTTTACTTATAAATTCTGTGTCTGATACTACCTCTCTCACTAACACCTGAAGAAGGAGCAAGGCTATGAAAGCTTGTGTTTTCAAATAAATCTGTTGGACTATAACCTGGTGTCATGTGATTTCTAACCTTGGCCATCTGTAAATGTCATAATCTACTGGCATCTCACACAGTTCAAATCACACCACCTTCACCATTCACCTTCAAACAATTTCAATCAATCAAGAGTCAAACCTGACATTCATATCCTCCACATTTAACACAAATACATCTCATAGCTTATGGACATTCCCAGTTATTCAGCACGACAGATTACACAAGGTAAATCACATGCACAGGGTAAAATGTAATGGAATTTTCCTTTCCAACAACCTGGGAGACAGGGTACAGTATAATCGGATGGAAAGGCATGATGTGAAGGAGTCAGGAGTGAAGAAGGTTGTAGTTGGCCTTCTCACTCTGAGGCCAATTGAAGCCCTTCAATGAATTGACCACCTAAGGACCTCACTAAACCTATTCCTCAGCATGGTCACCTTCACAGTCATTCGCAATGTCAGCTATGCCCCACTGTGAGATTCAGGAGGGAGCAGATTTCAGGGAGGACAGCTTTACAGAAGCACAGATTCTGACACACTGTTCTTCACTGATGTTCAGGTGCTCTCTTAACACTCTGAGTGGATGTCACCTCCAACTGAGAGATCTTCTCCCGTACTTTGCCTCCCTTTGCTACAGCTTACACTGTGTGACCTCATTCTATTCCACAAGTCACGTTGAGGTCCATGTCATGGAGCAATTGGATTGTGCAGAAGTCAGCAAGAGGTCCTTTGATACATATTGGCCGCACCATTTTCCCCATAAACGTTCACAGTGTGAAACAACTAAAGCATCGTAACACAAAAGTACTCAAAGCCACAAAAAAAATCAATCAGCAACAAATATATAAATACACTTGATCCTTTAAACAACACTGAGGGGGGGTTGGTCCACCTGCTGATTAATGTGTGCGCAGTTGTGTGAGATTAAATGAAAGTACTGTTTGGAAGGTTGTGCCTCCAACATGGTATAACAACAGGAACAGTACTGCATCCTGATTGATGGCACCATCTGCCTGTTTAGTACATTTCCAGCTGTCATTCAATGCATGTACTAAAACCCCCACCATGACAGTATCCCTATCACAAAGGTACACATGGATGTCTTTTTTAACAATTAACAGTTTTCATATTGGCCAAACAACAGGTGTTAATGATCGCAATTTCTGATAGTTGTTACCAGAGTGGCAGACTGTTCTTTACCTGAAGAGACCACACCACTCAAACCATCCTTCCTTGTGGAATGTTGTTGCTGCCTGCTCTTTGAAATTGGTGCTTTCTGCCTGCCTCACAGCACGAATTACTCAGGGTTGAGTAGGCCCAACCTAGGCCCAACCATCTTCAGCTGCTATATCAATGACCTTGCCTCCGTCATAAGGTCAGAAGTCGAGATGTTCTCTGTTGATTGCACCATTTGTGATTCTTCAGATATTGAAGCAGCCCATGTTCAAATGCAGAAAGACCTAGACAATTTTCAGGCTTGGACTGATGAAAAGCAAATAATATTCCTGCCATACAAATACCAGCAATGATTATCTCCCATCCTGGTGGTTACCATTTGCCAAAAACTAAACTAAACCAGCTATTTTAATACTTTGGCCTCAAGAGCAGGTCAGAGGCTAGGAATATTGCAGCAAGTAACTCATCTCCCAACTCCCCAGAGCCTATCCACCATCTACAATGTACAAGTGAGGAGTGGGATGGTATACCCCTCCCCCACCCGCTTGCCTGGATGAGTGCAACTCCTGCCATACTCAAGATACTTGACACCATCCTTCCTGCTTTTCCACCGTAGTTGGTTCTCTCATAACTCTGAAAATCCACACATTTTCAACTGTACTACACTGACACCATATTTGAAATGATGTATCTTTAATAGCTGTCACAGATTGCACACAAAGGCACCTTCAGCAGACGTAAAAGTTACTTAATTATGGCAAATGAGCCTATGTAATAAACATCATAGCATTTTTCCAAACACAAAAATTTCCAAATCTTCTTCACTGGTGCCCAGTGTTGCAACACTTCCTACTTCATGCCTATTGACTGTTCTTAGATTGAGAAGGTCTCCCCTTGCCTTTATACATTCACATTGAATATTGGCTGCATTCTTCTGGAAACAATTGAAAAAAAGTACAAATGATTGTATTTGGAACAATGAGGGAAGGACATTGACGAAGCCGCAGAAAATGGGCCAAATGCTGGCTTACGTGACAGGTTAATTTAGGATATCCGGTCGGTATGGACAAGTTGGACCGAAGGGTCTGTTTCCATGCTGTACAACTTATAACTCTATGAGTCTATGAAGAGAATACCCTCAGGAACCTGTGATGTCCTAGTTTGGTATCTTGTTCTCAGTTCCCTTGTAAGAATGCATAATACTAATACAGCTTATTGTAGCTTCTGTTTTCAAACTGCGTTTGGGAATGAACTATATGTACTTTCAGGATCAGCCTGAAGCGTGTCCCATAGTTATTATAGTTATGCATTAATACAGAGCAAAGGGTTTGTGTCAGTGCTTCCCATGCTGCACTTCTTTTGCAGCAGGCTGGGATTTATTTATGACGCACATCACTGCAGATATTTACTTGAAAGCAGCAAACTCTGGGAATTCTTAACTTTTATAGTGTTTCTGAAGCAGAAATTTGTAGTCTCTTAATTGTTCCCAAAACCTATGGAAGTGGTTCACTTGACCTATTGTATGCTTGGTGACAAAGGTGTGTGCCTCTTCACACCGAAAGTAGCAATGTTTCTGAGATATTTCCAATATTTTTTAGGCTAAAATAATGTCTTGAGGGATAATAATGCCAATAATAATAATGCCAGTGTGCACTGTTAGAGTTGGACCTCAAGTCTTGCCTTTTAATGGAATATATGGATGAATATTTGTGGGCTTGCTCTGGTGACGAGACAAGAACTGGCTTGATTAGTTGTTCTGGGGTTGGGCTATCTACATAAAACTGGCAGATAGCTTTTGTACAGTCTGTGTATCTATTGGTTAGAGCAACACGTCCGTGATTATTATCAGATCTCAGAAACGTCTCTTGGGAAGTCATTTTTCAGGGTAATAGATTGTGGGCCATATTTACATTCCTCATCTCAACTAGATGCCAGGGGCATTGCTAGTTCCCATGTCATCTTTGCAACCTGGAATGTGGGGAGATGAACACAGTTGAATTGATCTGTCAGCTCAGCTTGTATTCTGCCCAATGACTTCCTCATTACCACAAATACCCTGCTTCGTCTTTGCTCATGTGTTTACCTGCCTAATATTGATTTAGGTATAGTCATATCCATGTGTTCATGAAAACCAATTGCCCTCTGCTGTGCTCCTGGACTGTATTGCATGACACTGTGTGATTCTCTAGCCTTCATTAAATGAATTGAATTAACATTCAATAGCCAGTTCTTGAGCTATCACCTGACACATGAATTTATTTAGCATTCTACAAATTAGTAAACAGTATTGAATACAAACGGTGTAATTACAGTAATTATAACCTTTGCTATTCTCTTCAAGATGTCAAAACAATAAAAATGTTTCCCCTACTCTGCTCCAACACAAAATGATCCTTGAAACATAAGTTGCTCACTTATTACCTGGTGAGATACTACCTCAAAGCCATTGATTTATTTCAGATTTCCTGCTGGCATCAAGCAGATTGTTACCAGCAGCAAAGTCAAAACCCATTATTAGAACCTCCTTAATACAGAGCTTTCAACTAAACGGACTGTAAAGAATGATTGGTTCTGACTTTCTGATGAAAACAATGGCAAATGTTGAGGTGCTCGCTGCTGTTGCAGTCAGGATCTTTGACAATGTTCTTTCCCTTCACAGTTTCAACAATGCTCATCTCACCCCCTCAACCCCCATCCCAAGAACATTCACCCCACCTCTTGACAACGCTCCAACTCAAATGTTGACCTGAGTTGGTGACATCAGAAGGGGATGCTGTGCTTCTCCTCACCAATCCTCCACTGTATCCTTTTGATGTTGAATCACTTCTTGACCAGAGGCAGGAAGGCACAGCTAGAAGGTTGTGGAATGTTAAGGGGTTAGTGGTGATCAACATGGCAGCATCACTGACGAGTAGATTTGAGGCATAGACCCTGCCTTTTGCTCAAGATGGATCAAAACTTGGCCTCTGACATTAATGCCAACCAAGGCCTGTATGCTTGAATCAGCCTGAATATTTGGACTTGAATGAAATGACTTACATTATTGATCTGTGTCAAATATTCAGCACGTCCTGCTTAAAATGTCCCCATCTGGGGACATGGCAACAAACAAACCATATATATAAATGACTCCTGGTGATGTCTGAGATGAAAATATTAGTCAGATTGTCATACAAATTCCCAGCAATTAACCATGACTGACTGCCATGTCGATGCATGTTTTGTGTCCGTGTGTCCTCTGTACAAATCTGTTGGGTACTTTTGTGTTGTGTATGTGCAGTGTGTGTTTTAATTGTGCGTTGTGTATGGTAAGTGTGTGTTATGTTTTGTTGTAGCTAGACAAAGTTTTTTCACATCTTATCACAGTTCCCTTGTTACACTTCTCCAGGAGTGATACTGAAAATCTTCTGGCTATGATCCCAGCAGTTACATCAAGGAACACATTCACCAACACAAACCCCACCAGAAAAAGAAGGGATAGTACCTCATTAACTTTGGAAAGGTGAGCCCAAACACCACCGTGGGGCAACTCCAGCACCAGCTGCCCTACGATCATGGCAATTTTGACATTCACCAACCATGCGGGGGTACAATTTGCCCAGACACCCCACACATCCTAGTCACATCCCAAGCACGAAACAAATTCCTCACATCTTGACTGTTTTGCTAGGCCTCTATCCACCACCTCACTTGGCAGCGTTGTTAATACAGGGGGTCCTTGATTCCCAAATGTCCATTCTATGAATGCTTGAATTTACGAGCACGATGACATACAGGGATGTAATGTTGACGACCCTACAAACGAACATTTCCTATATTTACAAACTGCCCCTTTATATTGTCCTGCATTTTGTTCTGAGGTGCATCCAAATGAACTTGTGGACGGACTCCGGAACGGAACCAACTCACAATCCAGGGACTGCCTGTAAATCAGGTTTTGTCCATTTTATCACACTTAATCCCAGTTTAGACACTCCTGAGCCTAACTCTTCCTGTAGCAAGACAACCAGGAAACCCTCAAAAACAGACAGTAGGCATTTCTATTGGTATCGAAAAAGGAAAAAAAGTGTTAGTCCTCTAGAATGTGAGAATGAGGAGTTAGTAGATAATAAAAAATAATAGAACATAGACCAGTACAACACAGGAAAGGGCCCTTTGGCCCACAATGTTGTGCCAAACATGATGCCAAATTTAACTAATCCTTTCTGCCTGCCCTTGGTCCATATCCCTCCAGTCCTTGCATATTTACGTGACTATCTAAAAGTGTCTTAAATGCCCCTATTGTATCTGCGTCCACCAGCACCCCGGGAGTGCGTTCCACACTGCTACTGCTCTCTGTCTATAAAGCTTGCCCCTCACATCTCCTTCGAATTTTCCCCCTCTCAACTTAAATGCACGCCCCCTAATTTTAGACATTTCAACTCTGGGAGAAAGATTCTGACCGTCAACCCTATCATGATTTTATAAACTTCTATCAAGCGTCCCCTCAGCCTCTGCCACTCCAGAGAAAACAACCCAAGTTTTTCTAGCCTTTCCTTATATTTCATGCCTTGTGATCTAGGCAGCATCCTGGTAACCTTCTTCTGCACCCTTTCCAAAGCCTCCACATCCTTTCTGTAATGTGGTGACCAGAAGTGAGTGCAATACTCTAAGTATGGCCTAACCATAGTCTTATAAGTAACCCTTGTACTCAGTTCCCCATCCAATAGAGGCAAGCATGCCAAACGCCTTCTTCACCACCCAGTCTGCTTGCATGGCCACTTTCAGGGAGCTATGGAGTTGAGCCCCAAAATCCTTCTGTACATTAGTGCTGTTCAGGGTCTTGGCATTAACTGTATACCTTTTCTTAACATTTGATCTCACTAAGTGCAGCACCTCACATTTACCTGGATTAAACTCCATCTGCCATTACTCCACCCATATCTGCAACTGATCTACATCCTACTGTATGTTTTGACAAACTTGCACACTATCCACAACTCCAAAGATCTTTCTATCGTCTGCAAACTTACTAAGCCACCCATCTACATTTTCATCCGAGTGAGTTATATATATCAACGCAGCAGAGGTTCCAGTATGGATCCCTGCTGAACACCACTAGTCATGGACCTCCAGCCTGAAAAACACCCTTCCGCCATTATCCTCTGCCATCAATGGGCAAGCCAATTCTGAATTCACACGGCCAGGTCACCATGGATCCCATGCATCTTAACTTCTGAATGAGCCTACCATGACGTACCTTGTTGAAAGCCTTACTAAAATCCACATAGACCACATCCACTGCTATACTCTCATCGATCACCTTCGTCACCTCCACAAAAAATTCAATCAAGTTAGTAAGACATGTCTTGCCCTGTACAAAGCCATGCTGACTATCACTAATTAGGCCATGCTTTTCCAAATAAGCACAATCCTATCCCTAAGAATTCTCTCCAATAGCTCCAATGTAAGACTCACCAGTCTGTAGCTTCCTGGATTATCCCTATTTCCCTTCTTGAATGGAGGAAACATTAGCTACTCAGTAGTCCTCCGGGACCTTTCCAGTACCTAATGAGGATAAAAAGATCTCGGGCAAGGCATCAGCAATCTCCTCTCTTGCCTGTCTCAATAACCTGGGGTAGATACCATTAGGGCCTGGCACTTATCCACCTTAATGCTTTTTAAGAGACACAACACTACTGCTTTCTTGGAGTAAATAGATGAAAAAATATTTTCTTCTATCTTCACTACAGAGGATACAAAAACATCCTGGTAATAATCAGGTTTGAAGGAAGAAAGGAATTACAATATTAAAATAACACTCCCTAGGGAAGTGATGCTGAACAAACTAATGGACTGTGGGCTGACAAGTCTCTGGTTTCCGATGCACTTCATCCTAGGGTCTTAAAGAGATAAACAATGAGTGATATAATAAGAGTAGCTACATAAGTGTTAATTTTCTAAAATTCATTAGATCCTGGAAAAGCTCCATGAGATTGGAAAATAGCAAATATAACCCCAAATTTCAAGAGCAGAGGGAAGCAGAAAATTTTAGGCTAGTTAGCTTGTTGTTCATCGTGGGAAAGGTAATAGATTAAATTGCTAAGAAGGTTATAACTGGACACTTAGGAAATCTTAGGGCAACCAGGATGAGTCAGCAAGATTTTGTACAAGATTTAACCAATCCTGTTCAACCAATTTATTGGAATTTCTTGAAGGAGCAACATGCTGTGGATAAAAGGGAGCCCGTTAATGTGCTGTCCTTGGATTTCCGGAAGACATTTTACAAGGTTTCACGTAAAAGGTTATTGCACAAAGTAGGAGTGCATTGCATAGGCTGGAACATACTGGCACAGATAAAAGATTGGCTGGCTGAAAACAACAAATATGCATAATTGGGCCTTTTCAAATTGGCAGGATGTCACGTCCCTGTGCAGGGTCCTCAATATTTATAATTTATATTAATTATTGAAGGCATGAAGGTTCAATTTGCAAATGACATAAAGATTAGGAGGAAAGTATGTTGTTTAGGTGACATATCAAGGATGCATACTAATATAGCCAGGATAAGTCAGTGGACAAAAATCTGGCAGGTGGAGTATGAAGTGAGAAAATGTGAAGTTGCTCACAGGAAGAATTAAAAATCAAAGTGTTATTTAATTGGTGAATGCCTGCTGAATTCTAAGATGCAGACAGATCTGTGTGTTCTCCTGCATGAGTCTCAAAAAGTTAGTATGCAAGTATAGTAAGGGATTAAGAAGATTAATGGAATGTTACTCTTTATTACAAGAGGAGTTGTGCATAAAAATAGGGACGTTATGCTTTAGTTATTCAGGGAATTGGTAAGATTACATTCTTGACACTGTCCAATTTTTCTCTTTATATTTAAGGAAGGATAAAAGTGCATTGGAGATGACATGAAGGAGGTTTACGAGACTGACACCTGAAATGAGCAGGTTACGTTATGAGGAAGGATTTAATAGGCTGTGCTAAGTTTAAAATAGCAAGGGAGATTTGATTGAAATTTACATAATCCGAAATAGCTTTTACAATGTGTAATTGATATTGTCTCTTACTGATGTAGAACCAGGGTGCGTCATTTTAATCATAGAATCCCTACAGTGTGGAAATAGGGTCTTCGGCCAAACAAGTCCACACTGACCCTCCGAGCATCCCAACCAGAGCCATCCCCCTATAACCCACCTAATCTACACATCCCTGCACACGACAGGCAATTTAACATGGCCAATCCACTTGAAGTGCATATTTTCGGACTGTGGGAGGAAACCAGAGCCCTGGACGAAACCCACAAAGATACAGGGAGAATGCGCAAACTCCACACAGACAGTCACCCAAGGGTGGAATCAAACCCAGATCGCTCGTGCTGTGAGGCAGCAGTACTAACCACTGAGCCACCGTGGCACCCCATAAAACTAAAACCATTAAAACTATGGGTCACCCTTTCAGGACAGAGATGAGGTTGTACTTCGTTGAAACTCTTTGCTTCAGAAGACTATAGAGGCAGGTTATTATTGAACATTTTTAAGACAGAAGTAGATAAATTCTTATTAGGCATGGAAATCAAGGGAGGTCAGTGGCAGATGGGAATTTGGAACTTGGAACACAAACAAATCAACCGTTATCTTATTGAATGGTAGAGCAGACTTAAAGGGCTAAATGAACTACTTCTGCTCCTAGAGATAATAGGTACTGCAGATGCTGGAGAATCCGAGATAACAAGGTGTGGAGCTGGATGAACACAGCAGG
>JAHRHZ010000248.1:24742215-24816490 GCA_024137785.1 Ginglymostoma cirratum | reverse complement strand
TCTAGGCCCGAAACGTCAAGCTTTCCTGCTCCTATGATGCTGCTTGGCCTGCTGTGTTCATCCAGCTCCACACCTTGTTACTTCTGCTCCTAATTTGTTTGTTTAAATGTAACTCCCACTTGTGGGTTGACCTCACAAGATCTCAAAGGGTTAACTCATCTTACTTTAGGCATGATATTGAAGTTGCTTAAAGGCATCACAATAGCTTTTCCATCCAAACCACATAAGTGACCCCAGTATTCCACAGGAGCCAACAGACTGTTAGTACCTGATCCAAATATTTTATTCTTCAAGTATCAGTCCAAACAGTGAAGGTGCTAGACCATTACTTTCTGCGATGTAGAAATTGTACTGCAGTTCCACAAAACCCTGGTTAGATCCTTCTTGGAGTACTTGAGCAGGTATAGGCACTACATCTCAGGAAGGATATGGAAAGAGTGCAACATAGGTTTACAAGAATGATACCTGGACTTGAGGGGTTAAGTTATAAAGAAAGATTATTCAAATTTGACTTGTTTTCTCTGGAATTTACAAGGTTAAGGGGTATTAAGACATTAACCGGAAAAGACAGGGTAGATAAACTATTTCTACCAGTCAGGGATTGGAGAGCTACAGGGCATAGTCTGAGAATTAGGGTCAGATCATTCACAAGAGATATTAGGAAGCACTTCTACATGCAAAGTGTGGGTAGATGTTTCGAATTCTCTTCCCCGGACAGCAGTGGATGCTGGATCAGTTGTTAATTTTGAATATGAGCAAAGATATTAAGGGATATGAGCCAAAGGCCAGGAATATGGAGTTAGGCCACAGATCAGCCATGATTTATTTAATGGGAGAATAGGCTTGAGGGGTTGAATGGCCTACTCCTGCACCTATGTTTCTGTGTTGAATATAAAGAGGTGGCAGTAGGATAAAAACTGAGTATGTCCCTGACCCACTCAACATCTACACATATATACTAGCCAGTAGTTGCTGATTTATTTCCCCAAACTTCTTAGCCCAGGGCTTCAGAGTCCTTTCAAGCGCTCAATATTTCCATATCAACTACAACAGCTAATCAGCACAAACCAGAAGTCAAAGCAGGTACTGTTTATAAATCAACTTTTAATTTGTTATTCCAAAGAACGTATGACTTTTGATTTTGAGCTAAATCAGGAAAATTTGCCTCAATAGATTTTTAAAAATATGCTATTTGGTATAAATGTTACAACCAAATGCAGGTCTAATGTCTAGGTTCACAGTCTCTTTAACATTGTTGCATCAGCTCATTTTCATTAAGAAAATAATCAATAGTCATTAATTTTCATAACATGATCTTTTTGTTTGCTTTAACATTTGCAAATTTAAGGTCAGGAGAATCACAAGTAGATGTAGTTTTCTCCTGTTTTATTTGGGAAATGCACGGAAAAGGTAATTGTGCTCTCTCATTAGAGTTTGTTACAGTTACAGCATTATACAATAATGATAGACACGGGTTCATTCCACAGTACTTCATTCATCCAGAAAGATTTTAATGCCCACCCACACTTTTGTTTCTTAAAATATTCCAATGTCTTTCTCCACTACTCTAAATGTATCCCTCAATCACTCTCAGAGTTAAGAAAGAATTTGCTGTTATCAGTCCCAAAATTAAATTTCATTAGTTTGAACCGGTGTATCCTGATTCTATTCCAGATCAATTTCAAGTAATATACCTGGTTAATAATTTCATATACCTCTACAAGATCAGTCCTCTTCTCCAGGCCGAAAGTAAGTATTTATCTCATGTAATTATCTTCCTACCTGTAATTTTCAAACTGCACTGCATTAAATGTAGTATCCCACAGTTCTGCCCACTTTACGCACATTTTGTTCTATTCATTCTGTAAGTTAACTTCAGTCTCCAATTTCACTTTCTTTCTTAGATTGGTATGTCTGACAATTTATCCACTTTACATTGAGTTCCAAAAGTCCAAGTTATTTATGGATACAGAGTTAGTTAAATGATTGAAACAGTGTGGAGCTGGAGGAACACAGCAGGTCAGGCAGCTTCAGAGGAGCAGGAAATGAAGGGTGTAAACCTGAAATGTTGACTTTCCTGCTTCTCTAATGCTGCTTGACCAGCTGTGTTCCTCCAGCTCATGCTGTATTGACTCTGACTCCAGCATCTGCAGTTCTTGCCTTCTCTGAGTAACTGGAACAGAGAGTGGACCAGGGCGGTTACAATTTGAACTGGAGAAAGGAAGTGGGATATCCTACATCTCGGTAATAGAACTACTGCTTTTCTTCACATATATATTAATGACTGAGATTTGGATGTACAGGGCATAATTTCAAAATCTCAAAATTTACAATTTGTAAGCATTGTGAACTCTGAGGAGGACAGCAATAGACTTTAAGAATACATAGACAATCTGATAGAATGACAGATGAAGTTTAATACAGAGAAGTGTAAAGGGATGCACTTTGCTGTGAAGGATAATGAAGAGAAACAATAGAGGGTAAAGGGCATAATTCTGAAAAGAACGTTCCAACGGAGAAATTTAGGGATGTACATCCGCAAATCATTGAAGGTGGCAGCACAAGTTGAGGATCTGATTAAAAAAACACAGGATCCTGGGCTTTATAAAGAGAGGTACAGAGTAAAACAGCAATGACAATCTCGTGATCAAATCCTGGTTTGGCTTCAAGTAGAGCATTTTCTCCCTCGCTGGGCACTGATCTTCCAGGTCATAAAGGTTTTAATGAGGCTGAAGAGAAGATTTACAACCATGGTTCCAGTGAGCAGGGACATCAGTCACATCGATAGGTTGGGGAAGCTGGGTCCATTCACCTTAGAGAAAAGAAAGTTGGGAGTTAGATGTGTACAAAGACATGAGGATACAGACAGAGTAGACAGGGAGCAGTTTTATCATTGATTGCAAGATCGAGAACCAGGGGACACAGATGTTACAAGAATGGCAACAAAACCAAACAACAATTTGATGAAAAGCCTTTGTAATGCGATGTGTCATTGGGATGTGAAATGCATTGCTCAACATGTGGTGGAGGAAGATTCAATCAGGCCTATTCTGTGATTCTGTATATGTACATTTAGAATCGTAGTGATCTCAACATCAACCCATCAAGCACCCCATTTACTTCACGACTATTTTATCCTCAGTAAATGTTTATTTTCGTTACCTTCCAGTGAGTTTCTTTTCTCCATTCCAAGGGTTGATCCTAAATCACTGCACCTTATCATTTAGTTAGTAACTTTCCTTATGAAATGTAGGGACATAGGAAGTGGAATAGACCATTTAGCCTCTCATTCAATACAACTGACTCCACACCATCCCAAAAACCTTTATGCCATTCTTCATCAGAAACCTATCAAACTCTAAATATACTTAAAAGACTGAGTTTCCACAGTCCTCTGGGGCAGAGAATTCCAAAACTTCACAACCCTCTGTGTAGAAAAAATTCTTCATCTAAGTCTGAAATGGCATCCACCTTATTTTTAAATTGTGATCCCTGGTTCTGGACTCCCCAGCTGGGGGAAATATCTTACATGCATCTGCCTTGTCTATCCCCTTAAGCATTTTGTAGATTTCAATGAAATCAATTCTCATCATTTGAAACTGCCCAGAATCCAGGCCCAATTTGCCAAATCTCCAAACATAGAACAGTCCGGCAATCCCAGAACAGTTTTTCTTTTAAAAAAAGTTACTCACAGGTTGTAGGCAATACTGGCTAGGTCAGCATTTGCTGCCTATCCTTAGTTGCCCTTGAGAAGATGGTGGTGAGCTGTCTTCTTAAACTGCTGCAGTATGTTTGGTGTAGTTTGGTGTGGTTTGGTAGCCACAGCACTGTTAGGAAAGGAGTTCCCAGAATTAGGCCCAATGACGCTGAAGGAACAATGATATAGTTCCAAATCAGGATGTTGAGTGGCTTGGAGGGGAACTTGCAGTTGGCGATATTCCAATGTAAATTCCACTCTTGTCTTCTAGATGGTAGTAATCATGGGTTTAGAAGGTGCTGTATAAGGAGCCTTGGTGAATTTCTGCAGTATATTTAGTAGATACTACACACTGCTGCTCCTAAATGGTGGGGTTATTGGGACTGAATGTTTCGTGATTTGGTGCTAATCGAGTGTGCTGCTTTGTCCTGAATGGCATTAAGTTTCTTGAGTGTTGTTGGAATTGCACTCATCCAGGTAAGTGGAGAATATTCCATCACACTCCTGACTTGTGTCTTGTAGGTAGTGGACAGGCTTTGCATGTTTACAGATTAACAGCCCCAATCGGGAAACTCATATTCCATGAGGCCCAGCTGGCTGACCTCATTACAATCACTTCATATGCCAGTACATTACCACCTATCCCATGTACTTTAATAATGCTAAAGAGAATTGACAAAATAGACGTAGAGTGGATAGAAACAGGAGTAAGCCATTCCAACCCTTGAACTTGTTCCACCATTCAGTGAGATCATGCCTGATCTGTGACTAAGGGGAAAGACAAGGAAATGAGTTACTCACCATATTCTTGCCCATTCACTGAGCCTATTCAGATCCTCTGAAGCTGTTTTACACATGCCTCATAAGACATGTTCCTGCTTTGCTTTATATCATTTGTAATTTTGAAAATAATACATTTGATCCCCACCTCCACATAACTGATAGCCCTGGTGAACAGCTGGACTCTAAGCACTAGCCCTTGCAGAACCCCACTAGTGAGAGCCTGCTGATGCAAGAATGACCAATTTATTTATACTGTCTGTTTTTCACTTGTTAGCCAATCCTTAATACATGCTGAAATAACTGCACAGAGTCAGTATCCATCACCAAGTCAGCATTTATTTACAAATGAATCATCCTTGACTTTAGTACTTCCTCATTCAAAGTCAGCTATCAGAGTGTCAGGATCTCTGACACTCACACTTTTTATATGTCAGCCAGAGCTACCTGATTGGACCAGATTAACAGCTCCAATTGGGGAACTCATTCTATGAAGTCCAGCTGGCTGATCTCATTATAATCATTACGTATGCTAGTATATTACCACCTATCCCATGCACTTTAATTATGTTAATGAGTAGACGTAGAGTGGACAGGGACAGGAGTAGACCATTCAACCCCATGAGCCTGTTCCACCATTCAATGAGATCATGGTTGATCTGTGACCTAACTACATATACCTGCCTTTACCACATCTCCCTTAATACCTTTGCTTAATAAAAATTATATTTATCTCAGATTTAAAATTAACATGAGATCCATCATCTACAACCATTTGTGGAAGAGAGTTCCAAACATCTATCACCATTTGTGTGCAGAAATACTTCTGAAACATCTCTCCTGATTGGCCTGGCCCTAATTCTCAGACTATGCCCCTGATTCTAGAATCCCCAACCAGTCAGAACAGTTTACCTTTATCTAAAAGATAACACAGTGTGGAGCTGGAGGAACACAGCAGGCCAGGCAGCATCAGAGGAACAGAAAACCTGACGTTTCGGGAGAAAATCTGAAGAAGGGTCCTGACCCGAAACATCAGCTTTCCTGCTCCTCTGATGCTATCTGGTCTGCTGTGTTCCTCCAGCTCCTCACTGTGTTATCTCTGACTCCAGCATCGGCAGTTCTTACTATCTCTGAGTGAGTTATCTTTATCTAACCTGTCTTTTCCTGTTAATAACTTAAAGACTTCCCCAATAGATCACCCTTTAACATTCTAAATTCTGGAGAAAATATGCCTAATTTATGTTATTTCTCTTCACAATTTAACCCCTGAATTCCAGGTATCATTCTTGTAAATTTACATTGCACTCCCTTTAATGCCTATATCCTTCCTAAAGTGTGGTGGCCAGGCCTGCTCACAGTATTCCAAATGGGGTCTAACTAAGGTTTTGTGTAACTGCAGTGTTGCTTTTGCATCCTTGTACTCCAGTCCTCAAAATGGCCAGGATTCCATTACCTTTCTTGATTAATTTCTGCGCCTGTTTGTGATATTTTAAAGATCTATGCACATGAACTTCCAACCCCAACCCTGATCTATCCCTTCTCGGTCCAAAATAAGGGATCTCAATTGCCTTGTGGGAAGATCTAGAACAAGAGGGTCATAGTTTTAGGCCAAGGGGTGGCAGATGAAAAGAATTATGGGAACAGGCAGGAAAATGGAGTCGTGGCCGAGATGAAATCAGCCATGATTGTAATAAATAGTGAAGCAGGCTCAGGGCCTGAATAGCCTACTCCTCCTCCTAATTCTTATATCCTTACGTTTTCATGTTTTAACCAACCTCCTGCCAGAAATCTTATCACAAGCTTTCTGAAAATGCTAGTATACTAAATCCTTTGAATTTCTTTTACCAATTTCGCTAACTATAACCAATCATAGAACCCCTATTAGTGCAGAAAGAGGCCATTTGGCCCATTGACCCTGCACCAACCTTCCAAAGAGCATCCCACCCAGACCAAACACCCTACCCTGTTCCTGTAGCCCCACATTTACTATGGCTAATCCAACTAGCCTGCACGTCCCTGGACATTATGAGCAACTTAGCATGGCCAATCCACCTAACCTGTACATCTTTGGACTGTGGGAGGAAACCAGAGCACCCAGAGGAAATCCATGCCAACACGGGGAGAATATGCAAATGCCATACAAATGGTCCGAAATAGAATCAAACACAGGTCCCTGGTGATGTGAGGTAGCAGTGCGAACCACTGTGCCACCATGCCACCCTGATCATTATTATCCAAGTGTCTAACTATATCATTCTTTATAATAGACTCTGATATTTTCCCGAAGACTGATGGAAGATTGATAAGTTTGAAGTTCGCTATGTTCGCTCTCCCTACCTTCTTAAATACTAAAGTGACAATTATTACCTTCCAATCCACACAAATCATTTCATAATTGATAGCATTTTGGAAAATGTCTTTATGGCCACCTCCTTCAACACTCTGGGATGAAGACAATCAGGGCCTGGGAAATTATCAACTTTCAGCACCATTCATTCCTCCACTACAATCTTCTAATGAATGTCGATTTCCTTCAACTTCTTATTCTCCTTACTCATTTGGGTCTCTAATTCTGACAGATTTCTTGTATCTCCCTCAATGAAAACAACACAAAGTAATCAATTAGCTTCTCTGCCATTTCTCCAATCTCCATTATAAATTCTACCGACGCTACCTGACATGGATCTGCATTAGTCTTAGCTAAAATGTTTTCTTTTTAGATACATGTAGAAACATTTACAGTCTGATATTGATTTTTTGGTGAGATCACATTCATGTTCTATTCAGCCTTCCTTTATCAGTTTCTTGGTCCTCCTTTGACTTATTCCAAAATCCTCTTGATCCTCAAGTATGGCTCTACGACTCTATGAGAATATCTGCTGACGTCCCCAAAAAACATAAAGTACACTTGTGCAAAATGTGCATATGCAGTACTGCCAATGATGTCACTCCATCCCGTTCTCTCATATGGGTTATGCTTATTTGAGCATCGCCAGTTTTTTTACTGGTAGAGCAGTTCACAAGGTGTGCATCCACAGACATTTCCACTTGAGTCATGCGAACCTTTTGGGAGTGCCAGGAGACACAGCCTCCTCAGACTTACTGTTATTTCTGGCAACTTTATAACCGTTTTCTTTTAATCTTATACAATACTGAACTTCCTTTGTTAGCCGCAGTTGACTGATCCTTTTATGAGTTTTTGCACCACGAAAGAATGTATAGTTGCTGCAATCCTGTAACAGCACTTTATTAACTCTCCACTGCCTTAATGGATTTTCCCAACCCCCATCAGCTAATTGTGCTTCATGTCTTCATAGTTTCCCTTATTTGAATGTAACACTCTTGCTTCAGAATGAACTAGTTACTTTCAAAAATAAGGTAAAATCATATCATGTCTTACAATGCATAACAGTGGATAAATCCCCGGTCAGGTGTACCCTGGGACTCTCTGGGAAGCTAGGGAAGGGATTGCTAGGCCCCTTGCTGAGATTTTTGCATCATCAATAGCCGCAGGTGAAGTGCCAGAAGATTGGAGGCTGGCTAACGTTGTGCCACAGTTTAAGAAAAGTGGTACGGAAAAGCCAGGAATTATAGACAGGTGAGCCTGACATCAATGGTGGACAAATTGTTGCAGGGGAATCCTGAGGCACAGAATTTACACGTATTTGGAAAGGCAAGGACTGATTAGGGATAGTTAACATGGCTTTGTACTTGGGAAATTGTGTCTCACGAACTTGATTGAGTTTTTCAAAGCAACAAACAGGATTAATGAAGGTAGAGCAATGGACGTGATCTTCAGTAAGGCATTTGACAAGGTTCCTCATGGTAGACTGGTTAGCAAGGTTAGATCACAAGGAATACAGGGAGAACTAGCCATTTGGATACAAAACTGGCTTGATGTTAAAAGACAGAGGGTGGTGATAGAGCATTGCTTTTCAGACTGGAGGCCAGTGGTGTGCCACAAGGATTGGTGCTGTTTCCACTGCTTTTCATCATTTATATAAATGATTTGGATGTGAACATAGAAGGTATGGTTAGTAAGTTCGCAGATGACACCAAAATTGGAGGTGTAGTGGATATCAAAGAAGATTACCTCAGAGTACAACAGGATCTTCATCTAATGGGCCAATGGGCAGAAGAATGGTAGATGGAGTTTAATTTAGATAAATGTGAGGTGCTGCATTTTGGAAAGACAAATCAGGGTAGTACTTATACACTTAACGGTATGGTCTTGGGGAGTGTTGCTGAACAAAGAGACCTTGGTGTGCAGATTCATAGTTCCTTGAAAATGGAGTCGTAGGCAGACAGGGTTGTGAAGAAAGCGTTTGGTACGCTTGCTTTTATTGGTCAGTGCATTGAGTATAGGAGTTGGGAGGTCATGTTGCAGCTGTACAGGACATTGTACAGGACCTCTTTTGGATTACTGCATGCAATTCTTGTCTCCCTAATGTAGGAAGGATGTTGTCAACGTAGAAAGGGTTCAGAAAAGATTTACAAGGATGTTGCCAGGGTTGGAGGGTTTGAGTTAAAGGGAGATGCTGAATAGGCTGGGGCTATTTTCCCTGAAGTGTCAGAGGCTGAGAGGTGACCTTATAGAAGTTTATAAAATCATGAGGGGTATGGATAGGGTAAATATACAAGGTCATTTCCGCAGGGTGGGCAAATCCAAAACTAGAGGACATAGGTTTAAGATGAGAGGGGAAAGATTTAAAAGGGACCTAAGGGGCAATATTTCAAGCAGAGGGTGATGTGTGTATGGAATGAGCTGTCAGAGGAAGTGGTGGACATGGATACAGTTACAACATTTAAAAGGCATCTGGATGGGTATATGAATAGGAAGGGTCTAGAGGGATATGGGTAAATGCTGGCAGATGGGAATGGATTTATTTAGGACAAGTGGTCGGCATGGACTAGTTGGACCGAAGAGTCTGTTTCTGTGCTATGATTCTACATTGTGGTCTCTCATCACTAAAGGTTCTTTTATGGTAAGATTATTACTTATGTAGTAAGAACTGTGGATGCTGGAGATCTGAAACAAAAACAGAAATTGCCAGAGAAATTCAGCAAGTTGGCAGTATCTGTGGAGAGAAAGCAAAGTTAAAGTTTTGTGTTGTGACCGTCCTTTGGAACTCAAGAAGGGTCATCGGACCCAAAATGTTACCTCTGCTTTTTTCTCCACAGATGCTGCGAACTTGCTGAATTTCTCCAAGATTATCAATTAGCTCTTTTTCGTGACATAATACTAGATCTAAAATAGCCTGTCCTCTATTCAGCTCCTCAACATACTGCCCCAGAATACAATCCCTAGAAAACTCCAGAAACTTGTCCTCCACAGCTTTTGTACTCAGCTGGTTTACAAAGTCTATATGCAGATTGAGGTCACTTGTGATAACTGTGCTGTCCACCCTAAATACTTCTGTCACTTTGATTTACACCAGGCCCCACACTACCACTATTATTTGGCATATAAATGATTCCAACCAGTGTCTGCTGCCTCTTGCTGTTTCTTAGCTCCTCCCAAACAGATTATATACATTGTTCTTCCAAGCTGAGATCCTCCCTTACTAATTACTAACCCCATCCCTTATTGTCAGTGCAATTCCACTTCTTTTTCATTCTTTTCAATCCTTGAATGGTTTCTAGTCCTGAACATCATGTAGCCATGTTTCTGTAATGTCAGTTAGATTGTGCCCACTTACCGCTATTTGTGCCTTAAGATCATCAACCTTGTTATGAATGATTCATGCATTCAGTTTGAATACATTTAATTTGGTTTTTATTATATAATCCATATATGAATGCATTCTGCACTCAGTGCTCAGCATTGTTTCCCCCGTTTTCTAATCTCCTTCACAGTTTTTCTGTTTACTTCCTTCAAATTTGAGTTGCCTTTCGCATTCCCATCCCCCAGACAAGCTAGTTTAAATCACCCAACAGCCATGCAAATCTCAACAGCTGTTGGTCCTAATCCTGTTAAGATATTTCCTGTCCAGTCTGTACAGGTCCTCCTGGTCCCAGAACTGGTTCTAATGCTCAAAAATCTGGTAGAAACATAGAAAATAGGAACAGGAGTAAGCCCTTTGAGCCTGCTTCACCAGTCAATATGATCCTGGCTGATCATCTAACTCAGTCCTCTGTTCCTACTTTCACCCAATAGCCTTTGACCGCTTTACCTCCAGGAAGTATATCCTTCTTGAAAACAAGAATCCCTCCTTCCTACACCACTTGTCCGGCCACATGTTCAATCAATCCACCCTTCTGTTGTTATGCTCAGTACTACATTGTACTGGGAGCAATGGACTCTATTTCTGCTGATCAGCACATGCAGAACATCCCAGCATCTGTGTTGACTGGGAGTAAAACTGAAATTACTGCTGTTGAGATCCTGCTTCACAATTTTTTCCCTAACTCCCTGAAATCTGCTTACAGGATCCTGCCCCTCTTCCTACCTGTGTAGCTGGTACATATAATTTATTTTCTAATTAAATTGACTTTGATAAAAAGCCTTTTGAACATTCATGTAACCTGAAAATGATGGGGTAAAAGGGTAAGCCAAGCTTATTACAATCTCCTTAGGATACTACAGAAATTTAAAGCAGTCCCCGATGCACTGTTAAAAACCGAAAGAACTACCAATGCTGCAAATCAGGAACAAAATCAAAAGTTGCTGGTACTGGGTTCTGAGGAAGGGTCACCGGACCCAAAACATTAACCCTGATTTTTATCCACAGATGCTGCCAGACCTGCTGAGCTTTTCTAGCAACTTCTGCTTTTGTTCCTAATGCACTGTTGTGGGACTCGTATTGTTCATAAAATATTTGCATCTAATTTCACACATGCACAGAGACAGATATGTACACACACACACACGCGCGTATGCATGCACAGACACACATCTTCTCATACCCATTGCATTTTCAATCTATGAGGATTCACTGGCACACCATGAGAAACCATGTGGCTAAACATGTCAGCTGTTTTTACAACATCCGACCTAACTCATCATCACTTAATTAACCCTCTGCATAAGTATTCATACCACCCAACATAGTCAAACAAAACTGGAATATTCATCTTTTCCCCATATTTCCAGCCTATTACCCTTTTACAAACAATATTTCCAGCCACAGCAGCCCTGAGGCTATCATGCTGCTTACAATGTTTGATCATTTTAGTTTACACTTAACCTGGAAAATAGTACTTAAATGCTAGATGTTTTAATGTCTTAATAAAGCATGATTTAGTTTGATTTTGATTTGATTTATTTTTGTCACATGTACCTAGGCACAGTGAAGAGTATTGTTTTGCGCGTGAACGAGACAAATCATACCTTAAATAAGTACGAGGGAAGTAGAACAGAACGCAGAATATAGTGTTACTTAGGTGTCTATTTAAAAAAAAAATGAAATTTATTCCAGTATTGGAGCGCTATTGTTAAACAGAGTTTTAATGCTACAACCAGATTCTAAGCAGCAGCAGTTGATAACCATAAGGAGGGTATGCAGTTGTCAAGGATTTACGGCCACAATGGACTGAATTGGCATCAGATGAATCAGATCACAGCATAGCACCAGTAAAACCTGGTTATTCCCACAGCTTGAAGTTCATTATTGTTGACAGATTAGAGGACTTGAAATTTATCTCTAGCTTCTCATTGTGATTCTCTTGGCTTCATGGCAACAGCTTTAATGTTGAATACTTAAGCAAATTTTAATAGAGTTAAAGGGGTAATTTGCCAGTGTAGATACCTGGTGCTACAAATGTATATTTGTCTCCTAATTATGACACAGAAGAAAGTAATTTACCAGATAACAACATGATGGTGAGGAACTTTTCAATCATTCACAGATATTTAAAAATGTTTAAACCAAAAAAATTTTCAAATATTAAACACCAAGTTCTGTTTTGCACAGTTCAGTGAATGACCTAAATCAAAAGAGTTTGAGAGAAGGTCAAGTTATGAATGTTATTAGATGATGCCAAATGGATTTTAAATGTTTATAGGAGTAAAGGGTAAAGGCTATGGTATAGAATGAAGAGGTGTCAGAGATCCTATTAGGCTAGGATTAAGAATCATGTAAAATTCTCAACCATATCTTTTCACTTCTCCCTATGTTTATTCTCCGAAATTGAAATAACTTCCCTCAAAACTTTTCATTCCTCTGAATCCAGTCTTTTACCATCCCTTGTATTTCAGCACAAAAATGCCTCCCCAGCCTTTAGCTATCGAGATCCTCATTCAAGGACTCATTTCCTGAAGCCCATGTTTCTGTGGGCACATCACTATCCTCTTTTCCAACAGTTCTTAAAACCTATCTTTTTAACTGAATTCTCAGTGATTCTTTGACCTTTCTGAAAAATTAGTTCCATACTCATGCATTATTAATTCTATTACAATTGGGTAGCGTGTTGGTTCAGTAGTTTAGCTGTGCTGCCTCACAGCACCAGAGACCTGGGTTTGATTCCACACATGGGTAAGTGTGTGTGTGGACTTTGCATATTAAGACCATAAGACATAGGAGTGAAAGTAAGGCCATTCGGCCCATCGAGTCCACTCTGCCATTTAATCATGGCTGATGGGCATTTCAACTCCACTTACCCGCACTCTCCCCGTAGCCCTTGATTCCTTGCGAGATCAAGAATTTATCAATCTCTGCCTTGATTCTCTCCAGGAGCTCCAGTTTCCTTTCACAGTCCAAAGATGTGGATTAGCCATGGGAAATGTAGAGTTACAGGGACAGGACAGTGGGGTGGGTCTGGGTGGGATACAGTTCAGAGAGTCAATGTGGACTCAATGGGATGAATGGCCTGCATTCAGACTGTACTGATCCTGTGAATTTAAGCTTGTGAAGTTCAGTTTCAACTGTCAAAAAATTTTAATCCTTGGAAAAAAGATGTTCAAGGTCAGGATTTATTTGTAATAATAAATGGAGGTTTTTTTAATTGTCTTAAATGTTCTGAATATTCTAAAGGAAACCTGTATGTATTGAACATGCTCATTATCATTTAAGCTTCTAGAAATTACACTTTATGAAATTAGCGAATGAATACTTAATATTTCATACGGCGCTAGTCTGTTTGCTATTTGTGTGCAAGCATTAACCAATGTATTGTCCAGGTATCTGACCATTGAACTAAAGTGTGTCCTTTAGTCAAGAAAACAGTTGGGAGCCATATTTAAACATTTTAATGCATGCTATGAAGCTAGGGAAATGTTTTGTACTTTATACCACTAATTACAGTGTCCACTTATCCCAGAAACACATAATAGTTGTTGAAGACTGCTTGGCTGTGAGCTGACAGCAAATCAACAATTTTCTCCTTGTATTTTTTTCGTTGTTTGTAACTTTGTACTTTTAATATATTTGGATGCTAAGAATTTCAGTGCTGCACTCTATCTGAAATCTTTTAAAATCTGAGCTTGATATGGAATCAGCTTAATGTCAATGTTAGTTTGATGAGAAAAAGGAAGCATGCATCTGAGGAACAAAGGCAGGGTGTTAGGCTTTATACTAGAAATGAGCACTTCACAACTGCTATTAACCTAGTTCCATCATATTGTCCAACTAATTCAGCCCAGTAATTCAGCAGACTGCAATAAGAGTTGTGATGCATGCTAACGTCTGGGGCTAGAGTTTCCACTTTGATGACAAGATGTGGTCTGAGTGCAAAGTGCACTCTAAAGTGAGGTCATTTTGAGAAATGTGTTTTTCCCCTCTCAGGTTTCCACACAAGCTCATTTGCGCAGCACTAAAATGTACTATGAACTATCAAAGGTTTTCTAAAAACGTTCGCAAAACTATTTTGAAAATTATTCCTTGGTAGATTTTTTTAAGTGTGGTAATTGGTAGCTTGATTAATACCTGAAGAAGCTTTTGTTATAAAAAACATTTTATTTACAATGTCTCCTCTGCCAACTGTATGTAATCCTATTTTAAATAATTGAAAATGCGTTAAAATACTGTACAGAGCCATTTGTTAGTTACATTAGCGTAAGGTCAGCCTCTCAATAAATGATAAAAAGTAAAAGCTTTTAAATGTGCCCATTAGTGTTCTTGCACCTTTAAAGACTTAACTTTAAAAGCCTCCTTGAAGGCCTGAAAACTAATGCAATTCACAGAAATTAGCAAAGATGAGTAATTCAATCTGGGGAACTAGAAGGTTTTGTAGTTGGTCTGACATATGCGTGATTTTTTTTTAAACCAGTACAAAAATATCTCAGGAACTCAATTTAGATGAAAGCAGTTTCTGTTAAAGTTCAACAATCTGCTGTGTTGTTTTCTCTGATTTTGAGTGAAGTGCACTGAGGAAAAACCATGCCTCTGAATGGAAACAGTGATCTTCATTCAAACTCATTCATAGCCATGGCACTACCATTATCCTTTTGCAGAGGCAGAGGTGCTCAAACTAATCAGGGATGGGAGCAGATGCTAAACTGCCTATGAGATTAGTTTATTATTGAGAATCTGAGAAAACAGGGTGAGAATGAGGATATCTCCAGCCTGGTGTTGACAACTGCGTGTAAAGGGAACGTGTGATCCAACACAGGGAAATGGGATTGTAGATAACCTCAAACTAACTCTTTGTGATCTCCCGTAAAGGGCCTTGCAGTCAGGAGACATGTTACCCACAGGCAGCAGCAAGCCAGTACTCCATCTCTGAGAGTGATGATATGAAACACATTTCCCTACGCTCTCTGCTAGTATAAGGACAGTCACCATGGTGGCAATCCTTTTCCAAGTAGACTTGGGATCACAATGTGGTGAGTACATCCATCCTTCTGCCTTAGGCAGTCCCTTGTGATTGAGCACGACCAGTTTCTGCTCCAGTTCAATTCCATGATGGCTGATGAGTCCAGCCTGCATTCTACAGCATCTGCCACATGTGGAGCAGGTGGAGCTGAAAGGGTTGACTGGATAGGTTGTGTTGTGGTTCTTCTGCTCCCACTGACACCTCGACTTTACTTATACACAAAGTCAACAAAGTCTGTCATTGTGTTCAGTACCTTACCAAACGGGCTTTCTCCCTTTTAACCATCCAAAGCCAGAGTCTCCCATGTGTCGGCAAGACTGGATATCATGACAGTATTGCTTCAAAAGTAAATACTAAGTCTGAAGATGAGCATGTTGGTACATTATTATGTTCGGTAGATCCAATTGCAGATTAATCTACTAGTTGTAGAGAGTACAGATATGCTTGAAGATGTCCTAAAAGCACTTTATAATTTCTTCAACTGAAGAACAAATAAAAGCCCCCTTTGAAAGACAAGATTTAGCAGAGGAGTTCAGCTTCCAATAGAATCTACAGGCAATTTCATTAAAGACCTCTAAAGGTTAGAGGAAGATAGTAACTATGGATATCTGAAATCAGAACTGATAAGATACAGACTTTTTCTGGAACTACTGATTAAACTTTATTAGATTTCTACCATTCCAAAAGGATATTTAACTTTGGAGAAAGCTATTGAAACCATAATGGAAGAAAAAACTAGAAAAACTCATGGATAGATCCTGGGTGCAGAAGAACAACAGAAGAACAACACAGTCCATTCATTCTATAAACTACAGACATTCTAAAGAAGCACATGGCAAGGCACATACCTAATGCTAAGAGTTATTGCAAGTGTTGTGGAACAATAAGGCATCACAAGCACAGACAATGTCCAACTGCTTTACATTTGTAAAATGGGATGTCATTTCCAAAAAATATGCAGAGTGGGAAACAGTTTCAGAACAGTGGAAATACTCATGATTGCACCTGCAGGGAGATCGAGATAACAGAGCACCCACTGCCATTAGAAAAGGTAACCACATGAGATGAGATACTTTCATTCGAGAATGTATCAATACATTCCTAAGTGAATTTGTTGATCCTGTTGATTAGAGGCACAGAACCTCTCAACGGACACCTTGATAATTTTAAGATTGATACAGCAGTGAGTTATCATGGATGAAGAAGCAGAACTTATAGCCCTATGGTGCGAAGACTATATCATCCAGAAAGAAAACTGTCAAGAGCAACTATAACACATTGCACAGAAAGACAAAAATGTGTATGCTGTTAGCAAAATATGTATAATTTTTTTATTCACTCATGGGATGTGGGTGTCTCTGGCTGGCCAGCATTTATTGCCCATCTCAAGTTGCCCTTAAAAAGGTGATGGTGAGCCATCTTCTTGAACCGCTGCAGTCCATGTGATGTAGATTGTCTTAGGGAGGGAATTCCAAGATTTTGAACCAGCGACATTGAAGGAACAGCAATATATTTCCAGGACAGTGAGTGGCTTGAAGAGAAACTTTCAAATGGTGGTGTTCCATGTATCTGCTGCCCTTATCCTTATAGATAAAAGTGGTCATGGGTTTGAAAGGTGCTGTTTAAGAACCTTTGGTGAATTTCTGATGTGCATCTTGTAGATAATACACCCTGCTGCTATTAAGTTGGTGATGGAGGGAGTGGATGCTTATACATGTGGTGTCAATCAAGTGGGCTGCTTTTTCCTGGATTGTGTCAAGCATTTCGAGTGTTGTTGGAGCTGCACTCATCCAGGCAAGTGGGGTGTATTCCATCACAGAGCTGGCATGTGCCATGTAGGTGGTAGACAGGCTTTGGGGAGTCAGAAGGTGTGTTGCTCACTGCAGTATTCCTAGCTTCTGAACTGATCTTGTAACCACTGTAACTGAAGGTGAAGGAATCTCACTGCCGTACAGGATAAGTGTGTCTCAGTCTTTCCAAAGGGTTAGTACAGTTAGTTCATTTTCTGGTTGGTGAGGGAGTTCAGATATTGAGTGAGTTGAGGCAGTGCTATTTGTTAGAAAGTAATGGCTTTTTTTTAGGGAGCTAATTAAAATTCAACTTGTAAACTAACAGCCAATAGAGGATTAGTCATGTCAGATAGTAGGTGTTCACCTGCAAGATGCGGTCGATCATGGACTTTGAGACCAGCCCAGATATTTACATCTGCAGGATGTGTAGCCAGCTTCAGCTGCTCACTGAACAAATGCATCTCTTAAGCATCAATTGGAGACAACAAGATGTACACAAATGGCGCACAGCGTCATAGACTGAAGTTATAGAAACGTGGTCTCACCCAAGGTACAGGAAGATAGATGGCTGACAGCTAGACAGGACAGGCGATCAGTGCAGCAGTTCCCTGCGGCTGTCCCCCTGTTGAACAATTTTTTTGTTTTGGAGACTAATTGGGGGGTGTCCATCAAGCGACAGCAGCACCAGCCAGAGCAATGGCACCACGGCTGGCCCTGCTGTATGGGTTTGGGGTGGGGGGGAAACAACGTGTAATAGAGCTATAGGAATTGGAGATTCAATCATCAGGGGCATAGATAGGCACTTCTGTGGCCGTGAGAGAGACTCCAGGATGGTATGTTGCCTTGCTGGTGCAGGTTTATGGATGTCTCTGTGTGGATACAAGACATCCTGAAATGGGAGGGTAAACAGAGAGAAGTCATTGTCCATTTTGGCATAAAAGACAAAGTCCTGCAATGACAATTCAGGGACTTAGGTAGTAAACTAAAAAGCAGGACTTCTAGGATAGTAATCTCGGAATTACTCCTCATGCCACTGAGGCTAGGAACAGAGGCAGAGTACAATTGAACACATGGCTAAAGAACTGATGTAGGGGGAGAGCTTCAGATGTGTGGATCATTGGGATGTCTTCCAGGGAAGGTGAGTTCTGTACAAGAAGGATGGGTTGCAACTAAACAGGAGGGGCACAAATATCCTGGCAGGACATTTAGTAGTGTCACTCAGGAGGATTTAAACTAGTGTGACAGGGAAATGGGAACCAAAGCAACAAGTCAGTGAGAACAGAGACTGGGGAAGCACTCGAATCTAAAGCAAATATAGCTAAGAGGAAGAGCAGTCAGGGAGGGGTTGATGAGATCAGCAGAACTGGAAGCTTAGATTATATTTGATTAATGCAAGAAGTGTAACAGATAAGATGGATGAACTTAGAGCCTGGATTAATGCGTGCAGTTATGATGTTGTTGCTTTCACAAAGACATGGTTGAAAGAGGGATACGATTGGCAGGTTAATGTTCTGGAATACCAATATTTTAGACAAGACAGAATAGGAAGCAAACAAGGTGGGGGAGTTGCATTACTGGTTAAGGAGCATATCATAGCCGTGTTGAGGGATGTTGACACCCTGGAGAGGTCTTGCAGTGAGGCATTATGAGTAGAGCTCAGGAATAGAAATGGTGCAATCACAGTGCTGGGACTGTATTACAGACCTCCTAGCTGCCAGGAAGAGGTAGAGGAAGAGATATGTAGTCAGGATCTGGAAACATATGAAAATAACAGAGTTGTTGTGGCGGATAATTTTAACTTCCCCCATATTGACTGAGACTCTCAGTGCCAGTGGTTTGAATGGGGAGCAATTTGTTAGATGTGCCCAGGAAGGTTTTTTGAAACAGTATGTGAATAGTCCAATGAGGGAAGGGGCCATACTAGACCTGGTATTGGAAAATGAGACCAGCCAGATGATCAAAGATTCAACGGGGGAGCATTTTGGGAATAGTGGCCATAATTCTGTAAGTTTTCAGATTCTTATGGATAAGGACAAGAGTGAACCTCAGATGAAGATGTTAAATTGGTAGAACTATAACTGAATGAGTTAAGAATTGGAGAATGTGGATTGGGAGCGGCTGTTTGAGGGTAAACCCACATCTTTCATGTAGGAGTCTTTTAAATTCCAGTTGATTAGAGGGCAGCACAGGCATGTTCCTGTGAAAGTGAAGGACAAGAATATCAGGATTTAGGAACCTTGGATGACAGGGGAAATTATTTGCTTAGTCAAAATAATAAAGCAAGCAAATCTAAAGTCTCGGCAACTAAAAACAGACAAATCCTTGAAGAATATAGAGAAAGTAGGAAGGAGGTCAAACAGGGAGTTAGAAGGACAGAAAGGGGCCACGAAATGTCCTTGGCCACCAGAAGTAAGGAGAAAACCAAGGCATTTTATATATATGTTAGGAGAAAGAGAATAGCTAGAGAAAGAGTAGGCCCACTCAAGGATAAGGGAGGGAGTGTTGGTGGAGTAGGACACCTCTCCAGTCATCCCCAGCCTCAGGTGATGATTCCTGGCGTCTGGTAAGCTATGATTCCTGGCCTCTGGTGAAAATGTGGCCTCCGATAGCAGCCTCCCGGCCCAGCACAGCAGCTTCCTCCTGTAGGGGTCTCCCAGTGTGGCATGGCAACCCAGCGTAGCGTGTCACCGGTGTGGTGTGGAGCCAGGGCCCAGTGCAGACTGGAAGCTAAGTGCCAGCATGGTCTGCTGTACTGAACTCTTTCCTGTAATGCCGGACATTTTATTTCTGTAACAGGTCTTGTAACAAAAGAAGATGTGTCTAGGTACTTTTGTATTTAAGTTGGCACTGTAATTGGATACGTATAAACTTTTCACGATACTCATTGAGTATATGTGACAATAAAGGCTATTCTATTCTTCTATTCTATGGGTGGAGACAGAGGAAATGGGCGAGATCCTTAATAAGTACTTTACGTCAGTATTCATCAAAAGAGGGACGTGAGGGATGATGAGGTTAGGGAAAGGTGAGTGAATACTCTTGGGCAGGTCAACATAATGAAGGAGTAAATGTTGGTTGATTTGAAATGTACTAAGGTAGACAAGTTCCCAGGACCTGATGGGATCTATCCTAGGATACTGTGGGAGGCAAGGGAAATACATGAGAAATAGCTGGGAGCTTAGCAGTTATTTTTGCATCCTCTTTGGCCTCAGATGAGGTCCCAAAGTACTGGAGAATGGCCAGTGTTGTTCCTTTGTTTAAGAATCCAGGCAATTACAGGTCAGTGAGCCTGACGTCAGTAGTGAGGAAGCTGTTGGAGAAGATACTGAAAGACAGGATTTATTGATAACTGGAAGTAAATGGACTTGTTAGTGATAGGCAGCATGGGTTGGTATAGGGAAGTTCATGTCTTACCAACTTGTTTGAGTTTTTTGAGGAGGTGACAAGAATGATTGATGAGGGAAGGACAGTGGATGTTGTCTACATAACTTTAGTGAGGCATTTGGTAAGGTACCTCATGGCACACTGGTGCAAAGGTTAGAGTCTCATGGGATCTGGGTGAGCTGGCAAGATAGGTACAAAACTGGCTTGATCATAAAAGACAGAAAGTGACAATGGAAGGGTGCTTTTCAGAATGGAGGTCAGTAACTAGTGGTATTCTGCAGGGATCAGTGCTGGCACTTTTGTTGTTTGTAATAAAAAATAAATGATGTAATGGAAAAGGTAGGTGATCTGATTATTAGGTTTACGATGACAGCAAAATTGACGGAATTACAGATTTGAGGGGGATTGTCAAAGGATTCAGCAGGATTTGGGCAGAGAAATGGCAGGTGGATTTTAATCTGGACGAATGTGAGGTGATGCATCTTGGAAGATCAAATTCATGTGCAAGTTATACAATAGATGGCAGAACACTTAGGAGCATTGACGTACAGAGGGATCTAGGCATACAGGTCTGCTGATTCCTGATAGTGGCAACATAGATGGATAAGGTGGTCAAGAAGCATACAGCATGCTTGCCTTCATTGACCTGGGCATTGAATATAAAAGTTGGCAAATTATGTTACAGCTGTATAAATTTTAGTTGTGCAACAATTGGAATATTGCATGCCAAATTACCGGAAGGACATGGATGCTTTGGAAAGGACACAGGAAAAGTTTTACCAGGATGTTGCCTGGTCTGGAGGGTTTGCATTATGAGGAGAGGTTGGATAAATTGGGATTGTTTTCACTGGAAAGAGACAGAGAGTGGGGTGGGGGGTTGGGGTGCGCCCAGGCAACCTGATAGAGTCTGTCAGGTTATAAGAGGCATAGAAAGGGTGGATAGTCAGAGGCTTTTTCCCAGAGTGGAAGGGTCAACTACAGGAGGGCAAAGGTGAGAGGGGAAAAGTTTAAGGGAGAAATGCAGGGAAAATTTTTCACACAGAAGGTGGTGGATGCCTGGAAAGCACTGCCAGTGGAAGTGGTGGAAGCAGGCACATTAGCAACATTTAAGGAGTATCTTAATAGACACATGAACAGAAGACAACAGAGGGATAGAAACCATGCATGGACAATAAGTAGCAGGTCTAAATAAGGAATAGGAATTAGCCCAGGCTTGGTTGGCCGAAGTATCAGACTCATAGAAATGTACAGTATGGAAATGGACCCTTTGACTCAATTATTATTGTATTTATATGGCTAGTCAAGTTTGTTGCTAATGGTAACACCCAGCATGTTGATTGTGAGGGATTCCATGATGATAATGCTATTGAATGTGAAGGAGCAGTGGTTATATTGTATCTTATTGGAGATGGTCATTGTCTACTATTTGTGTGGTATGCATGTTACTTGCCACTTGTCAGATCAAACCTGGATATTGTCCAAGTTTTGTTGCATTTGAACACAGACTGCTTCAGTATCTGAGGAGTCATAAATGGTGCAATCATCAGTGAACATCCCCACTTCTACTTTTAATGGAGGGAAGTTCATTAATGAAACAGCTGATGATGGTTAAGCCTAGGCCACGACCCTGAGGAACTCTGGCAGAGGTGTCCTGGAGCTGATTCACGTTCATGTTAAAGTGTTCATGTATGTCTCCATATCAACTTCATCAGAAGAACAACTCATCCAGAAATAAACTATTGTACTAACATTAATCCATGAGAAACCATGCTTGAGGAGCAACTAGAAGATTTCATTGTTCCCAGACTCATGGCAGAATCCAAACTGAAGAAAGTAACTAATGAGATGTTGGCACAAGTGAGCTGTTTAATAATATCCTAATAGAGGTAGTTACAGATTTTATAGGACTGGTGGAAATTTTCACTCCTCTATCTTCTACAACAAAATAGTCAATGCCAGAAACACAGATAGTGCTAAGTGAGCAGCAATCTTTCGGTAACATGACTGAAAGTCTGAAAAAGTCTACTTTGCCGGTCAACCCAACTAAAAATGCCCAGTCTAATCAACAAATTGAAGCAGATGAGCTGAATCTGACTTCACAGGACGCAGATCAAAGTCTACATATCCAGGACATGGTCAGGCAGTGGAAACTCTAAGCATCCAGGATACTAAAATAAAGTGACTACCTCTTCCGATTGGAAAGATATTGCCTGGTCCAAAAATCTCAGATACTATGGGGAGAAAGTACCTGTTTCAACAGGGCAACTGACTTCCAGGATGAATAATCATGAGATTAAAAGATGCCCCTGATGCTATATGAGGCAACTAACTGAGTTAACAGGGAAGAATTTCATTGCAAAAGATTTTCTGGAAATTAAGGGTCCTCTGTACAAGGTAATGGACCAAAATCATGATCTAAAAATAAACAAGTATATGCAAATGATTCAAGACTCTCCAGCATAGAAATAATCCATAAGTCAAATCCATTGTCAACAGTCCTCATACGAAAGACCTTCCAAGTCCAAAAAGACCACATTCTGATGAAAACTGTGAAAGGTCCAACCATCTACACTTGTGAAATCAGAGACTTGAGGGGGATATGGGGTGGTGGTAAATGTTAGACAAATTTATATAATTGTATCAAGTTTAACACTATTGCAAGAAACTTGAGAGGAGAGAAGAAAGGTAATGGCTTCACTCCTTCTGATGATATCACAAACGGTTTGATGATGAAGACAATGAATTTTACACTAGCCATCACTGGGATCAGATATATTTTACAGCTTCTGAGTGTCTTAGTAATTATGCCTGACTTGTAACATAGTTTCATTTATCAGACGATGAAGACTGTGTCTTGAGGGGGTCTCCTAACACATTTTTGTCAGGAAACAAGAACTATCAAATGTCTCAATTTGTGTTAAGCAGTGTCTGGAGTGGGAATGCCAAGAATTGGGAAAAGAACAAAATACAAAACTAACTTGTTAAGTATAGAAAGATTTCCATTTATGCCAACATGGGTAATGTGATTAAAGGATCAACATTTAAACTAATGTGCAAATTACAACTTAATAGCTCTACTATACATTTCTTAATAAAAGGGATACCATCATTGACAAAATGCAACAAACATGTTTTGATCTCGGAGGGAGGAGTTAGATTGGCTATAAATCAATTACATCCCGACAGTACTACATACAAGAAATGTAACTAATTCACATCTTTGTGTGTTTGCACCGGTTTGTGTGAATGGAAGCACATTAAAAGGAATCTTGCAAGTACTTTCCTTGTGAAGACAGGTCTGTTTAATTTCAGGACATTTTGTGGATTAAACTAGATGCAATTATACATCACAACAAAGGAAAAGTGGAAAGGACAACGAGAGAAGCAGCAAGCCTTTTTGAAATCACACATTGTTTGTAAGACTCTGTGATTGACTCCATCGTACATAATTATTAATTAAATAATTGGTCCTCCCCTGCTATGAACCATCTGTTATCGTTGGTGTGTCGCAGCCCCTAATCCGCAAAACCTGATCAATGGCGCCATCTGGCAGAACAAAACACCACCTTTAGTTCTGTCAATGAAGAAGACTTTGTTTCGTGACAGCTTTTCTTTTTGCAGTTTCTGAGTGTGAAACAAATGCTTCTTTGATCCCAACAAAGCCTGAGTGATCACTGCAGCCAGACTGCTGATAATGTTGGGGTTTAGGTTGAGAATAATCCTCCAGATGTAGACTAATGTAATGCTCAGGCAGCTTTCAGGGAAGCATGACAGTAGTTAGAATTTGTTTTATCCCTACTACCCTTTGCTGGATATCTCCCAGCACGGAACACTCAGCATTCTCTCCTTGCCCTCCTATTCACTGACCCCTAACACAGAAACAGCATGGTATTTAGCACCACATTTCATCTAGAACTGTTCTACACTGTGCTTATGGCATAACCTGTTCTTTTTATCATTCTCACCATCCCTGTAAAATACTCATTGCCTTACTTCCTCCAGCTCCTTCTTTGCTAACCTGTCGTCACACATGTCCTCAGCTAGTCTTTACATTGCACAACTTCTCACTGTTGGTGACTAATATCAACTTGAAATCCTTCGACTTACTCATTCCCTTCAATCTCATTGAACGTTCATATTGACACTGTCCCCTGCATACCTCCACCCCTCCCATGCACTCAAAGATCCCTCTCATCCTCTGTAGTTCCTAGGGTCCTACCATTCAATGTGAACTCCATTGCCTTGTTAGTCCTCCCAAAGGACATCACCTCACACTTTCAGGATTAAATTCCATTTATCACCTGTCTGACCAGTCTGTTGATGAGCTCATTGAAATTTACAAACTTGTCACAGCGTGTGATATGGTGGATATAGCTAAGATATGTCACTTGGCTACTGATCCTTGAAGCAGGGAATACCATTTCAAGATAAGAGGTAGATAATTTAAGTTTGAAATGAGAAGAAATTTCTTCACTCAGAGGATAATGAATCTATGAAATTCTCTACCCAGATAGCTGTAGAGTTCAGCTGTTGAATATGCTCAAGACAGAAATCAATAGATTTCTGGTACTAATTACATCAAATGGTCTGGGGGTTACCATTGAAAAGTGATTTTGAGGTAGATGGTCATCCACTATTTAACTGAATGGTGGAGCAGGCTAAACAGACTGAATTATCTATTCCTGCTCCTCTATGTATCTAACAGAAAAGATGTTGCCAAGGTCACTAGAGAGTAAAGAGATAGTTGATATATTACGACAGATAAAATCTGATGAAAATGAAGAATTGGGAAGGTTTGCTAAATCTTAGAAGGACCTTAAGAGCAACTTCTTTACACAGAGAATGGTGCATATGTGGAATGGACTGCCAGAAAAAGTGGTTGAGGCAGGTACAATGGCAACATTTGGATAGATACATGGATGGGAAAGGTTTAGAGGGATATGGACCAAATGCGGGCAATTGGAATTAGCTGAGTGGGCACCATGGTCAGCATGGACCAGTTTGGGCTGAAGGGCCTGTTTCCACGCTGTATTATTTTATGACTTTATGATTCTATAAATTCGATGTGAGATGTATCCAAGGATACCACAATCTTGCAATCAATTCTAGGGATAAGGACGACAGTTATGCAGATGGTTTGGGGAAGGTCGCATTGTTGTCCCTACAGAGAAAAGGCTTGAGATAAGATATGACAAACATGCTCAAAATCACAAAGGTCTATTGGCAGGGTAGATAGAAGGAATCTGTTCCTGTAGACAGAGTCAGCTAGGGCCAAAGCACACAACTTTAAGTAGATTTAAACAAAGTAACCATAACGAAAATCTTTATTTTAATGAACACTAGAATGCACTGCCTGAAAGGATGATGGAGGCAGATTCGGGTCAGTGGTTTGCAAAGAGGTTTGGTGAAGGGAGAGACTTTCAGTTTTACACTAAAAGCGTTGACAGTGGGATTATGTAAATTTCTCTCACTGAGATCTAGCATGAACTCAACAAGCCAAATGGCCTCCTCCTGTGTTGCTATCATTCTATGATTCTGGAATGGAACTGAATGACCAAGGACCTCAAATATCATAAAACTGCCAAAGAATCTGAATGTGTATCTTATGTTTCAACAAACATTCATACACACACCCACAACACGACAATGAAAATAAACGGAAGAATGGTGCAATTTTAAAAAATTAATACTATGATACCAAGGCCCCAGCAAAGATGATGTATAAAATTAATTGGTACAGCATTAAATATGATATTGTTTGTGCACATTTCGAATGAGAAGTGTCGAATTATTCAATGGCATACTTTTTAATGGCCCATGTCACTTTGAATACAAATCATCCAATCAGAGATAAAATGGCTCAATTTGAACGAATTCACATTTGGAAAATTATTCACCATTTATCTCTACTGTCAGCATTTAAAGATACAAAAAGGTATGTCATTAAGGTACTTAGATATAACAGAAATAAAAGCAGAACAACCATATTAGGTTATCATAGACAAATGACATTCCTGAGACTTTGTAATTGCTTTGTCAATGTTAGATGTTGTATCCAAGGTCACAGAATGGCAAAGAGCCTCATAGTGAGAGAATGTAGGGATTGTGGATTACATTATCTCATAAAAACTAAATCATATTTGATTGATTTCTTTTCTTGAAGTGCTCATTGGGGATCATTATAGATTCATGGTGATTGACGTTTAAGGTAACTATGATTGCTCTTTGTACTGGCACATCCACTATTACTAACAAATAGGGTTCGTCTTTTATTTAAGTCTTCCCCCTGTCTTGTGAAGCAGCCGCAGCAATGAAACAAAAGTCCTCTAACATATCTTGGACTAGAGAAGAGCTTCAGCAAAAGGGACATTGTGTTTTTTTGGTCCAATTATGGTTTCAGTTTGGTTTCAATTATGCAGCAAGTAACCAAAATCCAACGAAATATGTAACTTCACTCTCCCCCACATTGAAGAAAATGATTGAAGAAATTGCAAGGAACAGTTTGGGCAGCAGACTGCTTACATTGGCTGCTCTGATGTGATTGAATTCTTTTTGGTCCTACAACGGGGTGCTGAGGTTCAAAGAGGTGGCTTCCTCTGTCCCAATCACCCCTCTCGACAGAGTACGTGTCACTTCATTAATGGATTTCCACGCTTCCAATCCTAAAGTGAACTTCATTCCTACACCATATCTCTATTGTATAAACATCCAGATACATCTGGCTCCCTGATGTTCTCCACTCATTTCTTTGACCTGATTGCCATCCTTGCCTTCAAGATTATGAGTTTTCTGCAGGGAAGCTATTACCCTCGAAAAAGGTTAACAGATTTTATTCCCAACACTATAATCTATGTGCCCCATTCTGCTTCTCATTCAGCCATTTTACGTTCCAAACAATTGAAAAATCTCTCCCAGGTTCCTTGGCAAATGATTGTTTCTCAATCAAAACCACAAAAACAGAGATTAACCGATGTACTTCTCATTTGACTTTATGAACAATGTTAATACATATGGTCACTGCATTTGCGTGTAACAAGCCACTGCACTTCAAAAGTAAATTGTTCCAACATGATCTGTTGTGATTTAATATGATACATTACATTATTAGTAAGAGAAAACTATGCATAACCTTGTTTCCTCTCAGAAGCTGACAGGTTTGTAATGCATTTACACCACTTTCTGACTTGATTTCAGACTTCCAGAGTTAAGATTGCTCTTTATTTTAGACTGAGGACCTCACAAACAAGTTAAACTTCAAATATCAAGAATCCAGGTAATAGCATTTTTAATGTATTAATGCACCTTTGCCTTTGCCATTTTTCATAATATTGTGCTTTCCACTTCGCAAATCAATTTATCTATTTTTACTGTCCATGTGGTATTCTATATTCAGGCTCCACTTATGTTTGTTCTTCTAATCTTTAAACAATGGTTCCATGCAAATTGTAATAAAGCGGAAAATTGATTAAGTGATACAAAATTGATTGTAAGGGGTTACCTTCACCTGCTTCTGCAAATGTAAATGCTGAATGGTTAAGTTCAAAATCTCTTTATCTATTTCCGTCTTCATTTTCTTTTACAACCGCAGGACTTTATATCTGATCATGATATTGCCAAAAGCTTTTGCTCCCACCCACCCTCCTGCAAAAATGCCATCCCCTATTCCCAATTCCTTCGCCTCCGCCACATCTGCTCCCAGGATGAGACATTCCACTCCCGTACATCTCAAATGTCCTCATTCTTCAAGGACCGCAACTTCCCCCCCACAGTGGTCGAGAACGCCCTCGACCGTGTCTCCCGCATTTCCCGGAACACATCCCTCACGCCCCGTCCCCGCAATAATAACCAAAAAAGAATCCCCCTCGTCCTCACATACCACCCCACCAACCTCCGGATCCAACGCATCATCCTCCGACACTTCCGCCATCTGCAATCAGACCCCACCACCAAAGACATTTTTCCCTCCCCACCCTTATCTGCCTTCTGGAGGGACCACTCCCTCCGCGACTCCCTTGTCCGCTCCACACTCCCTTCCAGCCCCACCACACCCGGCACTTTTCCTTGTAACCGCAGGAAGTGCTACACCTGCCCCCACACCTCCTCCCTCACCCCAATCCCAGGCCCCAAGAAGACTTTCCACATCAGGCAGATGTTCACCTGCACATCTGCCAATGTGGTATACTGCATCCGCTGTACCCGTTGTGGCTTCCTCTACATCGGGGAAACCAAGCGGAGGCTTGGGGACCGCTTTGCAGAACACCTGCGCTCAGTTCGCAACAAACAACTGCACCTCCCAGTCGCGAACCATTTCAACTCCCCCTCCCATTCCTCAGATGACATGTCCATCCTTGGCCTCCTACAATGCCACAGTGATGCCACCCGAAGGCTGCAGAAACAGCAAATCATATTCAGCCTGGGAACCCTGCAGCCCAATGGTATCAATGTGGATTTCACAAGCTTCAAAATCTCCCCTCCCCCAACTGCATCCCAAAACCAGCCCAGATCATCTCCACCTCCCTAACCTGTTTTCCCTCTCACCTCAAGCCACACCCCCATCTCCTATCTACTAACATCATCCCGCCCCCTTGACCTGTCTGTCCTCCCTGGACTGACCTATCTCCTCCCCACCCCCCTACCTACACTCACCTTTACTGGCTCCATCCCCGCCTCTTCGACTTGTCTGCCTCGTCTCCACCTATCCTCTCCTGTATCCATCCTCTATCCGCCTCCCTCTCTCTCCCTATTTATTTCAGAACCCTCTTCCCCTCCCCCATTTCTGATGAAGGGTTTAGGCCCGAAACGTCAAGTTTTCCTGCTCCTATGATGCTGCTTGACCTGCTGTGTTCATCCAGCCCCATGCTTGTTATCTCGGATTCTCCAGCATCTGCAGTACCGTTTATCCCTGACTGGCTGTATCATCTTTCCTTAGGTTTCTCTGTAGATCTGTGATTGTGATCTCCAATAGAAACTCTTATCCTGGAAGAGAACGAAGAACGGAAGGAAACGTACAGGTAGAAAAATATATTTTCTTAAATAAGGAGCAACCTCCTGCTGATGTGACATTGACTGTGCCATACAGCAACTATTTTTCATATCTATCTGTAACTTTGATTTTGGAGCCAAAATCACAGGTGGAGCCTGCCAACTGAGCAGTATAATGTGGCAGCGTGCTAATGCTAAATTGTTGTTTATCTACTCAGTAATGCTCAGGCAATCAAGAAAGCTGGTGGAGTAGTTTTATTTGTTGGTGGTAAACCTCTACAAGGTAAATAAGGGAGGCCCATTCATAAATGAAAGGCTTATCAATATTATATTGTGGCTGTACATATGGAAAAGATAATTATAGGGACTTGCTTAAAACAACGGGTCAAAATGAAAAAGATTGGTTTTCTCTTTGAAAATATGACCAAAGCACATATGTACAGAAAACTTTCATCAATGGGTAAATTTAACCATTAGTATGAGCTGGAGATGACCAAATAGTCTAGAATTTGAGAGAGCAATTTCAATGAATGTTTGTTTACTGACTCTGTGACTTGAGAGATAACTTTCTTAAACAAGTTAAGTTGGGATCGTATAAGAAAACCTCAATTCAGAACAAATAGAATACTGAATAAGTATATCCCAAAAACTGGTAAGCGTCGACTTTAAAATTATCAATTTAATTAGATGATGTGAAATGAAATTTCTCGACTACCACCTACTGCTCTCTTCAACTGGAAAATCATTACGTCTACATGCTGAACACCACTGAAAGAAAGCACTGAGTAACGCAAAGACAAAGTATACTCTTGAGTGCAGAATTCAATAATCATCACCTGTCTGCTGAGTAACACTAAGGTAGGTGATGGCCTAGTGGCATTACTAGACAGCCCGGCAGTGTTCTGGGATCAAATCCCATCATGACAGATGGTGAAATTAGACTTCAATAATAGTCTAGAAATAAGAGTTTATGGATGATCATTGCCAATTGTCACGAAAACCCGTCTGGTTCAACAATGTCTTTAAAGGAAGGAAATCTGCCATCCATACCCGGTCTGGCCCACATGTGACTCCAGACCCACAGTAATGTGTTTAACTCTTAACAGCCCTCTGGGCAATTAAGGGTGGGCAATATATGCTGGCCCAGCCAGTGACACCAGCATCCCATGAATGAATTTTAAAAATTCCATGTAGCAAATAGGTTGAATCTGTAAGAACATAGATATGAGAAAGGGCCTAAGTCACATGATGAGGGAGCAAGTCTGAGGCAGTGAACGACCTGATGCCATTCTCAGCAGCTTACTTGTTACATATACTCAGTATATAGCATTGGTAAGCATGACCAATACAAAATCCTTGAGGTTATAATATCTAAACCTCTAGGTAAGGCAATCTCTTCTTGTCCTATGAGTGATTGATTCACAATCATTGTGACAATAATGTTAAAACCTCTCCAATTCCAACATGTCAAGGTCATCTGAATAGTGACAGTACTGCAAGATCCCCACATTAAACAAAACTATATGCAAGCTTTGTATTAGTGACAGGACCAGGCTATGGACTGGCAAGTCCATAGTCAGGAATCTGTACACAGGCGAAAGATGCAAGGAGGTTGTTGACACCATTGTCGGGTCAGGAATGTCTTTGGACAGCAGTATCTATGATTAAGCAATCATAGAGTCATAGACATCTACAGCATGAAAACAGACCCATCGGCTCAACCTGTCCATGCCACCCAATTTTCAAAATAGTCTTTGCTAGCCCGAAATGGAGAGGAGACTCGGAAGGGTCACCTAAAAGTATGCTCCACTTTCTTCTGACTGAGGAAACGTAGGATGCAGGATCATCACTTCCATGGTCAGAGAAAGATATCTCTAAATTTTACAATTGGGAATGCTGGAACACTCAGTCTCAAGAGTGACCATCCAAAAAGAATGGCAACCTTTTCACAGGAAGATCAAGATTCGAAATTAACATCGCTGCCCTCAGTACGACCCCCCATCTAAGGAAGGAACGACTGAAGAAGAAGCAGGGAGTTGGAATGGATCTTTGATGCACTGCCAGAAGTCCCCAGTTGTACAGGCAAAACGTTCATGGCACTTCATCTTGAGCTCAGCCAGAATCATTACGCCACAATCATCAGCAACTTTTGCCCTGACTTGAACTTAACTGAAGTTGTTAACAAAAGATTTGACTCAGGCCTTATGAATTTGTCACTGCTATCCCAAAAGAAGAAGAAATCATCCTCTGGTGGACTTTAATGTTCAGGTTTGACTATGACTGCAATATCTGAAGAAGATATTTTCCCGAATGGAAAAACAGCATGGGAAAAGCCAATGTAAATTGAGGCCTCCAGCATACAGGTGTGCTCAGCATGGCCTCGTTATAACAAACACTTGTTTTCTGCCAAATCCTAGATCAAAGCACTAATAACTGCAAGTTCAAGTCACTGTTGGAGTCAAAGATCTAAGTGACATCAGTATCATTTGACATATGTAAGGTCTGATACCTGCTGAACCGATCATCAACTTGTTCAATTATAGAGATTTATAAAATCATGAGGAGTATAGATAAGGAGCATAGCAGGTGCCTTTTCCCGAGGATGCAGGGGGTTTCAAGACCAGGAGGCAGATTTTTAAGGTGAGAGGAGAAAGATTTAAAAAATTCTTGAGGGCTAACATTTTTACACAGAGAATGGTTCCTGTGTGGAATGAACTTTCAGAGGAAGTGGTGGATGCCGGTACAGTTACAACATTTAAAAGGTATTTAGATAAGTACATGAATAGGATATATTTGGAGGGATATGGACCAAGCACAAGCACGTGGGACTAGTTTAGTTTGGGATTATAGTCAGCATGGACTGATCGGACAGAAGGGTCTGTTTCTGTTCTGTACGACTCTATGACTACCAAATGTCCATTTAGTACAACAACATTGCAAGAACTAAAGTCCAAGAAGAAGAAAATTGATATCTCGTCTCACACACCCAATTCTTTTTGAAAATACTGTCAGTAACTAAAGTCAGCTGTACCAGACACCTGGGTCCAGGCTACCCTTAGGCTGGACTTCTCATTGTCAATCAACATGTAGTTTATCAAATATATTTTACTTTTAGCATAGAATATTGAACCAGACCTGGATGATTTTTTGAAAAAATCACTGACTTTACAAAAAGCTGATAATCCAATCTCTCATAATTGTTTTTAGGATCATGAATGCTTATTATTTGTCCATTGGAGATTACTTTAATCATGTGAAGCTAAATATCAAACTATATGGTCATGAACAATCTCTTGTTATTTTATGATGTGGGTCCCTGAAATTATCCATTGAAGATTGTGCCTTTGTATATGTCTGTTTCTGATTCAGGTCGGTCAAGACAAAGTGCTCTTCAGTAAACTACAGTTCAAACATGTAATTATACTCAATCCTATTTCTCATCTTAATGAGCAGCAATATTGATCTGAATTTGGAATTGAATCAACATTCAATTTTGAACCCTACAACCGAACCAAAACCTTTCTAGGCCTAAAGGATTTGTCAGCAATATTTAACAGTAAATGTATTCAAGAATACAACAGGGACAATAAAATCAAAACTAAATTAATCAATGATCAGGCCTCACTGGGTCTCTATTTCAAGTCAGAATCAACTTGGAAAATGCTGAAATATACTGGTGATAAAAAAATCATCAAAAATCAGTTTCTAGCTCTTTGCTATTGTTTGCATTTAATATGAAGATATGAAATGAAAACTCATTAAGATCATTGAACATCTTTCCTTTTCCTACTGTGCTCACTTTAACATGTGTCCAGCAAAATGCCCAAACCATTTATTTTTGAGGAAAAGTTATACTTTAAAGTTCCATAATCTGAAAAGATTCCCAAATCAAATCTTTGTCTATGTCAGTACGTATCTGGTTAAAAAGCAATTCATTCACAAAAATAGCCCAGATCATTTTAATAGAGAAATGGGGACAGTAACAACAGGATACGTCATGCAAGAGATAGACACAAGTTACTGGCATCCAGTATGTATACGGTAGCTTGGAGAGCAATTAAATGTTTCAGTCCCCTGCCAGGAGTGTAATCGATTGGGAGGCCTGTTAAATTTAGTTAGTGCTAAATAAGACTTGTGGTGATCTCCATGTTTATGCAGCCCACCCATATCTTCTGATATAAAAAGTTGTAGAGCTGGATGAACACAGCAGACCAAGCAGCATCAGAGGAGCAGGAAAGTTGACGTTTCGGGTCGAGACCCTTCTTCAGAAATGGGGGAGGGGAAGGGGATTCTGAAATAAATAGAGAGAGAGGGGGAGGTGGATAGAAGATGGATAAAGGAGAAGATAGGTGGAGAGGAGACAGACAGGTCAAAAAGGCGGGGTTAGAACCAGTGAAGGTGAATGTAGGTGGGGATTTAGGTGGGGGATAGGTCAGTCCAGGGAGGACGGACAGGTCAAGGAGGCGGGATGAGGTTAGTGTGTAGGAGATGGGGTGGGGCTTGAGGTGGGAGGAATGGTTAGGGAGGTGGGGACTAGCTGGGCTGGTTTTGGGATGTCGTCAGGGGAGGGGAGATTTTGAAGCTTGTGAAGTCCACATTGATACCCTTGGGTTGCAGGGTTCCCAAGAGAAATAGGAGATGCTGTTCCTGCAGCTTTTGGGTGGCATCATTGTGGCAATGCAGGAGGCCCAGGATGCACATGTCGTCCGAGGAGTGGGGGGGCGAGTTGAAACGGTTCGCGACTGGGAGGTGTAGTTGTTTGTTGCGAACTGAGCGTAGGTGTTCCGCAAAGCGGTCCCCAAGCCTCCGCTTGGTTTCCCCGATGTAGAGGAGGCCACAACGGGAACAGCAGATACAGAATACCACATTAGCAGATGTGCTGGTGAACATCTGTTTGATGTGGAAGGTCTTCTTGGGGCCTGGATGGAGGTAAGGGGGGAGGTGTAGGGGCAGGTGTAGCATTTGCTTCGGTTGCAGGAAAAAGTGCCAGGGTGGTAGGGCTGGAGGAGAGTGTGGAGCAGACAAGGGAGTCACGGAGAGAGTGGTCCCTCCGGAAAGCAGAAAAGGGTGGGGAGGGAAAAATGTCTTTGGTGGTGGGGTTGGATTGCAAATGGCGGAAGTGTCGGAGGATGATGCGTTGGATCCGGAGGTTGGTGGGGTGGTATGTGAGGATGAGAGGGATTCTGTTTTGGTTATTATAGCGGGTAGGGAGTGTGGGGGATGAGTTGTGGATATCTTACCCATATCTTCTGTTTTGATTCACACATATGCCATGGTCACTTAAGTAAGAGGACTGCCTCACACCTGAAAAGGTACCACAGGATTAGCAGGAATGAGGTTAAGGAAAGAAAACATCAGAGAGTGGAGGAGGTGGGTAAAAGCTGGGTTTACCAAATGATTTTGTTCCGTGCAGTAAGGCATGCCATAGGCATCTTTTAAGTAACAGCTTGGGAACATAGGACTCAGGAGCAGCCATTTGTTCCTTTGAGTCTGCTGTACCACTCAGTAAGATCATAGCTGATCTGGTTATGGTCTCAGCTCAATTTTCCTGCCGGCACCATCTAGTACTTAACCTGGTAGCTACAAACTTCATCAAACTCAGCCTTGAACAAATTTAAAAACAAAAGAGAAAATAATTCCATCTTGTCACCATCCTCTGAGAAAAGAATTCTCTTCACCTCTGTTTTAAAGGAGAAACTCTTATTCGTAAATAATATCCCTTAGTTTTAGTCTCCCCCATGAGAGGAAGCATCCTCCTGATAGCTATACTAAGCAATCCCCTCAACATTATGTTTCAGTAAGATCACATCTTATTCACCTAATGGATACAGGTATAACTTGTTCAACCTTTCTTCATAAGATAAGCCCTTCATTCCAGGAATGAGTCAAGACAACTTACCCTGAGTTACTTCCACAGCAAGTGTGTATATGTTTTTCAAATAAACAGAACAAACTGTGCACAGTTCTACAGTATTGGTCTCATGAACATCCCATACAGCTGCAGGAAAATTTCACTACTTTTATATTCAATTTCTCCTGCAGTAAATGAAACGTTCCATTTGCCTTCCCAATCACTTGCCGTACTTGCATACTAACTCAATGCAATTTATATACAGGAACAACCAGATCCTCCCATACTCCGATCTCTCTCTGTTTAAATAGCATACTGCTGGTCTATTCTTCCTACCAAAATGCGCAAGTCATTTACCAAACTTTTGCTCATTCTCTTAATCTGTCTATATCACTTTCTCTCTTCTCTTGACAATTTCCTTTCCCATCTACCTGAGTGTTGTCAATAGATTTAGCTACCATACCTTTGGCCCCCTTCATCTAAATCATTTATATACATTAAAAGAAGTTCTGGCCCCAGCACTGGTCCCCGTGGCAGTCCAATTGTTACAGTTTGCCAACTCAAAAAAGACCCATTTATCCCTACTCTACATCCTGCTGGCTAACAAATCATTAATCCATGCTAATAAGTTACTGCCTATGCAATGTACTCTTATCTTGCATAGCAACCTTTGCCAGGGCACCTCATCAAATGCCTTTTGACAATCCAGGTACACCGCATTTACTAGTTCCCTTCCGACTACCATGACTGTTACTTCGTCAAAGACTCTGATAGATCCTAAGTATCCTGTTATGACCTCCTTAAGTAATGCATTCTAGAACTATCTCTATGACAGAGTTGGGATAACTGACCTATGGTCTCTTGCCTTCTGCCTATCTCTCTCGAGTAATAACAATATATTTATTATTTTCCCATCTGTTGGGACCCTTCCAGAATCTTAGAAAATTTAGAACCAATAAATATTCCTTTGTGCCCTGCTTCTATGAAGACCCGAGGCTGCAGGCCACCCAGTCATAGGGATGTGTCAGGCTTTAGGTCCAATAGTTTTCCCAGCACCTTTTTCCTGGTGATGGTGATTGTTTGAAGTTCCCCTCTACCTATCAACTCTTGCTACTCAATTAACTTTGATGGACACAAAATCACCTCTGTTGTTTCCTTAACTATGATCAATTGAAAAAAACCCAGCACTATTTTAGATTACTTTTTTCTTATTCAAAACTTGTAGAAACTCGTAATGATTTTATATTGCTAGCTAGCTTTCTCTAATAATCTGAACTTGCTGCCCAGTTTGGTGATTGAAGCAGAAACCCTCGTCTCATTTAAAAGGATCTGCATGTGAAGCACTGTAACCTGCAAGGCTATGAATCAGGTGCTGTAAAGTGGGATTAGAATTAGTTTATACAACCAGTGCAAACACAGTGGACTGAATGGCCCATTTTGTGCTGTAATGTCTCTACAGTTCTATGGAGACAGCAAATAGGCATCTGTTTAATACCTCAGTCAAAAGATGATACATCCAGCAATACAGCACTCCCTCAGTAATACACTGGCATGTCAGCCTTAAGAACATTTTGGGCAAAAAAAAAGGATCTGCCCACAGATGCTGCTATTGGTTTATTGCTGCCATTTTTCAAAATCAAGTTAAAATTAGGTTCCCAAACTCCCTTACACATCCACTTACTTGAAAGAGATTAACTGTGAGATAATATGCTCACAGGACAACAGTATAAACATTGATTTCTGGTGAAGGGTTTAGGCCCGAAACGTCAAGTTTTCCTGCTCCTATGATGCTGCTTGACCTGCTGTGTTCATCCAGCCCCATGCTTGTTATCTAGTATAAACATTGAGGAGTGGGTATAAGGGAATTGCTATTGTGGTGAGGCAGCATGGGCACAATCAGTCAAATGTTACCTCCTTCTGCACAGGAACCTTTCTTCGATACAATCATTCTATGATTGCTTTTAAATGCAGAACTAAATTACAAAGGCGTGACCAGAAAGAAGCTTGCCTTAATCTGGTCTTGAAATTGTAGATAAGACCCTCCCTTAAATGTTTGATTATTTATTTCTAACTCTTAACGTAAATCCATTTCGTTCTGATAAATGGGTTTCCTTTTACTGGACCTTAAATATGGCAAAACAGCAGCTCATCCTCCCCTTCTCAGTTTATTGACAAAATTATATCAATGAACGCATTGTTTTAATTAACCATGATGAATTAAAATGCTTTTCAATTTTTTTGTAGTGTTGTGTGTTATATTAATGAGACAAATTCCCTGTAATTTTTGAATGACATTGTTTGAGATGATTTTTATTGCTACAATATTGCAATGAAGTGGTGATATCAATATCTCTGGGAAACTGATTAATTAAGACGTTCCACACTATTAAATATTTCATGCATAAGGCGATGAACTGCATGAAAATGATATATAAGAAGAATGAACAGAGCAATATTTTGTTAAGAAATGTTTTGCACTTATGTTTTGCTTAACATGAAAACAAATGCTTGAATGAAGATAGAAGGAAATGACTTCTGCATCCATTTGCATGTATAGTTAGTTCCTCCAGTTTACACTCCTTCTCTCTTCATGTAGTTTCCAATGGGAAAGCAATTTGGTCCTTCTAAATACATCCATTCAAAAGATCTCTAATTCACTTTTGTAGCTCCCAATTGTTTTGTACATGTGTGTTTGATGTTCACAGCTAATACTCTAATTGAAATTCTATCTAGAAAAGAAAATCCTGAGATATACCCCACCAATGGCTCATTACAACCTCTCTTTGTTCATTCAGTACTCAATTTAAAATAATAGTTTGATTTACCTTCCCTGTTCCCAACTTACATAATTCCATTACAACACCTCTCAAGCATCAAGTTTCTGACCTGAAAAACTCATGTCTTTTCTTTCTTTCCTCCCAGCTTAGAATCTTGGTATTGGACCTCAACCTTATACATCTCCTCTGGACTGCCTCCAGTATTTGACTGTCTCTGGCATTCTGCTATTTTGACTATGCAGACCAGAAACCACATTGTCAGAATAACAGAATGTAAGTCAGATGAAGCCAAACACCTTTGGCATTACCACCTAGAAGGACAATGATGCAAGGCATTTGGGAACACAGCCATCTCCAAGGAAAAGTGTAAGTAAAGTGAGTTTTGGTCTCCAAGGGAATGAGAATGGAGCATTAATAATACATAATAAGGAATTGCAAGCTGGAATAAAAAATACATACTTTTACCTTCACTATAGAGAATACAAAAACATTGGAGTAATAGCTATAATTCAGTTAAGTGATTTGAAAGAGAGGAATTTAGTGAAATTACAATCACTAGGGAAGCAGTACTAAGCAAACTATGGAATGAGCTGTGAGATGACAATTCTGCAGGTCCAGATGAACTATCCTAGGATCTTTAAACATGTAGCTAAACAAGTAAGAGATGCATTGGTGTCAATTTTACAAAATTCCCTAGATTCCGAAAAGATTCCATCAGACTGGAAAGTATAATTCCTCTAATTCAAGTAGGGAGGGAGGCAGAAAAAACAGGAAATTATAGGCCAGTTAGATTGACATCTGTTATGGGGAAAGTATTAGAAGTGGTTACAGCTGCAGACATGGAAAAATGCAACCTCATCGGGAAGAGTCAATGTGCTTTTGTGAAGGTGAAGTCATGTTTAACTAATTTATTAGACTTCTTTGAAGGAATAGCAGCGCATTAGACCTGTCCTGGACTTCCCACGTAGATGCAACAGTCAAGAAGGCACAACAATGGCTCTTCTTCCTCAGGTGGCTCAGGAAGTTTGGCGTGTCCATAAAGTCACTCACCAACTTCCACAGATGCACCATTGAAAGCATACTGTTCGGGTGCATAATGGCCTGGTATGACAACTGCTCTGCCCAAGACCATTAAAAACAACAGAAGGTGGTGTGCACAGCCCAGACCACAGAAGCCTTCCATCCTTGGGTTCTATTTCCATGGCTCACTGCCCCGGAAAGGCAGCCAACATCATCAAAGACCCATCACACCCTAGTAATGATCTCCTATGACCTCTTCCGTCGGGCAGAAGATACAGAAGCCTGAACACACACACGAGCAGGTTCAGGAACAGCTTCTTTCCAGATGTTATCAGAGTCTAGCCTCAAATAATGTAACCTGCAATGTAACCTGTATGCCTCTAAGTCTTTTTGATCTGTATATCCTTTACTTGCTGTGATCTGCCTTTACCACTCATAAACAAAGTCTTTCACTGTATTTCTGTACATGTGACAATCAATCAATCAATGATTTCCAGAAGGTGTTTGATAAGGTACCATGTCAAAAGTAACTGCAGAAAATAAAAGTTCATGATGTAGGGTGTCATACACGAACATGCTAGGAGATTGGCTGGTTGGCAGGAAACAGAGAGAATGAATACATGGGTCTTTGTCTGCATGATGTATGAATGAAGTTCCACCAGGGTCTCAATTGCTTCAAATCTATGTAAATTATTTTTATGAGGGGAGCTAAGGCATGGTAGCTAAATTTGCAGGTAATAAACTATAGATAAGAAAGCATATTGTGAAGTCATAAGGAGGATTTTGTAGACAGAGAGTTTCAGTGAGTGAGAAGTGGCAAAGTAAGAAAATCTGAAGCTGTTCACCTTCACAGGAAAAATTAAAAAGTAGATTATTACATAAACGGAATGTGTAATTCTGAGGTGCCGAGTGATCTAGATGTTCTAATGCATGTAATCGAAAAGGCAAATGGAATGCTATTCTTTATTCTGAGAGGAATTAAACACAAATGTAGGGATGCAATGCTTCTGTTATTCAGGGTTGGCTCTCAAATGCTGTGTGCAGCTTTGGTCTTCTCATTTAAGGAAGGATGTGAATGTGTTTGATGTAGATAGATTCTTGTTTAGCAAAGGTAGATAGATTCTTGTTTAGCAGGGGAATCAAAGGTTATCAAGTATGGATGGAAATGTAGAATTTGAAACACAGATTAGCCATGACGTTATTGAATGGTGGAGCAGGCAAGAGGAGCCAAAAGGCTGACTTATGCTCCTATTTCATATATTTTTCCCTTCAAGTCACACACAAAATCCTGTCTTGGAACCATATTACCATTACTTCATCGTCACTCGGACAAAATCCTGGTGCTCTCTACCTGTTAAGATTATGTGGTGCACCATCATCACACAGAGCTTCCAGTTCAAGAAGACAGCACAGAACCAATATCTTACTGGCAACTAGCAATGGGAATTATATGTTGGCCTTGCCGTCAATGTTCATCTCCTTTAAAAGAATAAATAAAAGTCAAACTATGCAGTGCTCTGATCAGCGCACATCCTGCACCCAGTTCTGTTTGCTAAAACCCAAGCAAGACTTTCAAACACATGAAGCCATAAAGAATGAGCTTCTGAGTTATACAACTGAGTTACTAAAAAAGAACCCCATAAGTTAGGAGCACAAGGCCACCCCAAAATTCAGCCTGGGGTCTCATAAATATTAATAGTCCACCTAGATATAAGTGTGACAGACAGCAGCAACAAGAGGCCATTGCCATCTGGTGGACACTTGGGACGTGTTGTGTCACTTGTTCTGACAAGGGTAATTCAACTTCCAGGAAGTCCAGCATTGTCGACAGTTGTAGCTCCCCATGGATCAAACCCAATCCAGTCACCAGAATGTTACAGTCATGGAATTTCAGCACCCCAGTGATGTGCAGATTTCCACACTTTTGAGTAACATTGCTCTTACAAACAACTCAGGGGACTGGTTAGGCAGGATCTTTCCTTTCAACGTTTGTATCAACTACTCTTTACGGCATTTTATAATGATAGGTTTCAAGTTTATTTTGACCATTTATACACAGAAAAAAATCAGAAGTGTGGGTAGAAGTTTAGATAGTAATGTTTGTATTTAAGGCAATGTTTATTGATAAATCTTTTTTTTTCCAAAAGAGCACATAGCCAAAAAGTGATTAACATGCTAATTTTTACCATAGACTATAAACAGGCAATACCATGCTGTGATGTCTATTGCTCTGAGTACTCAGTAAGGATTATCTGGCTGGTCTCTTACTCTATATGTGCAGCTACAAAGTGTGTCTGTTTTACAAAAGTAGTTGGCTTTGATGCTAGATACTTCTGTAAACCGTCCAAGTTTCTTACATGAAGAGATGTGCCCAGATTATTAAATAAGTAAACATATCCTTTAAGTGAAATATTAAACTGATGCCCGCCTAGATGTAAAAGGTTCCATCACACTTCTTGAATGTCAGAGAGTGCTTGTCATAAGATCATGTGATGCCAACCACTGCCAAGATGGTTAGGGAGATACTGCCACCTTCCATATTTTCTGGGGGGCCACCTGGTCTGAAACAAAATGATTGCATGATAGGAACTAGCTCTTGAAGGAGTAAGTTAGATATTAGGTGAGATTTTCCCCTTCTCGGTGTTGGGGAGAAAGGGGAAATAGTTGGCTGGATTGTACGTCAAGGGAAATTCACCCTCTTCTTGTCACCTCACTAATTAAGTTCTGGGCAAGAAGGCCTTTGGATGACCTTCTTAACTTGTCACCAATTAAGGTGCTTAAATAATTAATTAATGGTCACTTCAATGCTTCCACTTGCCAACTCCTGGATCATCTGCCTCCCTGGATGGTAAAAAATGTTTCTATTCCCCAAAATGAAAACTACGGCAACCTTCCCTGCTGCGTTTGGTCAAGCATCTCCAAGATCTGGGAGTAATCCTCCTGAGTGTGGTCAGCATTCCACCCTTGCCCTTGCCTCTGCCACCACAGCCCAAAGATCCATCACTTCCGATGACACCTATCCTGCAACAAGTAGTTAAAAAGATCTAATTTATAAAATAGACATTTCAGTGGATCTCCCGAGCAGTAATCCTGTGCCGGTGGACTTTAGGACTCAAGTGCTGCCAGCCTCTCATTGACTAACAGCTTCTGGAGACCTGAGGCCTATGATGCATTGAGAAACTTGCCCTAGCTCACCCATCAGATCTCAATGAGTTGTCTGGCAATCGATTGAACATACTTTCTCAGCAGTGGAGATGGCATGTTAATAGCATCATTAATAGGATGGCAGTAAATGCTGGTCCAGCTAGCGATGCACACATCCTACGAGTGAGTAAATACTTCCTCTTCAAAGATTTTCAGTGATCTAATTTCCACAACTCTCGGGGGAAATAAATAGTGACATCTTGCAAAATGTCCATATTACAGAGGAGGAGGTGCCAGATGTCTTAAAATGCATGAAGGTGGATAAATCCCCAGCACTTGATCAGGTGTACCCTAGAACTCTATGGAAAGCAAGGGAAGTGATTGCTAGGCCCCTTGCTGAGATATTTATATCACTGACATCCACAGGTGAGGTGCTGGAAGACTGGACGTTGGCTAATGTGGTGCCACTATTTAAGAAAGGTTGTAAGGAAGGCATTTTGGGAAGGCGATGGCCTAGTGGTATTATCGCTGGACTGTTAATCCAGAGACCCAGATAACATTCTGGGGACCCAAGTTTGAATCCTGCCACAGCAGATGGTGGAATTTGAATTCAATAAAAATATCTGGAATTAAGGATCACTTGGAATACAAGGAGAACTAACCATTTGGGTTCCGAACTGGCTTGAAGGTAGAAGACAGAGGGTGGTGATGAAGAGTTGCTTTTCAGACTGGAGGCCTTTGACTAGCAGTGTGCTACAAGGATCGGTCCTGGCTCCACTGCTTTTCATCATTTATAAGAATGATTAAATGTGAACAAAGGAAGTATGGTCAGTAAGTTTGCAGATGACACGAAAATTGGAAGTGTAGTGGACAGCAAAAAAGTTGCCTCATAGTACAACGTAATCTTGACAGGCCAATAGGCCGAGGAGTGGCAGATGGAGTTTAATTTGGATAAATATGAGTGCTGCATTTTGGAAAGACAAACCAAGGCAGGACTTATACACTTAATGGTAAGGAGAGTGTTGCTGAACAAAGAGACCTTGGAGTACAAGTTCATGGTTCCTTGAAAGTGGAGTCACAGATAGATAGGATAGTGAAGAAGGCATTTGATATGTTTGCCTTTATTGGTCAGTGCATTGACTAAAGTAGTTGGGACGTCATGCTGTGGCTGTACAGGACATTGGTTAGACCACTATTGGAATACTGCATGCAGTTTTGATCTCCCTGCTATAGGAAGGATGTTGTGAAACTTGAAAGGTTTACAAGGCTGTTGCCAGTGTTGGAGGGTTTGAGCTATAGGGAGAGGATGAATACTCTGGTGCTATTTTTCCTAGAGCGTCAGAGGCTGAGGGGTGACCTTCTAGAAGTTTATAAAATCATGAGGGACATGGATGGGGTGAATAGCCAAGGTCTTTTCTCCACTGTGGGGGAGACCAAAACTAGAGGGCATTGGCTTAGGGTGAGAGGAGAAATACTTAAAAGGGACCTAAGGAGCAACGTTTCCAAGCAGAGGTTGCTGCATGTATGGAACAAGCTGCCAGAGCAAGTGATGGATGCTGGTACAATAACAACATTTAAAAGGCATCTGAATGGTTATATGAATAGAAGGGGTTTAGAGGGCTATGTGGCAAATGCTGGTAAATGCAACTAGATTAATTTAGGATATGTGGTCGGCATGGACATGTTGGACCAAAACGCCTGTTTCCATGTTGTACAACTCTATGACTCTGTTTCCAGACATTCACTACCCTCTGGGAGAAGAAATTGCTTTGCATCTCAGCTTTCAAAGAATGTCCCTTTGTCCTGTAACGATGTCTCGTAGTTTGATACTCCCCCACTATTAGGAACATCTTCTCAACAAGTATCCTGTCAAGCTTCTTCAATATCTCATATGCTTCAATAAGATCATTCTTCTAAACACTAACAAATAAAGGCCTAACCTGTTTGACTATTCTTGATCAGTCAACCCCTTCATCCCAGGAATCAGCCTAGTGAACCTCTTTTCAACTCCAACCAATGCTAAGACATCTCTTCTTAAACATGGAGAGCAGAATCACGCAGTACTCATAGTGCAGCCTCACCAACAATTAGAAAAAGACCTCCCTATTTTTAAACTCCCACCCCATAGCAATAAAGGCCAAAATTTTATTTATGTTCTTATTTACTTGTTGTACTTACATGTTAAATTTTTGTGTTTCATCAACAAGAACATCCAGATCCTCTGTGCTGCACTATTTTGGAGTTTCGACTCAATCATAGTCTGTCTTTGAATCTTCCTACAAGTGCATGATCTCACACTTTCCTAAATTAAGCTCTTTCTCCAAAATTGTTGCCCATTCTCTCAACCTATCCATATCCCCTTGCAGCTTTCTTAAGTGCTCATCACAACTTGCTTTTGTGCCTATTTTCGTATTACCATAAAATTTGGACACATTATATTCTGCCCCTCCTCCAAGTCAATAAGATAGACAATAATATAAAATAATTGAGGCCGTAGTACTGATCCTTGTGGCATTTCATTAGCTACACCTTTCCAGCCTGTAAAAAATTAACTAACCCTAATTGTTTGTGTTAACCAATCGTCAATCCATGCGACCACATTATTGCAATACTGTGAAATTTTATTTTGCGGTTATAGAATGAATAGAATTCCTACAGTGTGGAAACAGGCCATTCAGCCCAACAAGTCCATGCTACCCTCCAAAGAGAATCCCACTCAGACCCATCCTCCTTCCCTATCCCCATAACCCTGCATTTCCCATCACTAGTGCACCTAACCAACACATCCTTGGATATTATGGGGCAATTTAGCATGGCCAATCCACCTAGCTTGTACATCTTTGGCCTGTGGGAGGAAACCAGATCACCTGGAGGAAACCCACACAGACACGGGGAGAACATGAAAACTCCACAGACAGTCGTCCAAATTTGGAATCAAACATGGATCCCTGGTGCTGTGAGGCAATAGTGCTAACCACTGAGCCACCGTGCCACCGGTATCTAATCCCTTCTGGAAATCAAGATAAACTGCATCTATCAGCTGTCCTTTATCAACGCTACTTGTTATATCTTCAAGAATTCTAGCAAATTTATCAAATATGACTTTCCTTTCACCAAACCATGTTGACTCTGTTTAATTGAGCTAAGCTTTTCTGGATGTCTGGCAATTCCTCCTTAATAATGGACTCTAGCATTTCCCCAATGACAGATATTAGACTAACTGGCCTATAGTTTCCTGCTTTCTGTCTCCCTATCTTCTTGAACAGGGGTGTCACATTAGTGGTTTCCAATCCGCTGAAATCCAGTAAGTTCTAGAATATTTGACCAATGCCTCTACTATTCCTGCAGTCATCAGGTCCTGGCAACTTTTCTTTTCTCTCTCGGCCCATTACTTGGTCAAATACTTTTGTTCCTCATGATACAGACTATTACAGGATCTACCCCGAACCATCACCACCACCACTCTCCCGCCACCATTAGCACCTTTCTTTGGGATTGTTATAGTGCCTTCCACCATGAAGACTGATGCAAAATATGCACATCTTCCCATTCTGTGTTCCCCATTATCAATTCCCCAGTTGCATTCTGCAAGGGTCCTTTTACTTGTATTAGCTAGTGATTTTTTTTTCATATGGCCTAAGAAGATCTTGCTGTTCTTGCTTGTATTTCTTGTTAGTTTACTTTTATGATCAATTTTCCCCTTTTTATTAGTTCTTTAATCATCCACTGCTGGTTCCTAAAAAGAATCCCAGTCCTCTGGCCTACCAATAGTTCTTGCAATTTTGTATACCTTAATTTTTGATTAGATGCTCTCCTTGACCACCTTTGTTAACAGGTAGTTCATCCTTCTCATTAATTCTTCTTTTTGACCGGAATAAATTTTTGACTAGCATTATGAAATATCTTCTTAAATGTGAACTATCGCCCATCTACTGAGCTTCCCCTTAGTCTATTTTCCCAGCACAATTTAGCCAAGTCTTTCTTCATATCTCTGTAATTTCCCTTATTTAAGTTGAAGGCATTTGTATGAGACCAGAGTTTCCCTCCCTCAAACGGAATTTGAAATTCTACATTTTATCAAGCAGTCACTAACCCCTAGAGGATCCTTAATTTCGAGTCAGTCATAAAGTCATAGAGATCTACAGCACAGAAAAAGATCCTTCCGCCCATCATATTCATGCCAGTCAAAAACGACCACCAAACTATTCTAATCACATTTTCTAGCACTTAGCCCATCGTCTGTGAGCTTTGGCATCACAAGTGAATGTCTTTTATTAATCCATCTTGTTACACTTTACTGAATCTAAAAATATATTCTTCTAAGACATAATTCCTGATACACTCTACAAATTTATCTTCCATATAGCCCTTGCCCATCTGATTGGTCCAGTCAATTTAAATCACTCATAACAATTAAAGTGCCGTTCTTACATACCTCCATTATTTCCTGATTTTCACCTTGTCCTATAGACAATGCCCACCTCAGACATCTTTCTCTTGCAATTCCTTATTTCCATCCAAAATGATTCCACGTCACAATTTATTGCACCCATATCACTAATCACCATTGCACTGATAGTTCCTTTTATTAACAATGCATCACCACTCATTTTCACTTTCGCATATTTCTCTGGAACATCATATACCCTAGAATATTGAGTTCCCAGTCCTGGTCACCCTGTAATAGGTATCAAGTGATATTCATTTATTTCTATTTGGGCTGTTCACTCACCTATTTTGTTATAAATGCTGCATGCATTCAAATAAATAAACTTAAATTTTGATTTTTTTACTATTTTTACTTATTTTCTTTCTAATTTCACCAGTTCTCTTCTGCTTATACTTTCTGCCCCTTCTTGTCAGATTTGATGGCATGGTGACTCAGTGGTTAGCACTGCTGCTTCATAGCGCCAGAGACGTGGGTTCAATACCACCCTCGGATGGCTATCTGTGGGGAGTTTGCATGTTCTGCCCATGTCTGCAAGAGTTTCCACCGGGTGCTCTGGTCTCCTCCCATAGTTCCAAGATGTGCAGCTTATGGGGGTTGGCCATACTAAATGCCCCATAGTGTTCAGGGATGTGCAGGCTAGGTGGGTTAGCCATGGGAAATATGAGGTTACAGGGATTGGGTTGGGGGATGTGTCTGGGTGTGATAGTCTTTGGAGGGTCAGTGTGGACTCAATGGGCCAAATGGCCTGCTTCCAAGCTGTAGGGATTCTCTGAAATATCTTTTTACTACCCAGCCCATCTGCTCTCTCATTTCTTTTTCATTTTTTAAATGTCCCTTCAAATTACCCTTTCCGTGCTCCAACCCCCTCCAAAATTCTCTTTGGAGTTGAAAGATTGGTAGGTCTTTGTCTTGAAGACTATTGACCTTGATTCTGTTCTGGGCCCTACCATCTTGAACAGCAACGAAGCTCCACCACCTGCAAGTTCCCCTCCTGACCAGTCACCACTCTGGCCTGGAAATCTATCACCGTTCCTCCACTGGGACAAAATCCTGGAATTCCCTCCATAGGGGCATTACAGGTCAACCTTGAACACAGTTTAAGAGGGCAGCACCACTGCCTTTTCAAGGGCAACTAGGGATGGACAATAAATGACACCCATGTCCTAAGAGTGAACTTTTTAAAAATGTCAGTAGTGTCTCTGTCATTCTTCATGAGGATATCCTCCGCGTTGAACCAGGCAATTGGTTCATTACCTCATTCGGTTTATTTGGGTGGGGGTCCAGGTATCAGGTCACCTCCTGTCTCGCAGTCAGGAAGGGGTTTCAGCTACAGTCCAGTCTGGCAAGCGGAAGGGAATAACAAACAAAAACAGAAGTTGCTGGAAAAGCTCAGAAGGTCTGGCAGCACCTGTAAAGAAAGATCAGAGTTAACGTTTTGGGTTCAGTGACCCTTCCTCAGGGGAATAAATGTTCAAGTCCAGCAGCGTAAGTGGGGGAAGGAAATGAGGGTTGGGGTGTGGAGTTTCGGGGTTGAGTCAGGCCTGGCGGGTGTCCCAGATAGTCAGGTCCAGCCGCAGTGTAGGTTGGTCCAGCAAAAGGGTGTTCAGAAGCAGATCAGGGTGATGGTGTCGGTCCCAGGGACGGGTTTCTGGTCTAAGGGGATTGGGCTGGGGGGTGGTGTGGGTGGTGTAGTGGTTGGTGGGTCAAGATCTGGAGAGTTCAAAGGGTCTGGAATTTGTGAGTGAGTTAACTGCAGGGTCAATTTCTTACTTATTCATGTATTTCGCGGTCTAAGTTTACTTAATTTCATTTAAACCATCTGAAGTTTCTGATTTTTACGGAGACTTTGAAAGGGTTCTACATGTAAAAGAATTGCCCAGTGGAAATTTCAGTTTCCTAAGTAATTCTTTCAGAGAGTGCTACAATGGGATTGCACACGGTCCCCATGCATAAGGCTGGCCAAAGAAAACCCTATCTCATTGTTACTATCGGGAAACCCAGAATAAACGGTTTGTCCCATTCAACATCCTAAGAAGTTCTGCCTTTTTCCATTCAAGTCCGAATAAAATCACTAAATTAAAGATTGTGTGGAGCTGAATGCTTTCTTTAGCTTTGATCCTTTCAGAACTATGACCTTACATAACAGTTCTCTGCTATATCCTGGTCAATACAACCACCTGGTAATCCAAATTAGATGATTGTGTCTTTTGCATATGCTCCTTTATGCATCTCCAATCTGCTCAGGAATAAACTGAGAATACATCTGATGAGATGCAATCAGTTAAGAATCATCAATTTATTTTAGTTCAGGGCAGGTTGACAATTATGATCAGACTCACTTCTCTCAATTCACTAAAGAGAATTCCTAACCATCCTCCTGTGGGTTAACTATCTGAACCCATTAATAGCTTTCCTTTACAGATTCCTGAACAAAACACTGACTGACTTTGCAGACATTGCTGGACATGACTGAGTGGTAGTGTCTCTGGGTCTACTTTTACCTCCTTTTGTTCAGTCAGAAGGGGAGTCCCGCAAGGCAACTCCTGCTGATCCACCTTGACAACATTGGCATATCCAAAGGCTCATTCAAATTAATTCATACTCAGTGCTGTTATACTTTTAATAGAGTATTTTGTGATGTCAAAAAGGAGGAATAGGGCAAATTTAAATTATGATTGCTTTCCCCCTCTTAAACCTGAGACTGTGGAATATTGTTCAATTTAGTTCATTGCTAAATTTTTTTCCTGTTCCTTACTAAGGGATGCAGATGTGGGTCACCAAATCCTGATTTCCAGCTTGAAATAAACTTGTTGCAAAAGTCCTTTAACATTGGGTTTATTAAAAAAAGGGAGAATTTCTTCGCTACTTCAACCACACACAAAAGCACTCAAGAAATTCAGGAAGGCATGACGAGAAAGGAGCTAGATTATAAATTGCACATTTTTGTGAATCCAAAAGTGATAAAAATCAACTCACAGCAGTTACAATTTCCAGGTTGTCAGTGTCCAATAATAGTCAAAATAATTTCTTGGTCAGGTGGGTCCAGTAGTTTACCTTCTTGCTGGTAAAGTGTAGGCTAGTTTCCAGTCAGCAACTTGGACCATAGAGATGGAGGGTCAGAGTCAGGCTGCAACTGGTGTCCTACTTTCCCTCTGAAGATCAAACAGCAACTGAATCCCAGCATTGCATTTTTTGTTTTTGCTTTTTTATAATCAACCAATGCTACGACACAGCTCTGGAGCATGTGGGGCTTGAACCTCTGGTTCCAAGGTAGGGACACTACCATTTTACCACAAGAGCTCAATCCCAGCCTTGTATATTTAGGCATTCCACAAGCTCAGATTTCAGTCATGTGATGAAGGCAAACATTTCTGATGCTGTAGGCTCATTGGTAGGTCATTAAGCTGTAGTTTTCTGTTCCCCATCAGGAGTTTCCATTGTGAGGTAAAGAGGTAACTGTAAAAGCATTAATACCCATTTTAACATAGTGGGTTTTGAGGTATGCCTTTGTTCAGAGTTGGCTGGAGGCAGATGTCTTCTTTTCTAGCCTTTATGTCAGCTTTAACTGAAATGCTAATATAATGCAGGGGTTCAGAGCTTTTCAAAATAAGATGATGTAATCAGCTTGAGCCATTTTGTAACTCCAGTGAGGATGTCTATTTTTAAAAGAAACTGAAATAAGGAAGACAGTGTAGTTTTCCTTGAAACTTCTCTCCATGCCCTCTGGCCATGACAGTTAATAAAACTGTTATGATTGTTGAGACTTCACTGTGTCATATATATTGGAATTCAGTAGATGATCCTTCAATAGTCAAGAAGTTCACATCGTTATAAATGACCCACTTTCCCAACCATAACGTTCCCTTGAGAACACTCATCTCACTATATTGATGGCAAATGAAATGAATAGTGGAATTCAGGAAGGCATGACAGAATGGGAACCTAGAAATCGTAACTGCTGTGAACTGATTTTTAACACCTCTGGATTTACAAAAATGTGCAATTTATAATCTAGCTCCCATTCTGTCACGCCTTCCTAAATTTCTTGAATGCTTTAAGTGTGAATGGAGTAGCAAAGAGATTCTCCCTGGTTTTGTTGATAAACCTAATGTTAAAGGATTTTTGCAACAAGTTTATTTCAAGCTGGAAATTGGGATTTGGTGACCCACTTCCGCATCCCTTAGTAAGGAACAGGAAAAAAATCAGCAATGGATTGAGTTGAATAATATCTGACAGTCTCAGGTTTAAGAGGGGAAAAGCAATCATAATTTAAATTTGTATCAGAGATATTAGAACTGCAGATGCTGGAGAATCCGAGATAACAAGTTGTGGAGCTGGATGAACACAACAGGCTGAGCAGCATCATATGAGCAGGAAAGCTTGACGTTTCGGGCCTAGACCCTTCATCAGAAAAATTTTAATTTGCCTCAATAACCTAGATGTCACAGCAACTTTTAAAGTACGGTGTAGAAAATTTGTGCCACTGAATACGTTCTCACAAAAAAGAAACAGAAATTTATCTTTGTAGCAGGAATTCAAACTTGAACAGTGTCGTAAAGGTGGATGATTTCCTCCCACAATTTTCTATCAGTTTCAAAGTCTAATTAATTCAACTGAAGCAAAATTGCTCAGTTCACTTTGCCAGTTCCCAAGTATGTAAGTGGTAGCCTTCTGTCCCAAGCTCCTGATTTAAGATTGTAGACATAAAGGAGAAACTGCTATCAACATCATGGCAGTGTTCAAATTAGAACAGCAGCAAGGGATCCTAGCAAAACTACAGTTAATAGATTGAAGTGAAAGTTCTTCAGATGTCCTTTCTAAAAAAGAAAAAAACTCTGTAGTTGGTGGAGTCTAACCATCTTGGGCCCAAGGATATTGCTGTAGGAGTACCTCAGGGAAGCATCTTCAACTTAACAATCTTTGAATGCTTTTATTCTTTTTGGAGACCTGAACATTGATGGAAAGACAAGCATTTATTTGCCTTCCCCTAACTGCTTTTAGAGCTGTTGGTGAGCTGCCTTCTTGAACCACAGTTCATGTAGTTATATCCACAATGCTGTTATGGAGAGAGACACAGAATTTTGAGTTGGCCACGGTGAAGGAATACAGCTATAGTTCAAAATGAAAGATTCAGAAAGCATTCTCTTGGTTGATTCCCGGAATGAAGAGGTTAGCTTTCTTTTCTCATATGGTTTGATGCCACACTATGAGTACAGATTTGAGACAGTCTGGTCGTCAAGGGGCAACATTAAAAACTGTTTTCAGGTTTACGTTTCAATGTAACAGTATTAATATACATTAAAACTAAATACGATTGTACATGGCAATCATAGATATATCACTGTTTGATCTTACTAGATAGAGACTAATCTATCTTCCACATATGTTCATGTTCATGTTGTAATCTGGTCTGCTATAAATTACTTTAGAAGAGTTGCTGGACCCGAAAGGTTGACAATGCCTTCTCTCCACAGATGTTGCCAGACTTGCTGAGTTTTTCCAGCAATTTCTGATTTTGTTTTTAAGAAACATTGATTCCAATTCTTTTACCATATTTACTGTATTATTTCTCATCTATCCTACATATCCCAAGTCTTTTTACACTTGATTCATGTATTTCTATAGAAAGACCAGGAAGAGTTATGACCAGCTTTGAAAACATATGGGGTAAACTTGGTGATTTTGCCTTTTCTTCTATTGTAACAGAGATTCAATAGCTCTGGTGGCCTGAACACATACCTTGAATGGTTAATACAAACCAAGAGTTCCAGCTGGTGCTTCATGGTACACTGCTTGTGATATCTAATCCTTTGTTTCCAGTTGAGCAGGTGGCCCTGCAGTAAAGATGGTAGGATGGGATGATGAGATGAGGTGATAGTGGTTGTATCTAAAAGGTATGATCAATTCTGCCCAGGCAGTTGCTCTGTAACAGAATTCCACTAATGAAGGTCCTTTATCCAGACTGGTCATCCATGTTCTAATGTCTCCATGTCCTCAATATTTGGTGCAGTGGTTTTATATTAGTCCTGTGCCTGCTTGGTCTAGGATTGGTGTTCCTTCTGGGAAGCAACCTGAACTGGCCTTGTATTGTCTCAGAGAAACAAGTTACTTGGCAATGTAGGAGTTGAGTTTTAAATCTGCACTCCATCAGAAGTTCTGTTAGGACAGCCCTGAAGAGAATGGAGCAGAGACGTAAATAAACAGAGCAATGAAAAAACCTAGATTTTCCCTCAAAAGATTTCTTCGCTCTCTGAACAATTCATTCTGCCTCTCCATTGGACTGAGGGTGTCCAGGAGAACTTGTGATATGTTGAAAGCCAATTGTCACATGAAAATGCTCTTAACATCTCATCAGCAATCTGTGGGCCTTTGTCAGAAACAACAATATCCGGAACACTGTAAGTGGCAGAAATTTCCCAGTGAGCTCTCTCAACCATTTCAGTGGTCATTGACAAGAATTTTTTAACTTCAAAACATCTTGAGTTGTAACCAGAGATAACACAGCATGGAGCTGGAGGAACACTGCAGGTCAGGCAGCGTCAGAGGAGCAGGAAAATTGACTTTTCGGGATGGGACCCTTCTTCAGAAATGGGGAGGTGGAAGGGAGCTGGGAAATAAATACAGAGAAGGGATGGGGCTGGGGAACATAGGTGGGATGGTGATAGGTGAGTGCATTTAGGGAGTGGCGGGGATTGGTCAGTGGGATGGGAGGGATGGATAGTTGGGAGAGAAGGACAGGTTGTGTGAGGTCAAGGAGGCAGGGATGCGAGGGAGGGTCAGACATGGGATGAGGCCGGGGTGGGTGGGGAGATTTTAAAACTGGTGAATTCCATGTTTAGGCCATCGGGCTGTAGGCTCCGAAGGCGGAATATGGGGTGTTGCTCCTTCAGTTTGTAGGTGGTGTAGTTTTGACACTGGAGGAAGCCCAGGATGGGTATGTCACCCAGGGAGTGGGAGGGGGAGTTAAAGTGGTTGGCAACTAAAAGGTGTTGTCATCTGTCACGTACAGAGCACTGATGCTCTACAAAACGGTCTCTGAGTCTACGCTCGGTCTCAGCAATGTAGAGGAGGCCACATTGGGAGCAGCGGATACAGTACACCAAGTTAACGGATGTGCAGGTGAACCCCTGTCTGATATGAAAGGTTTGTTTTGGATCTTGAATGGAGGTGAGGGGGGAGGTGTAGCACTTCCTGCGGATGTAGGGATAGGTGCCGGGGGGTGGTGGGTTCGTGGGGAGTGTGGAGCAGACGAGGGAGTCATGGAGAGAGCGGGTTCGTACGAAAGGCAGATGGGATGGTGAGGGGAATATCTCCTTGGTTGTGGGTTTGGATTGTAGGTGGCGGAAGTGGCGGAGAATGATATGTTGGATGTGGAGGTTTGTGGGGTGATATGTGAGGACAAGGGGGATTCTGTCTTTATTTTTGTTGGGGGGGGAGGGGATGCGAGGACAGAAGTGTGGGAAATACAAGAGATGTGGTCCCAACCCGAAACGTCAACTTTCCTGCTCTTCTGATGCTGCCTGGCCTGCTGTGTTCCTCCAGCTCCATACTGTATTATCTCTGACTCCAGCATCTGCAGTTCTTGTTATCTCTGATTGAGTTGTAACCAACCATGATGATGTAAGAATGACGATCATCAATTAAGTGGTCCATGCCCAAATGAGCCTATAGTCCATCAGGAAGAAAAATAGAGATAAGAGGTTCCTCTTTTTCATTACAGAGTGTAGCATATGCATTAAAATTAATAACAATGTTCTGTAACTGCTTTGAGATCCCTGACAATTAAACTGTTCCAAAAGTTCTAGCTCTGCAATTGGTTATGCCTCAGTGCCCTTGGTAAATCCTCTGAAGAATGCTGTTCCACAATGAAGGAGGAATTACCAGTCAATTGTGGAAAATGAGGGAAACAGACCCTTCAGTTAGATTCAATGCTGTATGACTCTATGACTATAATATGAACATAGGGAAGCTCCTCAAGCCTGTTCCACTATTCAATGAGATCATTGCTGATCGGTGGCCTAACTCCACATACCTACCTTTGCACCATATCCCTTAATACGTTTGTTTAACAAAAGTTTATCTATCTCAGATACGAAATTAACTGATCCGGCATCTAGTGCCATTTGTGGAAGAGAGTTCCAAACATCTACCACCCTTTGTGTGTATACATGCTCCCTAACATCTCTCTTGAATGTTCCAGCCCTAATTCTCAGATATGGGAGAAGTGGATACAATATTTATACACAATAATGGACTCAGGATCCTTGTTTTGTTTCTCCCTGATGAGATTCATTTTGTTTTACATAATCCACCAAGATAGTAGGTTTGCTGAGTTTTAAATTGCACTTCAGCCCAAAAGCATCATTATCAGATATGAGCAAATTTATCATGGCTCTGCAAAGAGTATCTGTCAACATCTGATACTTTCATTGGACATATTGAGTCATGTGTGAGAATGTCATACATCTGAGGTGAAATCAATGTACACAAGGAGGTAATTTTTCCCACTCTTTTTCATCCAGGAAGGAGACCAAAGGTTTATGATCAGTCTCAAGTTGTTTCATTGCTGACAATACATCTCTAGTGACCAAGTCATTCTTTAATCCAACTCTATACAAAGAGATTAGTGTGTAGCTTCTACATATACCTCCAATTAATATTTTCTCCTTCATTACTCCCTTTGGAAGTCAATTAGTATCATCAGCCATTTGCCCACTTTGAGATAAAGTATTCATAATTTCTCCAGCTACTGCCCAGACATCTGAGTCCATGCACGGCAACAGCTGGTGAAACCAGAAGTGGATGTGTCAGCACAGCACTGGCATGCTGGGCCCTCAGAGTAGCTGTGCAAACTTAGGGGAAATGTTGCTCAAAACCTCCAATATTTGAAGATGCATTCTCATGACTGTCCTGAGCCTTTTCTCCTTTCTTAGTACATTCTAAGAAACCATGTTCTCTTTGTACTATCACTACATTTTTAATATTTTTTTTCCTTTTCTGATACTTATTTTCCTGAGTTTTCCCACCTGTAATTACCTATGTGAAATATTATAGGTATATGCCAAAAGTGCTGCTTCTCTGACCTCTACTACTTGACACTCATCTGAATAAGTTTTGTAAATGTTATGCTATTTCTGAACTCTTCCATGATCATAATTTACATTATATTCTAAAACATTTTCTTTAGCTTATTTGATCCAAATCATTCATTCCACAGTATTTCTTTTCCTTTTTCTCTTGCAAATTCTACATATGTGAGACTAGTTCAATTTCTTTGAGTCGGAAATTTTAATTGATAAACTTGATAAGCAGAGTTTTGGATGATCCTATGTATTTAGAAGTGAAATGTGGCAGGCTGGATAGGAGAGGGCAACTTTCAGGCCTGGTGTGGTAGCCTCCTTGCCCAGCATGGCAGTCTTTCGACCCAGCGTGGCAGGCCCTCAACCTGGTGCAGCGGATTCTTGACCCAGGATGGTGGTCTCTCGATGGTCCAGCGTGGTGGTCTCACAGCCCAGCAAGGCCTCACCATGGACTTCCGGTCTTGAGGTGATTCTTTGAAGTGCAATCGCAGCGTGGCTAAGCACTTAAGAAAGACTGTAATGTTTGACCTTGCAGCTTTATTTCTTTATTTTCTACATAAAACTAAGAAGGTGTCGCTGTACTAAAATTACTGCAATGTTTAACTTTTGACTTTGTTCTTTCTTTCTACCTTTTTCTTAAGATTCTGTACCTAGATACATGTACATAAGTTGGTGCCTTGTATGGTGACATTATACAATTTTCACTGTATTCCTGTACTTTTGTACTTCAGCACACACAACGATAAAATCAAATTAAATTAATCTTCACTGATCTGGGTTCAAGTCCTACCTGTTCCAGAGGTCTGTATTAACATGTCAGAACAGGTTAATTCAAAATATCTATGCAGTTGCCTTTTTGGACAGTTTCTGAATCTGCAGGAGGTTCTTCTAACAAACTGGCCTATGCAGACATAGCTGTACCTCACGAAACATTCTATAATGTTAAGGTCGAAACATTTTTTGGCCACTTCATCCCTCCAGCTGACTTCTCAAATAAGATACAATACCTTCCAAATCCACCCTCAGTGAATGAAGACACGAAGCATAGATTCTTAGGAAAATTAAATCCTCAATAGAACCATGATCATCCTCTGAGCTATCACCTCCTACTTCCTTCATTACTCTAACATTTTCTATGGCTAATTTATGTTGTCTAATTTTCCTATCTCTTTGGAGTCCAAGTTTTTTTTATTCCATCTCCCTCTGTTTTCCTTTTTCCTCACTTTCTTTTATCCTGTTTTTCTCCTAATTCAAATCTTTTATTTTTCTTTCTCCGAGTCAAGTTTCTACTTTTAATTTCTGACTGTATTATGGATAACTCTAGCTGTGACATCTCAATTTCCTTTTCGTCCTTCCATTTCTTATTGTTGGATAATCTCTTAAACCATCTCCTCTTCACAAGAACAAAAACAAAGTTACCGGTAAAGCTCAGCAGGTCTGGCAGCATCTGTGAAGGAGAACGTTTTGGGAACGTTAACTCTGTTTTCTCCTTCACAGATGCTGCCAGATCTGCTGAACTTTTCCAGCAACTTTGTTTTTGTTCCTGATTTACAGCATCCGCAGTTCTTTTGGTTCCTCTTTACAAGATCCTGCTGTTTCTTCTACCTTCAGTTTCTCTGCTAACTCAGTTTAGCTTTGGACTAGTTACATCTCTGTTATATCTTCCACTTCCAGAAAACTCAGCAACATTCAAAGCCATCTTCAAATTCAATGCAATAAATTTCACCACAACCTGTTATGTAGACAGCCTCCACATACCTATTACTTCAAAAACTGTTGAGTATTTCTGTAAAGTTATAGACTGGAACTTTAAGAGTCCAGTCACATGACATCCTGGCGACATTATCAACTATTCTGGGCAAACAAGCCAGTCTCTCTAATCTTGCTACCTGTAGAGTGAACACCTCCATAATAACGCTTCTGCTGCTTAACACTTCAGCTTCCTGGTCCTTCTTGAAATTTAAAAATAATGACACAGATCTCTCTTAAATCCAGTGAATTCAAATGCCACAAGGGACCCCAGTTGTTTTGATCCTAGCTGGATAACTTAGATCCCAGACTACATATGGCTTGATAGATTTGTTTTAAATTTAATGTAGCAGTCTTTCACAGAAACAGAATCTTGCAATGATGGAGCTCTGGTTTTGACAATAGAGCAGTTTATTATACAAAAGAGATTAAAATGAGATGGGATAAACCAAGCTATTGACATGTACCACAATTTGAAAAAAAAATTTAAAACACAAGACAAAACAAAATCCCACCTATGCTAACACCATCTCCCCACAGTACTCAAAACTGAAGAGAGTTCCCTTCTTTATCACATCTGAAGATTTGACTTAACTGTTCTTTTCAATTCACAGTCTTGAGAACTTGACAACCTTTCCCTTGATTATTCACAGAAACAAGCTTAAACTTTCTCAGTTTCAAGTAAGCCCTGCAGTTTCTAACCAAATATTTCCACTCTGCAATTTTTAAAAATTCATTCAGGGGATGTGGGTGCCATTGGCTGGACCAGTATTTATTGCCCATTCCTAATTCCCCAGAGGGCAGTTAAGAGTCAACAATGTTGCTGAGAGTCTGGAGTCATATGTAGGCCAGACCAGTTGAGGATGGCTACACTGCTCTCCTTTTAAGAACAATGCAAATGCACCCTTAATCATCACAGGCTTTTATCCATCTTAGACATCTAATTCCGTCTCACATGCAGGCACTAGCAGCACCCAGAGACATTCTGCTAAGGAAACAGCAGTGCCAGAGTTCATTGGCTCCATCTCTGTTTCTGAGGAGAAAGCCACTGAATTTCTCAGAGCATGTGGTGACAAGGCTTGCATCCCTCATGTTTTCTCAATGTCTAGTTTTTTTCGCAGGTTTAACAAGATAGAAAGCTGTATATTAGTGAGGCGAGTTCAGCCATTAATAAGGTATTTAGTAAGCTTTAATCACTGTTGATTGGCAACTTGGTGCTGCCTAGTGAAAATCTCACCACACTGCCCTGAAAAGCATGAAACTTGGAACAAGATGCTCCCGATGTCAAGATGTCAACTTCTGTGACTCTCACCTCATCGCTAGAATTCAACTCTTTTTTCCAAGTTTGAACCAAGACTATAATGAGCTTAGGAACTGAGCAGACCTGGAGTAACCCAAACTGGGCATCACTGAGCATGTTATCACTGAGCAGTTAGCATGACAGCATTGTTGATGACACCATTCATCACTTTAATGATGGAGAGGTGATGGCCTAGTAGTTGTTTTCTTCTTGTTTGATTCTTCCACAAATCTCAACATGGCCCACATCACTCAGACTCCTAAAACATACACACAGCCAGTCTCTTCTTCAGCGTAATAAGTTTCTACCCTTTGTACCCTTCTCTCAACTTAATTACTCATTTATCTTTGTATCATCAGCAGATTTGGTTACAATACACTCTGTCCTTTCAGGCAAGTCATTGGTATAAACTATAAATATTTGAAACCAACATTCTGTCTAATATGCATGGCAACAAAGCTGGTGGGAAGCCTCATGCACATCAATCATCATACCACTGCATGACTTCTGCTTCCAGAATCCAGTGCCATGAATGGATCATGAGGCTCTGTGCAGGAGGAAGAAAAATTAAAGGAAACAGTTTTTGATGCCCAAGCTCTGATGCTTGTAGTGTCCCACTAGTTACAGTTTAAAAAGCTGAAAATGGCCTAATTTTCCTGTCTTTCCATTTCCTGTCAGTCACCCACTCCTGTGTCCATCCTAACATATTACCAGCAACATGATCAGCTCTTGAGAGCCATTCAGGACTGAGATGAGGAAGAATTTCTTCACTCAGAGAGTTGTGAACCTGTGAATTCTCTCTCGCAGGAAGCTGTTGAGGCCAGTTCATTAGATATATTCAAGAGAGAGCTGGAAGTGGCCCCTGCGGCTAAAGGGATCTAGGGGTATGGGGAGAGGGTGGAGATGAGATACTGGGACCGTATGATCAGCCACGATCATATTGAATGGTGGTGTAGGCTCGAAGTGCCGAATGGCCTACTCCTGCACCCATTTTCTATGTTTCTATGTTCACATATGGCAGATTCAGATACATTCGCGAAAATCTAATCTGTTCTTCCTCGGACCATATGTTTCTGTGTGCTAGGTAAAAATCTGTTGAGACCTGTCGATTATTTTTGACATGTATTGTTCACAGACAAACAAACTCACAATCAGAGAGAAAGCATGACCTCTTCCCATCTTCAGTAGTGGAAGTAAAAATCTATTGATAGACGTAGCTTTCTGAAGGCCTGCAGATTGTGCTGTTTGATGCTGGTCTCTGACAATAAAGATTGAATTTGTTCTGAAATTGTAAAAGGTACATCATGTGCACTATTTACCTGAAGCAACTTCTATTTTCATGTCACTACACCTTCACTCACCATTAAGGCCAGAACATGCATGGAATAGAGTCAAAGTTAGTCAAATCTTCAGTGCTGCATTGCTCTGGTATTAAAGAACAATCCAGACGGTTCATTATTTCAGATACTTCTCTATGGTCATATTGACAGAATTTGATTGGCTTTATCTCTAGTTTAGCTTTCCAGCCTTACATTGGCCAATTGTAAAATTGAGAGGTAGGCAATGACATAGCAGCATCCTCATTAGACTAATAATTCATGGAGATGCCCTAGGAGTCCTTCATGTTGATCTCAAGACTCCATGAATTTTCACGGCATCAAGTCAAAGACAGACAAGGAAATCCCCTACTAATTACTATGTACCACTTGCCCTTGGCTGATGAATTATAGGAGGCTCTGAGGGTGGCAAGGGTATCAAATCTACTCTAAGTGAGGATATCAATGGCCACTACCAAGTGTGGCTCAGCAGCACCACCCACTGGGCAATCCAGTCAAGCTCGAAAGGACACAGATTCTCGATGGGATCTGTGGCAGGTATCAAGGAAATCAATAAGAGGGTCCTCAGCGATCTTCCTGTTGCAGATATATCTGACTATCCCAGTGTTTATAGAATTGATCACAGCCAAATTCTTATGGAGGTGAAGTCCTGCTACCATGAAATAAAGGCCAGCATTCCATTTCCCTTCCCTATTAGCTGCTGAAATTTTTTTTGTGACTTAAACATTAAGACTCCCAATTACCTTTGTTCTGTAGTTTTCTGCAGTCTTCCTCTGTTTAGATGCTACATGACTCTTCTATTCTTACTGCCGAATTACATGACCTCATATTTCCCACATTTTATTCCATCTGCCAAGTTTTCACTTGCTCACCTAACCTGCCTATATCCTTCTCCAGACTCTGTATGTCATCCTTACCATTTGTGTTCCCACCTATTTTTATATCATTCACAAACTTGGTGATAATACATTCACCTCCATCATCCAAATCATTAATGTATATTTTAAACAGTTGCAACCTCAGCACTGCTCCCTGTGGCACACCACTAGTCACAGGTTGCCATCCTGAAAATATTCTCTTTATTTTAACTGTATGTCTTGTATTAGTTAGCCAATTCTCCATTAATGCTTATATATTACTGCCAATACAGATAACTAAAACCATTGGCTGTTGACTTATTAAACAGTCTATCATGCTGTACCTTATCAAACACCTTCTGGAAATCTAAATGTATTACATCTACTGATTCCCCTTTATCTAACCTGCCCATTTCTTCCTCAAGAAATTCCAGTAAATTTGTCCGGCATGATTTCGCCTTCATAAAGCCATGTTTACTTGACTTGATTCTACTACATTTCTAAATGCGCTGCTATTAAATCTCTATAATGGACTCTAAAAGATAACAGATGTTAATCTAACCATCCTAGTTACTTCTTTTCTCTCCTTCACTTTGTAAATAAAGGTATACACTGGCAGTTTTCCAGTCCTCTGGGACCTTTCCAGAAGTTAATTATCTTGAAAGATTAAAGTGCATCCATTATCGCTGTAGCTACTTATTTTAATATTTTAAAATATAACCCATCAAATCCAGGGTATTTATAAGCCTTTAGTCCCATTAGTTTCCCATGGACATTTTCTCTAATGATAATTATTGTGATTATTCCCCCTCCACCAACTATTTTTGCCCATTGATTATTTAGTATTTTTGGAATGCTTTTAGTGTTTTTTTTTAATTCACATGGGATATTGGCATCACTGGCTGGTCAGCATTTATTCCCCATCCCTAGTTGCCTTTGAGAAGGTGGTGGTGAGCTGCCTTCTTGCACTGCTGCAGTCCATGTGCTGTAGGTACAGCCACAAGGTATTAGGGATGAAATTCCAGGATTTTGTCACCAAAAAACTGAAGGAGCGGCGATATATTTCAAATTTGGGATGGTGGGTGGCTTGATGGGGAACTTGCAGATGGTACTCTTCCCATTTATCTGCTGCCCTTGTCCTTCTAGATGATAGTGGTCACAGATTTTGAAAATGCTGTCAAAGAATCTCTGATGAATTCTGCAGTGCATCTTGTAGATGGTACATGCAGCTGGTACTGAGGGTTGGTGGTAGAAGGAGTGGATTTTGTGGATGAGGTGCCCATCAAACAGGCTGCTTTGACATAAGAGGTTTGTTTGAGCTGCACCCATCCGGGCAAACGAGGAGTATTCCATCACATTCCTGACTTGTGCCTTGAGGACTGTAGCCTGGGGAACCAGAAGGGGAGTTCCTTGCTGCAGTATTCCCACCTTCTGCCCTGCTCTTGCAGTCATGTGTTCATATGGTTAGTTCAATTCAGTTCAGTTTCTGGTCAATGGTCAAAATGGTCACCCCCAGGATGTGGGCTGAGTGGGGGATTCAGCGATGGTAGTATCATTGAATGTCAAAAGGGCGGTACTTAGATTGTCTCTTATTGGAGATGGTCATTGTCTAGCCTCAGTTTTCTGCAAATGTTATTTGCCACTTTTCCCTTTTCAGATAATGTCCGAAATTTTGTTGCATTTGGACATGGACAGCTTCAGTAGCTGAGGAGTCATAAACGATACTGAACGTTGGTGAACGTTTACACTGCTGACCTCATGATGGTGGGAGCGACACTGCTGAAGTAACTAAAGATGATTGGGTCTAGGGCACTACCTTGAGGAACTCCTGTAAAGATGTTCTGGAGCTGAGGTAACCGACCATCAACAACCACGATCATTTTCCTTTGAGGTATGACTCCAACTAGTGGAGAGTTTTCCCCAATTCCCATTGACTCCAGTTTTGTTAGCACTCTTTGATGCTGCATTCAGTCAAATATAGTCTTGATGTCAAGGGCTGTGACTCTCACCTCATCTCTGGAATTCAGCTCTTTTTTCCAAGTTTGAACCAAGGCTATAATGAGCTTAGGAGCTGAGCAGACCTGGAGTAACCCAAACTGGGCATCACTGAGCATGTTATTACTGAGCAGGTAGCATGACAGCATTGTTGATGACACCATTCATCACTTTACTGACGGAGAGGTGATGGCCTGGTAGTATTATCGCTGGACTGTTAATTCAGAGACCCAGATAACATCCTGGGGACCCAGGTTCAAATCCTGCCATGGCAGATGGTGGAATTTGAATTTAAAACATCTGGAATTAAGAATCTAATGATGACTGGTTCACTAATGTCCTTTATGGAAGGAAACTGCCATCGTTACCTGGTCTGGCCCACATGTGACTCCAGACCCACAGCAATGTGGTTGACTCTGAATTGGCCTCTGGGCAATTAGGGATAGGCAATAAATGTGCCTAGCCAGTGACGCCCTCATCCCGTTAATGAATAAAGGAAAAAACATATCGAGAGGGGGCTGATGGAGTGGTTATTGGCCAGGTTGGAGTAGGTTTTGTGTTCAGGACTTATTCTCCACATAAATGGTAAATGCCAGTGTGGTAAACTGTACTGGAACAGTTTGGCCAATCGTTTCTTGATCGATCTTGATCCAATTGGCTAAAGACTGGCATCTGTGTTGCTGGGAACCACTGGAGGAAGGTGCACTGGATCACCCCCTCAGCAGATTGATGCAAAGGCTTCAGCGTCATCATTTCGACTGATGCACTGATCTTCCCCATTATTTGGGATGAGGATATTTCTGGAGCCTCCTCCTCCAGTATGTTATTTTATTTGTTCATCGCAATTCACAACTGGATGTGGCTAGACTGCAGAAAATAGAATTTGGAGTTCTTGCTAAAACTAGACAAAGCACCATATTTTGATGGCTTTTAAAACTTTTCCAATCCTCTAGCTTGTCACTAAACTTTTCCTTATTGCATATTCATATTTAGTTTGATGCTGACTTTCTCTTATTTGGCTATCCATGGTTGGTCTATCCCTTCCTAGAATCCTTCTTTCTCACTGGGATTTAAATTCGCTGTGAATCATCAATTATTGTCATTGAATATCTGCCATTGTTCCTCAAACGTCTTTACTGCAAAATTCTTTTCCCACTACAATTTAGATAGCTCTGCTTTTAATTACCAGGATTCAAGATCAGCAAAAGTGTCTTCATGAGTGAGTTTCTCACTCTCAAACTGAAACCTAAATTCTAACATGTTAGGGTCAATGTTTTCTAGGGGATCTTTACACTGACATTATTTATTAAACATGCTTCATTACTGATCACCGGATCCAAAACATTCCTGGTTGAATCCACGTTATATTGTTCTGAGAAACTGCCCAAAGTATAATCTATGAATTCTTCCTTGTGGCTATCACTGCCAAATTGATTTTTCCAGTCCACAAGCAGGTGAAAGTCACTCAAGATTATTGTGATGCATTTTCTGCATGTCCTCATTATCTGCTGATTCATTCTCTGTCCTAAAAGTGTCTTCTCCGTCTTGTTATTTCTTACTTCCATATATTTGGATTCTGCATTTTCTAATCTAAGATCATTTTTTGCTATTTAACTTATTCCATCTGATACAACAAAGCTGTCCCATTATGTTTTCCTTTTTGTCTGTTCTTTCAAAAAGTCACACACCCCTGAGTATTTTGTTCTCCTTGTAACCATGTATCCACAAAATCAAATGCTGGAAATCTGAAACAAATACAGAGAATGCTTGAGAATCTCAGTAGGTCTGGCAGCATCTGTAGAGAAAGAAAAGTTAACATATTGAGTCTGGTATGACCCTTCTTCAGAACATCTGTAGGGAGTATTAACATCATTACTTTAACCATGTCTCCATAATCGCTGTAAGATCATACCTTTTAACTTCTGTTTGCGTAGTCAATTCACTTATTTCGTTCCAATATTTTTCCACGCTGTGGGGTAAATGCCACTGTTTTAGCTGTTATAAAGCATTTAGTAAAGGGCTATCAATTTTGCCTTTTTACCATTTTTCTCCAATTAACTCTATTTGCTGCTTTTTTTTTCTTCATTCGTACATTCTGTTCCTCTCATTCACACTCTAGATCATCACTACTCTCACAATCATCAGCAAAGTATAGAAAGGGGTTTTTAACGTTTCTATCAATCATAATTATTCAACAATAACCTGCTCACTGACACTTAGCTTTGGTTCTGCCTGGTCCAATCAGCTCCTGACTACATTATAGTCTTGGTTCAAAAACAGAGAGAAGGGCTGGAGTAGAGGTGAGGCGAGATTGACTACCGTTGACATCAAGGCACCAGTTAACCAGATGTGGCATCATGGAGACCTAATAAAACAGTGGAACATTCTCCACTAATTTGAGTCATACCTGACACAAAGGAAGGGGGCTTTAGTTTTTGGTGTCAATCATCTCAGTCACATGACATCACTGCAGGAGTTCCTTGGGGTAGAGCTCTCAATGCAACTATCTTGACCTGTTTCATCAATGACCTTCCCTCCACCTTAAACTCTGAAAAGGAGGTGTTCGCTGATCATTGCACAGTGTTCCAGCACCATTTACAACTCTTCAGATACTAAAGCAGTCAGTGTCCAAACACAGCAAGAGCTGGACAACATTCAGGCTAGGAACGATAATTTGCAAGTTATATTCACAGAATATAAGTGCCAGGTGAGTACCATCTCCAAAAAGAGGGAAATCCCTTGAAATAATATGCCCTATTACCAACATCCTAGGTGTTGCTGCTGATCAGAACTGCCATAAATCCTGTGGTTACAGCGGCAGGTGAGAGGCTAGGGAAGTGTGACATGTAACTGGCCTCCTAACTCCTCAAAGCCTATCCACTGTATAAAGACACTGGTCAGTATATTTTTTTCTTTATTCATTCATAGAATGAGGGCATCGCCACCTAAGAAGCATTTATTGCCCATTCCTAATTACCCAGAGAGCAATTAAGAGTCAACCACATTGCTGCAGGTCTGGAGTCACATGTAGGCCAGACCTGGCAAGGATGGTAGTTTCCTTCCCCAAAGGACAATAGTGAACCAGATCGGCTTTTACGACAATTGATAATAGATTCACGGTCGTTATCAGACTCTTAATGCCAGATTTCTTTTTAGCTGAATTCAAATTCCAACATCTGTCATGGCAGGATTCAAACCCAGGTCCCCAGAACATAATCTGGGTTGCTGGATTAACAGTCCGGTGATAATATCATGAGGCCATCGCCTTTCCCCAAATTTCTTGGAATACTCCCCACTTGCCTGGGTTAGTGCAGCTCCAACAACACTCAAGAAACTCAACACCATCCAGTCAAAGCAACCCACTCTGTGTGCTTCCCATCCATCTCTTCATCATTCACTCCTTCCACCACCAATGAACAGTAGAAACAGTAACTCACCAACGCTCCATCAACTGCATCTTCCAAACCAGTGAGTTCCACCATCAAGACAGATATCAGATAAACTGGAACACCACCACCTGCATGTTTCCTCCAAGCCAGACATCATTCTGGCTTTGAACTTTGTGTTGAAATCTTGGAACTCCCTTGCTGACAACACTGGAGGTGAATCTACACAACACGGACTCAGTACTCCAAGAAGGTAACTACCCACCACTTAACCAAGCAAGACCCATGTGCTGTGACTCAATGAAAAGAATGACATTTATGAGGTAATTGAAACACAGCCAAGTAGGCTCCTGGTAAGAGGATTTCACCTTGATAGCAGCTGTGCCTTCATCTGTAATGGATTGACTAATCAGCAAAATGGTGTTTGTAAGTGTAACAGACTAGAGCCTGAACAATATTGTAAAAACTTTCATTCCACTTAATATTGCTGGCTCTCTCTGAAAGATAGTACAATGAGGGTCACTGGTCTGCTCCCTCTGTTTTAACAAATGTCATTTTTACCAACTGAAAAAAAGGCAAGCTTCTTTGAGACAATACTTATTTTTATAAAATCTCCTAAATTGAAAATCTGGTCAATAAAATTTGTCTGTTTTTAATCAGTACACCTTATTCAAATATGGCATCCCACTTCTGGGAGTAAAACTCAATACTGTGGATTTAGGTGTGGAAATTTCCAAAGGAAAGTGAACTCACAGTCCTGCAGTTTAGAGGCTGAACTCAGAAGGAAATCATGGATTCTTACATTCAGAAGACAGCAGAAAGTAACTAATGAGGCTTTGAGAAGTCCGCACTTGGGAATGAAGTAGTGACACCAACAGAATATTCCCAGTGGTGGACAGATGTCCCTTTGAGGCCAAAGTACGACTGTAGTGATTATGAAGCGGTCAGCCAGGTGGACTTCATTGAATATGAGTTCTCCGATTAGGGCTGTTAATCTAGTCCAATCAGGGAGCCCTGGCTGATAGATATAAACAGGAGTGTCAGTTCACTTGAGAGCTGGCTCTGAGGGAGCTGGATCAGTGTCAAGGACTCTCTATGTGTAAATAAAGGGTGATTTGGTGACAAGATGTCGGCTTCCGCAGAGTTATTTCAATGACCACTGTCTAGACGTGCCCTCCAGTCAGCAAGTGGGGGAGGGGATGGTCGCGGATTGAGTGGTGGTTCAGGAGGGTTGCTATGAGTGCAACTTTAGATCCAACTTCCAGTGATATATGGATTGCTGGATCATAGCTACAGCCACAATGATGGTTTGACAACTGTAATAACTATATTTTAACAAGGTCAGAATTCTTCAAGGGGTGCTTCCATCTTGATGCCCCCTTAATTGGACATAGTTCCTGGAAGAAGGTTCTTAATTGGTCACATCAAGAAAGGTTGTAATTAATGACCCACTAAATTTACTTACAGGTTGCAGATTCAGAATTGAAGCTGACAGCCGGATTATGACCGAGCCGGGAAAATGCAATGCATTGTTTCTAAGGGGATTAGAACATTGTCCTTCTTCTTATTTATTTATATATTTTTTAATATATATAGTTTATATTTATTAGTAGATTACACAAACTAAAGGCAAAATAAAGTTTAACCACCACCCATTTAACATTGAACAATACAGCACAGGAACAGGCCCTTCAGCCCACTATGACTGTGCCAACCATGACACCATTCTAAACTAATCCTACACCTACACATGGTCTACATCCTCTATTCCCCGTCATTCATGTGCCAGTTAAGTGCTTCTTAAATATTACTATTATCTATGCTTCTACCACGTCCCCTGGCAGCGCATTCCAAGCACCCTCTGATTAAAAAAACCTTGTCTCACACATCTCCATTAAACTTTTCCCCTCTCACCTTAAAGCTATGCCCCCGAGTATTTGACATTTCCGCTCTGGGCTACCCACCTTATCCATGCCTCTCATAATTTTATAGGCTTCTATCAGGTCACCCCTCAGACTCCGACATTCCAGCAAAAACAATCCAAGTTTGTCCAACCTCTTCTGATAGCCTAATACACTCCAATCCAGGCAATATCCTGGTAAACCTCTTTTACACTCTGTCCAAAGCCTCTGCACCCATCCTGTTGCATGATGACCAGAACTGCACACTATACTCCAAACGTCACCTAACCGAAGATTTATACAGCTGCAACATGCCTTGCCAACTTGTACACTTGCTGCCACGACCAAAGAAGGCAAGCATATCATTTGCATTCTTGATCAACTTATCCACATGCTTTGCCACTTTCAGGGAAGTTCATAAGATGAGTAAAGATCACGCCTCCACTGAAAACTGCAGTGTTGTGATAATAGTTATGCAGTTCATCTTAAAGAACTCGTTTTTAAAATGTTGGTGCTTTACTGCCTTGTTAGTATCGTCTCAAGAACAAAAGAACTAAAGTTAATTATGGCTAGAATAATTTTTATAAACATAAAAGAACATAATTTTAAACTTGTATCAGAGATAATAGGTACTGCAGATGCTGGAGAATCCGAGATAACAAGGTGTAGAGCTGGATGAACACAGCAGGCCAAGCAGCATCACAGGAGCAGGAAAGCTTGACGTTTCGGGCCGAGACCCTTCATCAGAAATGGGGGAGGGGAAGAGGGTTCTGAAATAAATAGGGAGGGAGGGGGAGGCGGATAGAAGATGGATAGAGGAGAGGATAGGTGGAGAGGAGGCAGACAAGTCGAAGAGGCGGGGATGGAGCCAGTAAAGGTGAGTGTAGGTGGGGAGTTAGGGAGGAGATAGGTCAGTCCAGGGAGGACGGACAGGTCAAGGGGGCGGGATGAGGTTAGTAGATAGGAGATGGGGGTGGGGCTTGAGGTGGGAGGAGGGGATAGGTGAGAGGAAGAACAGGTTAGGGAGGCGGGGACGAGCTGGGCTGGTTTTGGGATGCGGTTGGGGGTGAGGCCCTGGTCGACCCATTGTCTCCGCCTGCTCCTGCCCCACCGAACTCATCTCCACCTACCTAGACTCCATTTTCACCCCCTTGGTCCAGGAACTCCCTCCCTCCTTCCGTGACACCACCCACGCCCTCCACCTCCTCCAGAACTTCCAATTCCCCGGTCCCCAACATCTCATTTTACTATGGACGTCCAGTCCCTATACACCTGTATTCCCCATGCAGATGGCCTAAAGGCCCTCTGCTTCCTCCTGTCCCGCAGACCTGACCAATCCCCCTCCACTGACACCCTTATCTGCTTAGCCGAACTCGTCCTCACCCTCAACAACTTCTCTTTCAATTCCTCCCACTTCCGACAGACAAAGGGGGTGGCCATGGGTACCCACATGGGCCCAAGCTATGCCTGCCTCTTTGTAGGTTACATGGAACAATCCCTCTTCCGTACCTACACTGGCCCTAAACCCCACCTCTTCCTCCGTTACATTGATGACGTTATCGGCACCGCCTCGTGCTCCCATGAGGAGCTCGAACAGTTCATCCACTTCACCAACACCTTCCACCCCAACCTGAAGATCACCTGGACCATTTCTAACACCTCTCTCTCCTTCCTGGACCTCTCTGTCTCCATCTCGGGTAACCACCTAGAAACCAATATTCATTTCAAGCCCACCGACTCACACAGCTACCTGGAATACACCTCCTCCCACCCACCTTCCTGCAAAAATGCCATCCCCTATTCCCAATTCCTTCGCCTCCACCGCATCTGCTCCCAGTATGAGGCATTCCATTCCCGTACATCCCTGATGTCATCATTCTTCAAGGACTGCAACTTCCCCCCCACAGTGGTCGAGAACGCCCTCGACCGTGTCTCCCACACTTCCCGCAACTCATCCCTCACAACCCCTCCCCGCAATAACAACCAAAAAAGAATCCCCCTCGTCCTCACGTACCACCCCACCAACCTCCGGATCCAATGCATCATCCTCTGACACTTCCGCCATCTGCAATCCAACCCCACCACCAAAGACATTTTTCCCTCCCCACCCTTGTCTGCTTTCTGAAGGGACCACTCTCTCTGTGACCCCCTTGTCCGCTCCACACTCCCCTCCAGCCCCACCACACCCAGCACTTTCCCCTGCAACTGCAGGAAGTGCTACACCTGCCCCCACACCTCCTCCCTCACCCCAATCTCAGGCCCCAAGAAGACTTTCCACATCAAGCAGATGTTCACCTGTGCATCTGCCAATGTGGTATACTGCATCCGCTGTACCTGTTGTGGCCTTCTCTACTTCGGGGAAACCAAGTGGAGGCTTGGGGGCCGCTTTGCAGAACACCTGCGCTCAGTTCGCAACAAACAACTGCACCTCCCAGTCGCGAACCATTTCAACTCCCTCTCCCACTTCTCAGACGACATGTCCATCCTGGGCCTCCTGCAATGCCACAATGATGCCACCCGAAGGCTGCAGGAACAGCCAAATCATATTCAGCCTGGGAACCCTGCAGCCCAATGGCATCAATGTGGATTTCACAAGCTTCAAAATCTCCCCTCCCCCAACCGCATCCCAAAACCAGCCCAGCTCGTCCCCGCCTCCCTAACCTGTTCTTCCTCTCACCTATCCCCTCCTCCCACTTCAAGCCCCACCCCCATCTCCTATCTACTAACCTCATCCTGCCCCATTGACCTGTCCGTCCTCCCTGGACTGACCTATCTCCTCCCTACCTCCCCACCTACACTCACCTTTACGGGCTCCATCCCCGCCTCTTTGACTTGTCTGTCTCCTCTCCACCTATCCTCTCCTCTACCCATCTTCTATCCGCCTCCCCCTCTCTCCCTACTTATTTCAGAACCCTCTTCCCCTCCCCCATTTCTGATGAAGGGTCTAGGCCCAAAACGTCAAGCTTTCCTGCTCTTATGATGCTGCTTGGCCTGCTGTGTTCATCCAGCTCTGCACCTTGTTATCCATAATTTTAAACTTGGGCAACTTTGCACCATAAGTACATGTGACAAAGATTTTGTCCCATGGTTTCAGAAGCTTACACACTGACCAACAAGGCCCAATCCTGATGTTATAAATACTCAGGAATTCCACGTAAATTATCTTTCATACAAACTTTGCAACCTTCAAAACGGGGAAAATAATCTGTAAGGGAAGATTGACCTTCTGTTCTTCGTAATAAGCAAGCACTTGTTAATACTCAAATAGCAATGAAATGTAAGATCAGTTAAGCACCGGTTCATCTGTTGCTTAATTTCTTGAGAATGTTGCTTAAGGTCCCATTCACATATCATTGGTTGCTGACCTACACAGGCATCCAAGGTAAGCAATCTAAAGTTTTTGAGAAGACTTGTAGCTCAGGTTGTGGATGAGGTTGTAGACTTGCTTGCCGAGCCGGTGTGTTTGATTGCCGACCTTTCATAACCCTGCTAGGTAACATCGTCAGTGCACCTCCAGTGACGCATTGGTGTTCTGTCCCGCTTGTTACTTATATGCCTCGGTTTGCTGGGGTGGTTGGCATTACTTATGGTTCTGTTTTTCAGTGGTTTGTATATCAGGTCCAGTTCAGAGTGTTTGTTGATGGAGTTCCAGTTGGAATGCCAGGTCTCCAGGAATTCCCTGGCGTGTCTGTTTGGCTTGTGCTGTTATGGATGTGTTGTCCCGGTCAAATTCATGTCCTTTTTCTGTGTGTGTTGAGACCAGTGAGAATTGGTCGTGTCTCTTGGGGGCTAGTTCATGTTTATGTATCCTTATTGTCAGTTTTCTTCCAGTTTGGCCTATGTAAGTCCTTGAATGGTATTTTGTATATTACATTAGTTTTATTGGTTGTGGGTATGGGATCCATCATCAGTAGCTGTCACAGGGTGGTTGTTGGTTTGTGGGCTACCCTGATACCAGGGGGTCTGAGTGGTCTTGTGTTCATCTCTGATATGTCCCTGATGTACAGTCGGGTGACTAGTGTGTCTGGCCATGTTGTGTCTTCTTGTTGTGGCCTGTCGCAGAGGTAGCGGCAGATTGTGCTTTTTGGGTATCCACTGCTTATAAAAACTTCATGTAAGTGCCCTTGTTCTGCTTTGTGCAATTCTGGATTGCTGCAGTGTGTTGTGGCCCATTTGAATAACGTCCTGATAAAACAGAGCTGCTGCATGGCGGTGGGGGTGGGGGAGGGGTTGGGGCTGCAGTGAAAGAGAGGGGGTGGGGGTGGTGGTGGTGGTTCTGAATCTGAGAGGCTTACATGGAGTGCATGTGGAGATGTTTCCAATTGTAGGAAGACCAGGACCCGAGCGCTGATCCTCTAGAATTGATATAAGCAGGAATTTCTTCTTTATTCATTCACAGGATGAGGGTGTCGTTGGCTAGGCCAGTATTTATCGTCTATCCCTAATTGCCCAGATGACAGTCAAGAGTCAACCATGGCAGTTTCCTTCCCTGAAGGACATTAGTGAACCAGACGGATTTTTCCTGACAATCAACAATGGATTCATGGTCATCACTAGATTCTTAATCCCAGATATTTATTGAATTCAAATTCCACCATCTGCCGTGGCAGGATTCAAACCCAGGTCCCCAGAACATTATCTGAGTCTCTGGATGAACAGTCCAGCAACAATACCACTCGGCCATCGCTTCCCCTTTAGCCAAAGGGTGCTAGATCTGTGAAACTCAGTGCTGCAGAAGGCTGTTTCCTAAAACCTAAGCTAATTTTGCATCAATGTTACTACTGTCTCTTTTATTTCATGGCCTGTATCTTTCCTCACAAATCTGCTGGCACTGTACCAAATACCCTTTAACAACATCTTTAGGAGGTCCATGTGCATCACATCAACAGCCTTCCTTTCATCAACCCTTTCTGTTACTCTTCAAAAAACCTCCAGCGAGTTAGTTACTGGTTATTTTCACTTCACAAATCCATGCTGACTTCCCAAATCAATCAATTTGTTCCATCTAATTAATAATTCTCGCCCAAATAGTTGTTACTAAAAGTTGAAATGACTGATCAATAATTGCTGGATCGATCTTAACATCCGATTTTGAACAAGTGTGTAATGTTTGCAATTCTCCGCACCTATTAGGCGCTCACACCCATTGAAGATTGAAAGATAATTGCCAGTGCCTCTGCAATTTATGCACCAACAGCTCATCCAATAACACCTCTATACCAATATTAAACTGTCCTGGTGACTGAGTTCCTTCCTCTGTCACCATGCCCTGGACAACACATCACTTTTTTGGGTAAAGGCAGATGTAAACTTTTCATTTAATACTTCAGTTAAGATTCTTTCTTTGATGTGTAAATTCCCTCTACGGTTTCTAATCGGCTCTACTTCTCCTTTTAACACCCTTATTCGTGTGCTTGTAGAAGACTTCGGGGTTTCCTTTCATATTAGCTGTTAATCGTCTTTGCTTCCTGTATTTGCTTTCTCATCTCCCTTCTGAACTTTCGGTTAAAAGCTTGGCTCTTAACTGTGTTTACTACTTAATACCTGTCAGAAGCACACTTTTTCTTCTTTAACTTAATTTCTATCTATTTATCATCCATGGAGCTCTGGATTTGTTTCTCTTGTTTCCTTTTTAAAGGAATATACCTTGACCATGCTCAAACCATCTCCTCAATTTTCCTTTCAAATCATTTTATAAATCCACTGGATGCCTTGTGATCTAGATTATGAGCCCAGGTTCTTGGCTTGATCCCATAAGCTTCTGCCATATAAGAAGCAGTCGAAGATCTGGGTCTGTAGTCAATAGAGTTTAGAAGGATGAAGGTGAATCTCATTGAAAATAACAGAATTACTGAGAAGCCTGGATAGAATGGACGTGGAGAAGATGTTTCCACTAGTAGGAGTGACTAGAATGCAAACACACCTCAGAGTGAAGGGATAACAAAGTGTGGAGCTGGATGAACACAGCAGGCCAAGCGGCATCATAGGAGCAGGAAAGCTTGACGTTTCGGGCCTAGACCCTTCATCATTTTCTGATGAAGGG
>JAHRHZ010000248.1:24594972-24741815 GCA_024137785.1 Ginglymostoma cirratum | reverse complement strand
TTGTTATCTCGGATTCTCCAGCATCTGCAGTACCTATTATCTCAGAGTGAAGGGATGATCCTTTAAAACTGAGATGAGGAGGAATTTCTTCAGCAGAGGATGGTGAATCTGTGGAACTCATTGTCTCAATAGGCAGTGGCGGTTAAGTTTTTTAATGTCTTGAAGACAAGAGATAGACAGGTTCTTGATTAGTAAGATGATCAAGGGTTACAGTGAGAAGGCAAAAGGATGGTGTTGAGAAATATATCAGCCATTATTGAATAGTGGAGTAGACTCAATGGGCCAAATGGTTTAATTCTGCTCCTATATCTGACGGACCTGAGGCAAAAATGGTACCACAATGCACCAAAAAACCAGAAAATACCACATCCAAACAATTGTGATATTGAACACTCTTCTCTTGTCTCCATAGATAATTCAATCTGAGTTCAGGCTGCTAATCAAAAGGAGGATCTCAACAAGGTAGTCACTGAGAGATAGTATCCCCTGGCTAGGGGCCCTTGTCTCAACATAAGGAACTGTTCATTTAACACTAACATAAGTGAGATTTCACTCAAAGGGTTGAAAGCCTTTATGATTCTCAACCCCAGACAAGGGTATGCATTGGGATAGATTAATTCACGTCCTCAAAGTAAAGGAGGTCATGGATTATAACATGACAATACTTAAGATTCAGCTTGAGGTTGAGTAGTGTTGTCAAAGACTTAAATCTAATTAAAGGTAATTACAAGAATATGTGAACAGAGTTGGCTAAAGTGAACTGAGAAAATAGGTGAAAAGGTAAGACAGTAAAAAAGTAGTGGCAGTGCAAAGCCAACATTGAGGATTCAATTCCCACACTGGCTGAGGTTACCATGAAAAACTCTTCTCAACTTCTCCCCTTGTCTAAGGTGTGGTGACCCTCAGATTGTGCAACCACTAGTCATCTCTCTCCAATGACAGAGAAGCCCCATGTTCCTCCGGAACTAGGGCAACTTTACTTAAAGACAGACATTTAAGACATTCAAAACTCTCAACAATAATACAAACATATGAATATATGAAACAGGAGCAGAAACTAACAATTTGGATCCACGTACCTATTCAGTCATTCAATAAGATTATGGCTAAAGCAGTCCATGATGATAAGGGAGATAGACAGGGTGAATTGAAAGCAGCTGTTTCTCTTACTTGTAGGGTCAAGAACAAGGAGGCATACTTTCAAAGTGAAATGTTGAGAGGGGATTTGAGGAAAACATTTTCACCAAGAAGGTGGTGGGGGATCTGGAATGCACTGACTGAGAGTATAGTTGAAGCGAGTAATCTTACAACCTTTAAAAAGCACTTGGATGAGTATTTGAAGTGTCAAGGTAGTCGGCCTAGTGCAGGTAAGTGGGACTAATGTAGATAGATGATACACATTCAATGGGCTAAAGGGGCTCTTTTGTACTGGATGATTCTATAATTCCCTCTATAACAGTATGCCTACACAAAACGGACTGTCGCAGTTCAATAGGCATTTCACCACCACTGTCTCCAAGGCAACTAGGGATGGTCAACAGTGCCCAGCCAGTGATGTCCACAACATATAAATAAATTTTAAGTTATATTGGAAAATCATAACACAGACACAGTCAACATGGTTTGAAAAAGGAGTCTATTGCAATGGAAATGGAACATAAAAATATGAAAATACTGTTGCAACTGTACAACACCTTAGTTATCGGAACAGAAGTTGGCCATTCAGTCCCTCGAGCCTGTTCCACCATTCAATGAGATCATGGCTGATCTGTGGTCTAACTCCATGTACATGCTTTTGGTCCATATATCTGAATACCATTGCTTAACAAAAATTTATCCCAGATTTAAACTTAACAAATGATCCAGCATCCACTGCCATTTGTGGAAGAGAGTTCCAAACATCTATCACCATTTGAGTGTAGATGGGCTTCGTGAATACTCTGGCCCTAATTCTCAGACTATGCCCCTAGTTCTAGAATGCCCAAGTTTTTCTACCCTGTCCTTTCCTGTTAACATCTTGAAGACTTCAATCAGATCACCCCTTATCCTTCTAAATTTGAGAGAAAACAGGCCTAATTTGTACAATCTGTCCTCATAACTTAACCCCTGAAGGCCAGGTATCATTCTTGTAAATATATGTTGTACTCTCTGCAATATCAATATATCCTTCCTAAAGTGCGGTGTCCAGATCGGCTCACAGGACTCCAAATGGGGTCTAACCAGGGTTTTCCAGAACTGCAGCATTACTTCAGCATCCTTGTACTCCATTCATAGAGACACGCAGCACGGGAACAGACACATTGGTCCAACTAGTCCCTGCCAAACATAATCCCAAGCTAAACTAGCCCCACCTGCCTGCTCCTGGCCTACATCCCTCCAAATCTTTCCTATTCATGTATTTATCTATGTCTGTTTTAAATGTTGTAACTGTGCCCACATCCACCACTTCCTCAGGAAGTTCATTCCACACACTAACCGCCACTGTGTAAAAAATTTGCTCCTTATGTCTTTCATAAGTCTCTCTTGTCTCACCTTAAAAAAGTGTGCTCTAGTCTTGAAGTCTCTTTTCCTAGGGAAAAGACAACTACCATTAACTCTATCTATACCCTCATTATTTTAAAATCTTCTATAAGGTCGCCTCTCAACCTCCTATGCTCCAGTGAAAAAGTCCCAGCACATCCAGCCTTTCTCTATAACTCAAACCTTCCATATCCAGCAACATCCTGGTAAATTTTTAAGATATAAAGGCCAGCATTCCATTAGTTTTCTTGATTATTTTCTGCTCCTGTTTGTGACACTTTAAAGATCAACAAGAAATTCTTTGTGTTGAACCCCAGGAGACGGGAGAGATATTAACTGAATATTTTGTAAGACCATAAGACATAAGACCTTGGAGTGGAAGTAAGGCCATTCGGCCCACCGAGTCCACTCCGCCATTTAATCATGGCTCATGGGCATTTCAACTCCACTTACCCGCACTCCCCCCATAGCCCTTGATTCCTTGCGAGATCAAGAATTTATCAATCTCTGCCATGAAGACATTTAACGTCCCGGCCTCCACTGCGCTCCGTGGCAATGAATTCCACAGGCCCACCACTCTCTGGCTGAAGAAATGTCTCCTCATTTCCGTTCTAAATTGACCCCCTCTAATTCTAAGGCTGTGCCCACGGATCCTAGTCTCCCCGCCTAACGGAAACAACTTCCCAGCGTCCACCCTTTCTAAGTCATGCATTATCTTGTAAGTTTCTATTAGATCTCCCCTCAACCTTCTAAACTCTAATGAATACAATCCCAGGATCCTCAGCCATTCATCGTATGTTAGGCCTACCATTCCAGGGATCATCTGTGTGAATCTCCGCTGGACATGCTCCAGTGCCAGTATGTCCTTTCTGAGGTGTGGGGCCCAAAATTGGACACAGTATTCTAAATGGGGCCTAACTAGAGCTTTATAAAGTCTCAGAAGCACATTGCTGCTTTTATATTCCAACCCTCTTGAGATAAATGACAACATTACATTTGCTTTCTTAATCACGGACTCAACCTGCAAGTTAACCTTTAGAGAATCCTGGACTAGCACTCCCAGATCCCTTTGTACTTCAGCTTTATGAATTTTCTCACCGTTCAGAAAATAGTCCATGCCTGTATTATTTTTTCCAAAGTGCAAGACCTCGCATTTGCTCACGTTGAATTTCATCAGCCATTTCCTGGACCACTCTCCTAAACTGTCTAAATCATTCTGCAGCCTCCCCACCTCCTCCGTACTACCTGCCTGTCCACCTAACTTCGTATCATCGGCAAACTTCGCCAGAATGCCCCCAGTCCCTTCATCCAGATCATTAATATATAAAGTGAACAGCTGCGGCCCCAACACTGAACGCTGTGGGACACCACTTGTCACCGGTTGCCATTCCGAAAAAGAGTCTTTTATCCCAACTTTCTGCCTTCTCCTCAATCCATGCCAGTAACTCACCTCAAACACCATGGGCCCTCACCTGACTCAGCAGCCTCCCGTGAGGCACCTTATCAAAGGCCTTTTGGAAGTCTAGATAGATAACATCCACTGGGTTTCCCTGGTCTAACCTACTTGTTACCTCTTCAAAGAATTCTAACAGGTTTGTCAGGCACGACCTCCCTTACTAAATCCATGCTGACTTGTTCTAATCTGACCCTGCACGTCCAAGAATTTAGAAATCTCATCCTTAATGATGGATTCTAGAATTTTACCAACAACCGAGGTTAGGCTAATCGGCCTATAATTTTCCATCTTTTGTCTTGATCCTTTCTCAAACAAGGGGGTTACAACAGCGATTTTCCAATCATCTGGGACTTCCCCTGACTCCAGTGACTTTTGAAAGATCACAACCAACACCTCCGCTATTTCCTCAGCCACCTCCCTCAGAACTCTAGGATGTAGCTCATCGGGGCCAGGAGATTTATCAATTTTTAGACCTTTTAGCTTTTCTAGCACTTTCTCTTTTGTAATGCCTACCATACTCAACTCTGCCCCCGACTCTCCTTAATTGTTGGGATATTACTCATGTCTTCCACTATGAAGACTGACGCAAAATACTTATTAAGTTCTTCAGCTATTTCCTTATCTCCCATCACTAGCCTTCCAGCATCAATTTGGAGCAGCCCAATGTCTACTTTTGCCTCTCGTTTGTTTCTTATGTATTGAAAGAAACTTTTACTATCATTTCTAATATTACTGGCTAGCCTACCTTCATATTTGATCCTCTCCTTCCTTATTTCTCTCTTTGTTATCCTCTGTTTGTTCTTGTACCTTTCCCAATCTTCTGATTTCCCAGTGCTCTTGGCCACTATATAGGCTGTCTCTTTCTCTTTGATACATTTCCTGACTTCCTTTGTCAGCCATGGCTGTCTAATCCCCCCCCCGGATAATCTTTCTTTTCTTTGGGATGAACTTCTGTACTGTGTCCTCAATTACACCCAGAAACTCGCGCCATTGTTGCTCTACTGTCTTCCCCGCTAGGCTCTGCTTTCAGTTGATTTTCGTCAGTTCCTCTCTCATGCCCCTGTAATTACCTTTATTTAACTGTAACACCATTACATCCAATCTTGCCTTCTCTCTTTCAAACCGCAGACTGAACTCTACCACATTATGATCGCTGCCTCCTGAGTGTTCCCTTACTTTAAGATCTTTTATAAAGTCTGGCTCATTACATAGCACTAAGTCCAGAATAGCCTGCTCCCTTGTGGGCTCCATCACAAGCTGTTCCAAAAAGCCATCCTGTAAGCATTTCATGAATTCCCTTTATAACAAGCATGGGGCTGGATGAACACAGCAGGTCAAGCAGCATCATAGGAGCTGACCTATCTCCTCCCTACCCCCCTACCTACACTCACCCTTACTGGCTCCATCCCCGCCTCTTCGACTTGTCTGCCTCCTCTCCACCTATCCTCTCCTCTATCCATCCTCTATCCGCCTCCCCCTCTCTCCCTATTTATTTCAGAACCCTCTTCCCCTCCCCCATTTCTGATGAAGGGTTTAGGCCCGAAACGTCAAGTTTTCCTGCTCCTATGATGCTGCTTGACCTGCTGTGTTCATCCAGCCCCATGCTTGTTATCTCGGATTCTCCAGCATCTGCAGTACCTTTTATCTCTTATCCATGAATTCCCTTTCTTTGGATCCACCAGCAATATTATTCACCCAGTCCACCTGCATATTGAAGTCCCCCATGATCACCGTGACCTTGCCTTTCTGACATGCCCTATCTATTTCCCGGTGCATCTTGTGCCCCTGGTCCTGACCACTGTTAGGAGGTCTGTACATAACTCCCATTATGGTTTTTTTGCCTTTGTGGTTCCTCAACTCCACCCACACAGGCTCCACATCATCTGACCCTACGTCATTCAGTGCTATTGATTTAATTTCATTCTTAACTAACAAGGCAACCCCGCCCCCTCTGCCCACCTCCCTGTCTTTTCGATAAGTTGTAAATCCTTGGATGTTTAACTGCCAGTCCTGAACCCCCTGCAACCACGTCTCTGTGATGCCTACCACATCATATTCATTCGAGATGATTTGTGCCGTTAATTCATCTACTTTGTTACGAATACTACGAGCATTTAGGTAAAGTGCCTTAATGCTAACTTTCTTATCATTATTAGAGATATTGGAAATCATAAGATGTCCTAAGTTATCCTTCCTTTTTGCTGCATTCCTAGTCTGCCTCAAGCTTAAACCCACCTGCTCACATGCTATCCTGCTGCTTATCTTTCCATTTAACTCCATACTCCCTGTTGCCTTCGCTTTCCCTTCCCCCCGACTCAGAAGTTTAAAGTCCTACTGACCACCCTATTTATCCTTTTCGCTAGAACACTGGTTCCAGATCAGTTCAGGTGGAGACCGTCCCAACGGTACAGATCCCCCCCGGTTCCAAAACTGATGCCAATGCCCCATGAAATGGAATCCCTCTTTCCCACACCAATCCCTTAGCCACGTGTTTACTTCCCTAACTTTCTTATCCCTGTGCCAATTGGCACATGGCTCGGGCAGTAATCAGGAGATTGACGCTTGAGGAGCTGTACTTCAATTTCCTTCCTAGTGCTTGATAATCCCTGAACAGGTCCTCTACCCTAGCTTTGCCTATGTTGTTAGTCCCAAAGCGGACCACAACAACTGGATCCTCCCCCTCCCGCTCCAATATCCTTTCAAGCCGGTCGGAGATGTCCTGCACCCTGGCACTGGGCAGGCAACACACCATGCGGGACTCCCGATCTGGCCTGCATAGGATACTATCTGTCCCCCTAATTATAGAATCCCCTACAACAACTACTTGTCTTTTTGCTCCCCCCTCTTGAATGGCCTTCTGCACCATGGTGCTGTGGTCAGCTGGCTCACCCTGTCCACAGCCCTTTTCCTCATCCATACAGGGAGCAAGAATCTCATACCTGTTGGACAAGGTCAAGGGCTGCGGCTCCTGAACTCAGAATCCCCCTACCTGCCTCACTTACTGTCACACCCTGTTGTCCCTGAACACGTATTGAATTTGAATTACTTAATCTACCGGGTGTGACTGCCTCCTGAAACAAAGTGTTCAGGTAACTCTACCCCTCCCGGATGGACACACCTACTTAAATAGCAATCACTTGCCTTCCCAACAGCCTATCTGCTCCAACCTCACTTCCGCCCAGCTCCCGCCCTCTCTGCTGTAAAAAGGGCCGCTGGCCTCGAGCTAAGTGCTTAAATAGCAATCACTTGCCTTCCCAACAACCTATCTGCTCCGACCTCACTTCCGCCCAGCTCGCACCACTCTCTGCTGTAAAAAGTTAGTTTTGTGTTAGTTTTTACTGTAAAAAAAGAAATGGAAGCTAGAGAACTCAGGGAAATAAATACTGATGTTTTGAAAACAGTTCACATTACAGAAAAGGAAGTGCTGGAGGTCTCAAAAAACACAAAACTGGATAAATCTCCAGGAACTGATCAAGTGTATCCCAGGACATTGTGGGACGTTAGAAGGGAAATTGCAGGGCTTCTAGCAGAAATATTTGTATCATCTATTACCATGGATGAAGTGCCGGAGGAATGGAGGATGGCTAATGTTGTGCCTTTATTTAAGAAGGGCTGTAAGGAGAAGCCTGGGAACTATATACCTGAACTAAAACAGAAGTCGCTGGAAAAGCTCAGCAAGTCTGGCAGCATCTGTGAAAATAAATCAGAGTTAACTTTTTGGGTCCAATAACCCTTCCTCAGAACTGGAACTCACAGATGTTGCCAGACCTGCTGAGCTTTTCCAGGAACTTCTGTTTTTGTTCCTGATTTACAGCATCAGCGGTTCTTTCAATTTTTATTAACTATAGACCTGAGTCTGGCATCAGTGATGGGTAAATTACTGGAGGTCATTTTGAAAAATAGGATTTACATGCATTTGGAGAGGCAAGGGATGATTAGGGATAGTCAACATGGTTTTGTGCAAGGGAAATGGTATCCCACAAACTTGATAGAGTTTTTTGGGGAAGTAGTCAAAATGATTGATGAGGGTAGAGTTGTTGTTTACTTGGCCTTCAGCAAGGCTTTCGACAAGGTTCCACACAGTAGACTGGTTATCCACGTTAGATCACATGTGTTTCAGGGTGAGCTTGCCAACTGGATATAAAATTGGCTTGACAGTAGGAGACAGAGGGTGGTGGTGGAGGGTGGTTTCTCAGACTGAGGCCTGTGACGAGCGGTGTTCCACAAGAATCAGTACTGCGTCCACTTTTGTTTGTCATTTACATAAATTATTTGGATCAGAGTACAGAAGGCATAGTTACTAAGTTTGTATATTGGACAGTGAAGAAGGTTATCTAAGATTACAAAGAGATCTTGATCAATTGGGTCAATGGGCTGAGGAGTGGCAGATGGAGTTTTACTTGGATTAATGCAAGGTTTTGCAATTTGCTAAAATAAACAAGGGCAGGACTCATATTATTAAGGGAAGGGCCTTGGATAGTGCTGTGGAAGAGAGACCTAGGGGTTCAGGTACATAACTCTGAGTTTGCATCACACGTAGACAGGGTGATTAAGAAGGCACTTAGCACGCCAGACTTCATTTTTTTCCTTTATTCATTCACAAGATGAGGGTGTTGCTGGCTAGGCAGCATTTGTTGCCTGTCCCAAATTGCCCAGAGGGCAGTTAAGAGTCAATCACATTGCTGCAGGTTTGGAGTCACATATCAGCCAGACCAGGTAAGGATGGCAGTTTCCTTCCCTAAAGGATATTAGTGAACCAGATGGGTTTTTCCTGACAATCAGCAATGAGTTCACAGTCATCATTAGATTCTTAATTCCAGAAATTTATTGAATTCAAGCTCCTCCATCTGCCATGGTGGGATTTGAACCCAGGTCCACAGAACATTATCTGGGTCTCTGGATTAACAGTCCAGCGATAATACCACTAGGCTATCACCAACATCATGAGTACAGGAGTTGGGAAGTCGGGAAGTCATGTTAAGGTTGTACAGGGTGTTGATGAGACATCTTTCGAGTATTGTGCACAGTTCTGGTCACCCTGTTAAAGGAATGATATATTATGAAACTGGAGAGGGTTCAGAGAAGATGTCGTGGGGAATAGTGGATTTATGTTATTAAAATAGGTTGGATAAGCTGGAACGTTGGAGGCTGAGGGGTGACCTTATAGAGATTAATAAAATCATGAGGGGCATAGATAAGGTGAATAGTAAAGGTCTTTTCGCTAAGGTGGGGTAGTTCAAAATGAGGGGCCATATTTTTAAGGTGAGAGGAGAAAGATTTAAAAAAAGACATGAGTGGCAACTTTTTTTACATGTAGCCGTTTGTGTGTGGAACGAACTTCCAGAGATTGTGATGGATGAGGGTACACCGAGCTGGTTCGTTGTTCCGCAGACGTTTCATTACCCTGCTGGGTAACATCATCAGTGCAGCCTCCAATTTCCTACCTGGTATTTAACTCTGGTGTCTGTTGAGCTCGATTACCTCACTTCCGGTTCTCCTTTGCTGTGGAATATATATGGGGTCTAGCTCACATAGACCCTATATCCACTCCACTGCAAAGGAAAACCGGAAGTGAGGTAATCAAGCTCAACAGACACCAGAGTTTAAATAACAGGCGAGAAAACACAACGGCTCTTCATCGGAGGCTGCACTGATGATGTTACCCAGCAGCGTAATGAAACATCTGCAGAACAATGAACCAGCTCGGTGAGCCAACCAACCACAACATCCACACCTGAGCTACAAATCTACTCAAAAACCTTGGATGCAGGTACAGTTACAATGTTTAAAAGACATTTGGATAAGTGCATGAATAAGAAATGTTTAGCAGCGTTCGTCCGAGCACAAGCAGGTGGGACTAGTTTAGTTTGGGATTATGGTTGGCATAGACTGGTTGGACCGAAGGGTCTGTTTCCTTGCTATATGACTCTATGACTCGAAACAAGGGCAGGACTTATACAATTAATGGGAGGGTCCTGGGTAGTGTTGCAGAACAGAGACATCTGGGGGTTCAGGTAGTTAATTCTATGATATTTGCATCACAGGTAGATAGGTTGGTTAAGAAGGTGTTTAGCACATTTGCCTTCATTACTCAGACCTTTGAGTATAGGAGTCGGGACATCATCTTGAGGTTGTACAGGATGTTAGTGAAGCCTCTTCTGGAGTACTGTGTGATATTTTGGTCGCCTGTTATAGGAAGAATATTATTAAACTGGAGAGGGTTCAGAAAACATTTACCAGGATATTGCTAGGAATGGAGGGTTGAGTTATAAAAATAGGCTGGATAGACTGAGACATGTTTCCACTGGAGCATTGGAGGTTGAGGGGTGACCTTCTAAAAATTTATAAAATCATAGGGGCATAGACAAGATGAATAGCAAAGGTCTTTTCCCTAAGGTGGGAGAATTCAAAACTAGGGTCATATTTTTAAGGTGAGAGGAGAAGGATTTAAAAAGGACATGAAGAGCAACTTTTTTTACTGGGAGAGTAGTTAGTGTGTGGAATGAATTGCTGGATGCAGGCTCAATTACACTTAAGCTGAACTATCAACATCTTTTCTGCCTCAGCACTCCAACCATCCAACTCCCATTGCATAAACGCTGCCCCCTCCACACTTCACTTCAGCTCCGATGAACAGTCATCTCGACTCAAAATGTAAGCTTGCTTTCCCTCACTGATGCTGCTTGACCCACTGTGATCATCATTATTTTTTGTTTACAGTTACAAGACATTTGGATAAGTACATGAATAGGTAAGGTTTGGAAGAATACGTGCTAAACACAGGCTAGTGGGTCTAGTTCCATTTGAAAACATGGTCAGCATGGACTAGTTGGACCAAAGGGTCTGTTCCCATCCTGTATGCCTCTATTCTATGCAACTGAACCCCCAAGTCTCTTTGGACAGCCCCTATATTTAACTTCATACCCTGATCTATCTTTTTTCAGTCTAAAATGGATAATCTCACACTTGCTTACACTGAATTCTATCTGCCACAGTTTTGCCTATTCACTTAATCTAGCAAAATCCCTTTGTAATTTTATTCTATCATCTACACTGTCTACAATGCCACCTAACTTTGTGTTATCAGTAAAGTTGGATACCTAACTTTCTATGCCATTATCCAAGTCATTAATATGTAATGTCAAATATTGAGGCCCGAGTACAGACCCTTGTGGGACATAACTGGTCGTATCGTGCCAATTTGACTATCTACTTTACTTCCTGTCACCTGCCCGTCAACAAATTTCCCAACCATGTCAGTAATTTGCACTCAATTTCTTGGGCTTCTACCATAGTTAACAGTCTTTTATGTGGAACTTTATCAAATGCCTTCTGGAAGTCCAAATAAACAACATAAATGGACATGCTCCTGTCCACTGCCTTAGTGATCTCTTCAAAACAGTTAATGAGGTTTAAGTTACCTACCTGTCATGAATCATGTTGGCTCTCTGATTAACAGGGAATTTTCAAGGTGTTCAGTTTCCCCATCCTTGATTATAGATTTCAACAGTTTCCCCACCATAGACATTACACTAAGTGGTCTGCAGTTCCCTGGTTTTCCTCTTTTGTCCTTCTTAAAAAGTGCAGCGACATGCAATTTTAAAATCTCGAGGGATAACTCTTCTATCCAGAGAACTCTGAAAGATTATTTAGACTACATCTGTGTACTGTTTTGGTCTTCATCTTTAAGAAAATATAGAATTGCATTATAAGTAGTTCAGAGAAGGTTTACTCAGCTGATTCCTGGGATAATTATCTTATGAGGAATGGTTGAGCTTATTGGGCCTTTAAACTTTGGAGTTTTGAAGTATAAGTGTTGATATATTCAAGAATGCGTTAACTAATTTTTTGATCAGTGAGGAAGCCGAGGATTGTGGGCAGAGGACAGGAAAGTAGAGTTTGGTCTCAATCAGATCAAGCATATAAACATAGAAGATAGGAGCAGGAGGCGGCCATTCGGCCCTTTGAGCCTGCTCTGCCATTCTTCACAATCATGGTTGATCGTCCAACTCAATAGCCTAATCCTGCTTTCTCCTCATAACCTTTGATCCCATTCGCCCCAAGTGCTATATCTAGTCGCTTCTTGAATACATTCAATGTTTTGGCATCAACTACTACCTGCGGTAATGAATTCCACAGGCTCACCACCTTTGGGTGAAATGTCTCTTCATCTATGTCCTAAATCCTCATACTGTGACCCCTAGTTCTGGACACACCCAGCATCAGGAACATCCTCCCTGCATCTACTCTGTCCAGTCCTGTTCGAATTTTACAAGTCTCAAAGGGGTTCCCCCTCATTTGTCTGAACTCTAGCGAAAACAATCTCAACCTAGTCAATCTCTCCTCATATGTCAGTCCCACCATCCCCAGAATCAGCCTGGTAACCCTTTGCTGCACACCCTCGAGAGCAAGAGCATCCTTCCTTAGAGAAACGAACCAAAACAGCACACAATAGGTGTGGTGTGGCCTCACCAAGGCCCTGTATAACTGCAATAACAAATCCCTGCTCCTGTACTCAAAACCTCTCGCAATGAAGGCCAACATATCATTTGCCCTCTTTACTGCCTGCTCACCTGCATGCTTATCTTCAATGACTGGTGCATAAGGACACCCCAGGTCCCACTGCACACTCCCCTCTCCCAGTTTACGGCCATTCAGGTAGTAATCTGCCTTCTTGTTTTTGCTTCCTCAGTGAATAACCTCACATTTAACCAAATTATACTGCATCTGCCATTGATTTGCCCACTCACCCGACCTGTCAAGATAATGCTGAAAGATCTCTGCATCCTCATTACAGTTCACCTTCCCACCCAACTTGGTATCATCTGCAAATTTATACTTGAGGTGGGAGGAGGGGATAGGCGGGAGAAAAGACAGGTTAGGGAGGTGGGGAAAAGCTGGGCTGGTTTTGGGATGCAGTTGGGGGAGGGGAGATTTTGAAGCTTGTGAAGTCCACGTTGATACCATTGGGCTGCAGGGTTCTCAAGCGAAATATGAGGTGCTGTTCCTGTAACCTTCGGGTGGCACCATTGTGACACTGCAAGAGGCCCAGGATGGACATGTCGTCTAAGGAGTGGGAAGGGGAGTTGAAATGGTTTGTAACGGGGAGGTGCAGTTGTTTGTCGCGAATTGAGCGTAGGTGTTCTGCAAAGCGGTCCCCAAGCCTCCGCTTGGTTTCCCCGAAGTAAAGGAGGCCACATCTGGAACAGCAGATACAGTATACCACAAGAGTAGATGAGCAGGTGAACATGTGCTTGATGTGGAAGGTCTTCTTGGGGCCTGAATGGGGTGAGGGGGGAGGTGTAGGGGCAGGTGTAGCACTTCCTGCGGTTGTAGGGAAAAGTGCTGGGTGTGGTGGGGCTGGAAGAGAGTGTGAAGAGGACAAGGGAGTCACAGAGAGAGTGGTCCCTCCGGAAAGCAGATAAGGGTGGGGAGGGAAATATGTCTTTGGTGGTGGGGTTGGATTGCAGATGGCGGAAGTGTCAGAGGGTGATGCATTGGATCCGGAGGTCGGTGGGGTGGTATGTAAGGATGAGGGGGATTCTGTTTTGGTTGTTATTGCGGGGAGGTGGTGTGAGGGATGGGTTGCGGGAAATGCGGGAGACACGGTCAAAGGCGTTCTCAACCGCTGAGTGGGGGAAGTTGCGGTCCTTGAAAAACGAGGACATGTGAGATGTTCAGGAGTGGAATGCATCATCCTGGGAGCCGATGCGGCAGAGGTGATGGAATTGAGAATCAGGGATGGCATTTTTGCTGGAAGTTGGGTGGGAGGAGGTCTATTCCAGGTAGCTGTGGGAGTCAGTAGGCTTGAAATGGATATCGGTTTCCAGGTGGTTGCCAGAGATGGAAACAGAGAGGTCCAGGAAGGAGAGAGAGGTAACAGAGATGGTCCAGGTGAACTTAAGGTTGAGGTGGAATGTGTTGGTGAAGTGGATGAACTGTTCGAGCTCCGTGTGGGAGCACGAGGCGGCGCCGATACAGTCATCGATGTAATGGAGGAAGAGGTGGGATTTAGGGCCAGTGTAGCTATGGAAGAGGGATTGTTCCACGTAACCTACAGAGGCAGGCATAGCTTGGGCCCATGCAGGTGCCCATGGCCACCCCCTTTGTCTGTAGGAAGTGGAAGGAATTGAAAGAGAAGTTGTTAAGGGTGAGGACGAGTTCAGCTAAGCGGATGAGGGTGTCAGTGGAGGGGGACTGGTTGGGCCTGCGGGACAGGAAGAAGCGGAGGGCCTTTAGGCCATCTGCATGGGGAATGCAGGTGTTTCGGGACTGGACATCCATGGTAAAGATGAGGTGTTGGGGACCAGGGAATTGGAAGTTTTGGAGGAGGTGGAGGGCGTGGATGGTGTCACAGACGTAGCTGGGGGGAAGGGGGGGCGCAGAGAGGGTTGCTGGACCAAGGGGGAGAAAATGGAGTCGAGATAAGTAGAGATAAGTTCGGTGGGGTAGGAGCAGGCGGAGACAATGGGTCGACCAGGGCAGTCAGGTTTGTGGAGTTTGGGAAGGAGATAGAAGCAGGTGGTGCGGGGTTGGGGAACGATGAGTTGGAGGCTGTGGGTGGGAGGTCACCTGAAGTGATGAGGTTGTGGATGGTTTGGGAGATGATGTTTTGGTGGTCAGGGGTGGGGTCATGATTAAGGGGGCGGTAGGAGGAGGTGTCGGAGAGTTGGTGCCTGGCCTCGGCGATGTAGAGGTCAGTGCACCATACTACAACTGTGCCTCCCTTGTCCGCGGATTTTATGGTGAGGTTGGGATTGGAGCAGAGGAAGCGGAGGGCTGCACGTTCTGTGGGGGAGAGGTTGGAGTCGGTGAGAGGGGTGGAGAGGTTGAGGCGATTGATGTCTCGATGGCAGTTGGAGATGAAGAAGTCGAGGGAGGGTAGGAGGCCTTGGGGTGGTGTCCAGGAGGAGGGGGTGTGTTGAAGGCGAGAGAAGGGGTCAGCAGGGGAAGGGTTAGGCTCACAATTAAAGAAGTAAGCGCAGTGGCGGCGGAAAAACTGTTCAACGTCCAGGCTTGAGCGGTATTCATTGATGTTCAGGTGTAGGGGGATAAAGGTGAGCCCTTGACTGGGGCTTGACCGTTCGTCCTCAGTAAGGGGGAGGTCTGGGGGATGGTGAAGACCCGGCAGGGTTGGGTGCTATTGTCTCCTCTGGAGCTGCTGGCTGTGGAGGCTGTGGGCGGAGCATCGTCGGTGATGGGCGGAGCGACATCGGCATCAGTGGTGGTCGGTTTTTATGGACCACAACGGCCCCCCCCCCCTCAGTGGTCGAGAACGCACTCAACCGTGTCTCCCGCATTTCCCGCAACTCATCCCTCACACCGCCTCCCCGCAATAACAACCAAAACAGAATCCCCCTCGTCCTTACATACCACCCCACCGACCTCCGGATCCAATGCATCATCCTCTGACACTTCCGCCATCTGCAATCCGACCCCACCACCAAAGACATATTTCCCTCCCCACCCTTATCTGCTTTCCGGAGGGACCACTCTCTCCGTGACTCCCTTGTCCTCTCCACACTCTCCTCCAGCCCCACCACACCCACCACTTTTCCCTACAACCGCATGAAGTGCTACACCTGCCCCTACACCTCCCCCCTCACCCCCATTCAGGCCCCAAGAAGACCTTCCACATCAAGCACATGTTCACCTGCTCATCTACTAATGTGGTATACTGTATCTGCTGTTCCAGATGTGGCCTCCTCTACATCGGAGAAACCAAGCAGAGGCTTGGGGACCGCTTTGCGGAAGATCTACGCTCGGTTCACAACAAACAACTGCACCTCCCCGTCACGAACCATTTCAACTCCCCTTCCCACTCCTTAGACGACATGTCCATCCTGGGCCTCTTCCAGTGTCACAATGATGCCACCCAAAGGCTGCAGGAACAGCACCTCATATTTCGCTTGAGAACCCTGCGGCCCAATGGTATCAACGTAGACTTCACAAGCTTCAAAATCTCCCCTCCCCCGACTGCATCCCAAAACCAGCCCAGCTCGTCCCCACCTCCCTAACCTGTCCTTCCTCCCACCTCAAGCCCCACCCCCATCTCCTATCTCCCAGCCTCATCCCATCCCCTTGACCTGTCCGTCCTCCCTGGATTGACCTATCTCCTCCCTACCTCCACACCTACACTCACCTTTACTGGCTCCATCCCTGCCTCTTTGACCTGTCTGTCTCCTCTCCACCTATCTTCTCCTTTATCCATCTTCTATCTGCCTCCCCCTCTCTCCCTATTTATTTCAGATTCCCATTCCCCTTCCCCTCCCCCATTTCTGAAGAAGGGTCTCGGCCCGAAACATCAGCTTTCCTGTTCCTCTGATGCTGCTCGGCCTTCTGTGTTCATCCAGCTCTACACCTTGTTATCTCATACATATTCCACTCTGTCAGAGCTAATATCCTTTCTCACTATTGTGCTAATTTTCTCTTCAGCCAGCAATGCCACTCTGCCACCTTTTCCTTTTTGCCTTTCCTTCCTAAGTACTGAATATCCTGGGATATTCAGTTCCCATTCCTGGTCACCCTGGAACCACATCTCTGTAATCCCAATTACATTATAGCATGATTTAATCAAAATATGCCACATGCTCATGGGCTGAATGGTCTACTCCTAATTTTTGGGTTTTGTTGCAAATATTCAATTATTGAATATGTTTAAGGCTGAGATAGGCATATGGTGTGCAGGTAGAAAAGTCACATCAAGGCCACAGTTGTATTTTAATGAAATTGCTGGATTTCCGACTACCAATTTCTTTCATCCTCAAATTCTAATATAGCAGTATTTTGCTTCCACATTACTGTCTGAAATAAAAAATAGGAATACAAAATATTCAATGCACTGAATGCATCCTTAATGAGCTTTAAAAATTCACCAGAGGCAAATTGGTATTGAACCCCAAACAAAAACAGAAGTTGCTGGAAAAGCTCAGCAGGTCTGGCAGCATCTGTGAAGAAAAAATATGAGTCAGCGTTTCGGGTCCCTTTGACAGAGACTGGAAAAAGGAAGGGTCACTGGACGTGAAACGTTAACTGTGACTTTTCTCGACAGATGTTGCCCGACCCGCTCAGTTTTTCCAACAACTTCTGTTTTTGATCCTGACTTACAGCAGCCCCAGTCCTTTCGGTTTTTGTTAATATAGTGTTGAACCCCCGTTGTCATCCCAGAGCAGAAAGTGTGTGTCTCACATTCGTAACATGTTATTGAAGAGTAAAGATGAAATTCGGGACACACAGTAGCAATAGATGCTCCCAATTTTGAACCACGTGCGTTGGCAAAGATGCTCTGCAACGACTGGGGGTTTAAAGCATCTCCATAACTTTTCAAGCTCACGCCATGGTCTGCCCTGTATTGATAGGACGGGTCAGGGCTCCTGCTCGAGGTCATATGCCTCCAGGTCCTAGTTTCGTAACGAACTAAATCAGCAGCCGATCCCGAGTGATTCGTTCTTCTCCCTGCGGTCTAACGTTAACCGAGGACTTACGAACATCCCACACCACTGCTACAACCGCGCTCTTTAACTTCAAAAGAAACAAACGCCACGGTTTCACGCCATCAGCGGAGGACTGGCTCCGAAGGGGCGCGTTGAGCGGAGGAGCCACGTGGGGAAGAGGCGGGGTCAATGGGTGAGGGACAACGATCCCAGCCAATCGATTCAGCGGTACTAGAGACCACGTGGCAGAGACTGGGCGGAAACCGTGATTACGCGACAGCCTGCCTAGCCAATCGTTGTGAGAGGGTGGGGAAGGAGGTCACGTGGGATGGCAGGGGGCGTGACCAATTTATAAGTGACGGTTCAATTGGCCAATGGGCCTGCACAGATCGCGGGTCAATCTGGATGGGCGCGGGCAGGGACGAACCTGACTGGACTGACGGACGGGGTGGGGATCGATTCTGCACGCACGTAGCCATTCGGATCCCGGGCGCGGGCAGTGAGGGGCGGGTTTTCGATGGGGCTGAGCCAATCGAATTCGGTCGCCCGGCAATAATGGGCGCGGCCTCGCTCTTTTCGACGATGGACTGAAAGAACAAAAGAAACAAAAAAAAATCCAGGGGCGCTGGCGCTTTTGTAGAAAGAAAATTATTTTTTTTAAAAACGGCGTAAAAAAAATCAAAAATCTTTATTATTTAATGAGGAACAAATATTTAATGTTAGTCTTGCCCTGTTAACATTATAACAATGCCGAGTAGTACAGTGTTTACAGACATAGAGCGGGACGACGGCGAGTCTGGGCCTCTCCACATCGCCATGGAGCAACTCACCGTTTTCGGCCTGGACGAGCCCTCGCTGTCGTTGCCGCCGCCTCCTCCTCCTCCGCCGGTGTCACTAGCTCAGCACCTCCGGAACCTGGAGTCGGATGCTTCCTCCTCGCCTCCTCCATCACCCGCTGCTGGGCCTGGGCCCGTGCCCGGGCTCGAGCCGCTGGCCGTGCCCGGGCCACCCCTCCTCCTGCAGGGCCCAGTGAGTGGGAGTCAGCAAGGAGCAGTCCCGACCACCGCTCCTGGCACCGCCGCCGCAGCAGCAGGAGGAGGTGGTCTGCCCCTGGTTTCTTCTGTCCTGGCTCTGTTCGAGGCCGAGCAGATCCAGCTCCAGCAACAACAACCCCGAAAGAAGAGCGTTAACATGACCGAGTGTGTGCCGGTGCCTAGCTCCGAGCATGTCGCCGAGATCGTGGGCAGGCAAGGTGAGTAAAGGAGCAACTCGAGCTCGGTGAGCTAGTTCCTGCACCTCTCTCCATCTTTATCTGTGCTCCACTCTGTCTCCTGTCCAACGTTTCCCGTTCCCATTCAATGTTTTTATTTTCCGTCCATATCTCCAACCTTATCATCTCTATCACTGCATTTCTCTCTTTTCCCCATCTTATTTTGTCTTTTCTCCGCCTACCATGCCTTCGCTCTTTGTTTCCTTGACTCTCGTCTCCACCCATCTTTGCCTTATCTCACCGAGTTCCCTTTTCAGGTTTCTTTTATTCCTCTTTTTCTTGTGTGTGCGTGAGCAAGGTTAATATTTTAAATTCTCAATAGTGACACTTAAATTTTTGAGCATTCTTTGAGTTGTCTGCATTCTTTAAGTGAGATTCACTCATATAGGTTTAGATCTCCTATTCTGTGTTTTTTTTAAACTAAATAGTACCTGGCTCTTGTTATGTTATTTTAAGTCATGTTTCTGACTGCACTATTGCTCTGAAAATGGTCCAGATAAATAGCCAAGCAAGCATCCAAAGATGTTGTGTGTCTATGTATACATTTTCAGTATCTGTAAATTGAGTGGAACATAATAGAAGTTATACCAAGGATACAGTGATCATGAAAAAGATCCCTGCCAAGTAAAAGTGTTAATATAAATTCCAATGTGTCTTTGAATTTGAAAATGTTAACTGGTCATAACATTTTGAGGTGTGAGGCTGTGTAAGAATTTGTGTAACCTGCTTTTGTTTGCAGTGATTTGATAAGAAACACTGTAACTTGCAAAATAACAAGGGTGCATGTGCTAGTAGGTCTATCCTCAATATCAGAAAGAAAATCTGTGCCCCGAAACTTAGACTGTAAAGTATCGGATGTTGGGAGCAATATTTTAACTTGAAATCATTCCCTAAATTGAAAACACGTTTGGTGTGCATTTTTTGGTGCTAACCTCTGACTAACAGGTGTGTTAAAGCCATGTTATCTCTTAAATTATTCAAAATTCATTTTTTGCTTAAAAAAGAGCAAGTGCCTCAGAATATTACCCAGTTTCCTGTATCCTGACAAGTCAAAATGTGTAAAGCAATTATTTTCACAATTAAGATTTGATTATCTCAATGTATATTGAGCTTTTTGTTGCATCCAAACTCTATCAACTGTATTAATTACATTTGGTGTCTTCAGCCCACATGAGACTGATAGGTGTAGATAGCAATTTGCATGTCTGCTTTGAATCATTCATGCCTCTATATATAAAACTCATCATTACCTGCTGTTGTCCCTAATTCCAGTACTCCACAATCTTGATCTTGCCAAACCATCATAATTCAGTGTATGGAGTCATAGAATCATACAGCACAGAAGCACAGCAGGTGCTGGAAACCTGAAATAAGCAGTGATGGAGAAATCTGCAAGTCTGGCAACATCTATGGAGAGAAGCAAAGTTAAAGTTTCGAATCTAATATGAGTCTTCAGGAAGGTCAGTTCAGCAGAATGCAGTACATACCAGATGGGTTCTCAATAGGGAATGATTTAAATTTAAAATTTTACCAAAAAAGTGCTTTAAATCCAATATTTCGCAGGGTAAATTTGGGGATACAGATTTTCTTTCTCAGATCAAGAACAAGATCCACTTTTAGGTGCACTTTTTTTATGCAATTCAATGTTTTGTTCTTTCAAACACAGATTTGCCATTTCAAATGTGGTTTCTGAACTTTCAAAAAACTTACACGTCTTTGTATTTGTAGGAAGCCACAAATTAAGTCCTTTTGTAGTTAGTAATCCTTTGCGACACATTGGCCCTGTATTTCCTCATCCAATGTTGCATTCCCACTTGTCCGTAGAAGTAGCCTAACGGATCAATGTGAAACTTGAAAATTTGCAGCTTAAGTTTGCAACAAGGTTCAAAGTTTCCATTTCAATAGAAACTCATGTCATTGAATGTGGAAAATGTTGTTTGTCAGAGACATTAAAAATTATCCTAATTTGGGAGGTCACAGTCTGTTGCTCAGTTACACTCTCATAATCTGATTAATTCCCTTACAAGGAGCTGCTTATAAATATAAATGGAGTGTATTTAAATTTCGTGTTCTGATTTAATTTTTAAAAGCTTGTTGGTGTTGATATAGTGCCTTTTCATGATCACAGATCTAGGGAGGCTTTACAGACAATTAATTACTTTGTGTGGCCACTGCATGAAATGTGCTCGTCAGTTTGCCCGTGCTAAGTTTCCATAGAAAGTGGTATGATAATGACATGTTAGCCTGTTTTTTTTAGTGACGCTGATTGAGAGAGAATCATTAGCTAGGGCACTGGGATATGACCCCTGCTTGTTTATGTATCAGTGACATGGGATCACTTGCATTTATCTGAGAATGCCCCAATTTAACATCTTGTCTGAAATATGACAATACCAATGCAGCCCTCCATCTGTATTGTGCTGGTGAGTGAACCTTGAATTTTGAACTCCTGTCCCTGGTATGCTACTACTCTCGTTTAAACCCATTATTTGGTTGCATCACGTCATGTGCAACAAAGTTGACATAAAGCCGCATTTGTGATGTGATAGTGTGGCAGTCCTGGCAAAACAGGAATTAGAGGGGACCAAGGGGAAAACTTTTCTACTTCAAGTCATACCTGGCCCAAAGGAGGAGGGTTGCCACTGTTGGAGGTTAGTCATCTCAGTACCGTAATATCTCTGCAGGAGTTCCTCACAAGCTTCTAATATCTTCTACCTCTTCAGAGATATTATTACATCTCTCTGGAACAGATGGGACTTAAACTTGGGCCTCCTAGCTTGGAGGTAGGGACAGTATCCCTGTACCACAAGAGCCCCAGTAATTCAGGGCTGTGCCCTTGGCTCAGCTTCTTCATCAATGACCTTCCTTCCATATAAAGCCCGAAGTGGGGGTGATTGCAGACCAGAAACTCAACTGGACTATCCATTCAAAGGCTGACTACAAAAGCAGGTTAAAGCCTTGGAATCCTGCCAGAACTAACCCCAGCTCCTGACTTCCCAAAGCCTGTCCTCCATCAGGAAGGCACTGGTCAGAAGTGTAATGAATGGATGAGTGCGGCTCCAACAACATTCAAGAGGCTTGACTCTGACAAGGACAACAAAGTCACGTTGCTGGAAAAGCTCAGCAGTCCTGGCAGCACCTGTGGCGAGAAATCAAGAATTAATGTTTCCGGTCCAGTGACCTTGCGTGAGAACTGATCAGAGCTAGAAAAAAGTTGCTTCTTTTATGTAGAAGGTAGGGTGTAAGGGAGTGGGTAAAGGGTAAACAATAGGTGGAGATAGAGTCCAAAGGGAGAGAAGAACAGTTGGACAAAGGAGTGGATAATGGTCAGTCGAGGAGAATGAATGGGGGACTAATGGGTGCTGTTAGTGGCTAACAATGGGTAGGGTGTAATAGCAGGCCATGTGTGCAGACATGGGGTGTGGGATGTTGGGGTAAGGACACGAAAGAAGATGCTTCAAGCCTTAAAATTGTTGAACTCCATTTTGAGTCCAGGGGGCTGTAATTTTCCCAAGTGGAAAATGACGTACTGCAAATACTGTGGCGAGTAACTCGCCTCCTGACTGCTCAAAGCCTGTCCACCATCTGCAAGGCACAAGTCAGGAGTCTGATGGAATACTCCCCACTTGCCTGGATGAGTGCAGCCCTGACAATACTCAAGAGGCTTGACATCATCCAAGACCAAACAGCCCGTTTGATTGGCACTACATCTACAAGCATTCACTCCCTCCACCACTGACTCTTAGTAGCAGCAGTGTGTTCTATCTACAAGGTGCACTGCAGAAATTCACTAAAGATCCTCAGACAGCACCTTCCAAACCCACAGCCACTTCCATCTAGAAGGACAAAGGCAGCAGATATACGGGAATACCATCACCTCCAAGTTCCTCTCCAAGTCCAAGTCACTCACCATCCTGACTTGGAAATATATTGCTGCTCCTTCACTGTCGCTTCACTGGGTCAAAATCCTGGAATTCCCTCCCTGATAGCGTTGTGGGTCGACCCACAGCAGGAGGACTGCAGCGGTTCAAAAAGGCAGCTCACCACCACCTTCTCAAGGGTAACTAGGGATGGGCAAGAAATGCTGGCTGGCCAGCCAGCGACACCCACACCCCACAAATGAATTTTTTCAAAAAGAACTTTTGGCTTGCACTGGGCTTCACTGGAGTACAGCAGCAAACCTGGGATACCAATGTTGACCAGGGAACAAAGTGGTGTGCTGAAATGACTGGAAGCTCTGTCTTTTTTGCAGACAAAACGTAGGTGTTCTGCGAACAGTCGCCCAGTCTACGCTGTTTTTCCCCCCAGTCTAGAGAAGAGCACACTTTGAGCAGCAAGTTCAGTAGACTAGATTGAGGGAAGCACATGTAAAGTGCTGCTTCACCTAGAAGGTGTGTTTGTGCCCTTGGGTACTGAAGGGAAAAAGTAAACAGGCAAGTGTTGCACCTTCTGCGGTTAAAGGGGAAGGTGCCTTATGGATATGGTGGGGGGAGTGAAGGAGTTGTGGACCTGGGTGTCTCGGAGGAACAGTCCTTGCAGAAAGTTGTCAAGGGAGGGGATTGAAATATGTCTGGTGATGACAGACGAAGGACAAAGCAGTCTGCTTGATTGGCACTATACCCACAAACATTCACTTCAACTCAAAGTTCAGTAGCAGGAGTGTATAGCATCTACAAGATGTGCTGCAGAAATTTGCCAAGTCTCTGTAAACATCGCCTTTCAACATTCTTGACCACTACCATCTAGAAGGACAAGGGCAGCAAAATCCCAGTGTATTGATGGTAGAGGATTCAGTGGTAATGTTGTTGAAAGTCATGGGGAAATAACTATCCAGGCGAAGACACAAATTTTTAAGTAATTAACAAGAAAAGGGAAGAGATTTCCTTTTCAAATCCTCACTGTTGGTATGTAGGACTTGGGTATGGAACTGAACAATTCAAATTACGTTGGCGCAAATTTGTGTGTTGCTCCCCATTTTATCCTAGAAAGTGTTAAATATTTATACCTGTGCAGATTCTATAACACTCATACAATACTACCATGGGTATAGAATGCTGGTTGTTTCTGGATAACAGCTTGCTTAATTGGCTGGGAGTTGAGATGTCAAGTATCATGTAAAAGGTGAAATTGAGAGCATAAATTGTACCTTCTGAAGATGCCTTATTTTCTCAGCTTGAAAATAATTATGGAACAAGTAATTCTATTAGTTAACAATTGGGCATGTTCCCTAAAATATATAGGGAGAAATGGGGAATTTAGTATTTGAAGAGGAAGGAAATGTGATTTATAACATTGTCTTTCCCTATGTGAATAAAGTGGATTAATAATTTTCATACTGTCGGCTGAGGGTTGTTGAATGAGTTGCAAGTATCTATTCAGCATGAAACAAATTGAAACCAATGCGTTGCCATTCTGCCTATCTGAATCGGAATGATTGGATCATTTTCAGGATGGCAGGCTGTTACTATTTGGGGTACCAAGGATCAGTGCTATGTTCACAACTATCCACAATCTATGTAAATAGTTTGGATACGGGAACCATTTAGAAATATTTCTAAATTTTGTGACGCCAAGTTGGATGGGAACCTAAGTTGAGGCTTCAAAAGAACTTGGGTAGGCTCAGTGCATTGGCTACAAAATGTGAGCTTCTTTCACTTCTTAAGCAAAAACAGGTGCAGGCTATTTTAAATAGTGAGAAGTTGGGAAGTGTGGCTGTCCAAAGGGATTGGGTGTGCTGGTCTTGCTGCAGTTGTTTCGAACCTGAGGTCTTGTATACAGTTTTTATCCCCTTCTTCTAAGGAATTATATACTTGCCATGGGAGGAGGGTTCTCTGGTAATATCCATATCACTCGGTGAATATGTCCGTGTTCAAGTCTCACTACACCTCGGAGGGGTGTCATGACATACCTAGGCAGGTTGACGGAAACTACTTCCTGTGAAGCAAGCACGTTGGAGGTCTACCAGACTCATTCCTGCTATGGTGGGATTATCTGTTGAGGTTGCTTAATCTGTGTTGTCGAGAGCCTGAAAGAACGAAGGGACAACTTCATTGAAACTTGTTACGGTAATCTCCCCCAATATCCAATATGCATGGGGAATGGAGGATATCGATAGCTGAATCTGCTGTTTGCATTTAGGAGAACCCAACTTGTCACTGCCACAACATGGAACTGTGTCTTAAAAACGAATTGTCAGGACCGCTCATAAAAACAGGTATATCTGAATGTGATGGGTGATTATTTGCAAATCAAGTTATGCTTAAAGAAAGCTAGTTCAAGATTGTGATCCATTATTCCCTTCCAATAGCTAATATCAGCAAAGCCATATCCAGGCACCAAGCATCTTGAATTCTCACTTAAGCAGCATTTGAAATTCAAAGGGAAGTTCTGAATGCTTAGGATCTGGAAAATGGGACTTTACAGTAAATTCTTGCAGAATGTAACAGGTTGCTGTAGTTAAGATGTTTCCCCTGACTGCTAAGTCTAAAACCAGTGGGCGAATCTCAGCATAAAGGATAGGTTGTTTTAAAACTTGAAGGGTAATGAATCTTCAGAATTATCTACCTGAGGGATGTTCAAGACAGAAAGCAATTGATTTCTGAGGAGTAGCAACATTTGACAAAAGTGGCATTGAGGAAAATGATCAGCTTTGATCTATCTGAATTGGGGCATGGGCTGAATGGCTGACTCCTGTTCCTATACCTTAAAATCCACCTCCCTAGACTAAACCTCTGATAATCCATCTCTCTCTTTCAATATGGCTTGGTTCCAAATTTTGTTCGTTTGCATCTGAAGTGCCTTGGGATATTTTCATACATTAAAGATAGTATGATGTCTCAAGCTATTGTCCACCATGCAGGTCCACACATTTGTCTAGAATTGTAAATGGAGCTAAATTATCAAATATTCTATGTCTGCCTTACCCTACTGTTTTAAAAAAGATCATTGACAGAGCAATTGAAGGAATTGTGCTGAAGTAAGTGTCTTGATATTTCTGCAACAGTTGGTCTCTGGTAATGCATAGATATCTGTCTTTCTCAGGCAATGACTTCAGCCACTGAAGGGTTTCTCTTCAGTACCTACTGAAAGTTTTAGAAAGAAACTTGGGATGTTTTTCAATACCAGATGTGCTGTAGAAATAAGTCGTTGAGCTCCTTGTTGCCGTATGTCTGTCAAATATGATTTTTGAGTTGAGGGCATTTGTGGTTGCTCTTTAGCCTCTTGATTGCCCATGTCCGGGCTGAGATTTTAATTTGGAGCAATGGTTGGCAAAAGTGTTTTAAAATATGATCAATGTAAGCTTTCTAGTTCATTGCTTTTGGGGAATAGCAGTTCACCCTTTAAACTGGAGAATTTATCAACTGAATTTTTTGGATACATTGCTATTATCCTTGGTGCCTAACAGTCCATTTGAAAGGATGAAATATTTATTTGTATGTTCATTAGCAAACTGTCTTCAGTGGAAGAAGCCCATCATTAAGGGCCTGTCTCTAGTAGGAATCTGACATTTAAATCATCTCAAGCAACTGCTTTAATGCATTGTTTAATGGGAATGAGACTGCAATCAATATTGGTGTAGCCATGTAGGTTCTATGCGATGAGGTACTCTAATAGTTCAATGACTGTAAGATTTAGGAGCAGAATCAGGCATTTGGTCCATTGAGTCTGCTTTGCCATTTGATTGTGGCTGATACTATTCTCAATCCCATTCTCCTGCCTCCTCCCCGTAACCTTTGATTCCTTTTACAAATTAACCTATCTATCTTAAAGATTCTCAATGAGATGGCCTCCCCAGCCTTCCATGGCAATGAGTTCTGCAGCGACACCACCCTCTGAAACAAATCTCCTCGTCTTAGTTTTAAAGGTTCATCCCTTCACTCTGAGGCACACTTCTCACCAAAGTGCATAACCTCACGCCTTTCTTATATTGCATTTTCATCTGCTACTTTGTGCAATCCCCTAGCCTGTCAAAGTCATCCTGCAACCTCCCTGCCTCAACTCCATCTGTACCTCCACCTATCTTTTTGTCACGTGCAGCAGTGCCCCCAGTTCCTTCATCCAGATCGTTAATGTTTAATGTGAATAGTTGTGGTCCCAATACTGCATAACTCTACCAGTCACTGGCTGCTATCTTGAAAAGGACCCTCTTTATTCCAACTTTGTTTATCGTACCTTACCCCTAAATATGAATCCTTGTCTAAGTTAGCAAACTCCGATGCATCATAGTGTCATAGATCTGGAAATCCAAATAGATCATGACCACTAACTCTCCTTTGTCAAACTTGTCATTATCTCCTCAAGGAATTCTAACAGATTTTGTCAGACATAGCTCCCCTTGCTGAAGCCACACGGACTCGGCCCTGTTTTACTGTGCACTTGTAATTCACAATCTCGTCCCAATAACAATGGACTCTAAAATCTTACCAATGACTGCGGTCAGGTTAACTGGCTTATAATTTCCTGTCTTCTGCCTCCCTGCATTTTAAAGAGAAGTGTTGCATTAACCGTTTTCCAGTCCTCTGGGACCCTCCCTAGGATTGTAATGTCCCAACAATGTGGAGGCAGGCCATTCGGCCCATCGAGTCCACACTGACCCTCCAAAGAACATCCCACCCTGCATTTCTCATGACTAATCCATCTAGCCTGCACATCACTGGATACTGTGCGCTAATTAGCCAGGCTAATCCACCTAACTTGCACATCTTTGGACTGTGGGAGGAAACCAAAGCACCTGGAGGAAACCCACGCAGATTCTGGGAGAATATCCAAACTCCACACGGATAGTTGCCCAAGGGTGGAATCGAACCTGGGTCCCTGGTGCTGTGAGGAAGCAGCGCTAATCACTGAGCCACAGTGCTATCACTGACTCTAGTAATTCCTGAAAGATCAGTATCAATGCCTGCACAATCTCCTCCACAATCCTGGGGTGTAGTCCTTCTGGTCAAGATAATTTATCCAGCTTCAGGACTTTCTGCTTCCCCATCATCTTAGTGATGGCCATTACACTTACCTCTGCCCCTGGACTCGCTTGAAGTTCTGGTATGCTGTTGGTGTCATTCACTATGAAGAGTGATGCAAAGTACCTGTTCAGATCCTCTACTTCAGAAATCTCCTCTTTGTCCCCCATTACTACTATCCTGTCTCATTTTCCAGCAGTCCAATGTCCACTCTTGCCTCTCTCTTTATATCTGAAAGAACTCCTTGCAGTGTTTTTTACTAGTTAGCTTACCTTTACATTTCATCTTTATGCCCTCGTGCTTTTTATAGTCCTCTGGTTTGTTTTCATAGGCTTCCTAATCCTCTGGCTTTCCACTAATCTTCATGTTGTATGCTTTTTTGTTTTTCTGCTGTCCCTGACTTCCCTTGTCAGTCATGGTTGCCTCGTCCTTTTCTTAGCATGTGTGAACAGTCTGTTCTAACTGACAAGTGATGTGTTCATGCTTTTATTCCCTAAAATGTATTGTTATGCTTGGTTCCTGACTTCCTGTTTTGGTTTAGTGTTGACCATGTTCTGGAAACCTGGTTTGCAGTATACCTCCCTCGATCAGATGCCAGAATTGTGCTCTTTGTGAATCAGTTAAACAGCATTTTTGTGGTTTATCATCTGTTGGTTTAGTAAACTGTTTTGTTAATTTTTTCTGTACTTGCCCCGTCTTGGGAGCAATAGGGAGAATTACACTATTACCATTATGGATATCGGTTGATAGAGGAAGTGAAACAAATATGGAAAATGTTCGGACAGTTCAGAGAATGTTTCTATATTTAAGCAAGTTAACCTGAATGCACTGTTTCTCATTGAAAGAGATTATGACTAGAACTTGCAGTTTGGAACCCAATAAAACTGAATTGTGTAGTTCAGTCAGCAGCATGGAGTTTTATGCTACTGTTGTACCTTGCTGATTCTATTAATTTTTATACATAGATGTGTTTTAGCAAGACTGTGAACCTATTCAATAACTAAAGCTTGTCACGGAGAATATCATTTTTCAAGTTATTGTTTCTGATGTCCGCGTATGGTTTGCCTAACTCGTCCAAGCCTGATTCATATAGCTCCTCTGGGCTTACTGGGAAATCAACATAGCTCAATCTGGCAATTTAGTCAAATTCTCACTCTCGTTTCTTTATTCCAGCTTTGACAGCTATACCATTTGCTGCCTAGACTCTGATCTCTGAATATTTTTATTTGACTTTTTTTTATTTTGTTCTTTTTAAACTCTGTCCTTTTGGCCAATTTAAATGTTTCAATTGATGGCCCTTTCTCAATAGTGACCAGCACTGCCTTGGATGATTACCAGTCCTCGCTGGTGATCTAGTTTATGCGGAAATCTGGATGTTGTGGTGCAACACCTGTGTTGATAATCCCACTGTTGTGGTGTTTTATAAGTGACCATTAGTTTATTATTTGCAACAATTAGTGCTTAAATGTTGCTTCTGCCACTTTGATACTCAAGTTTCTTTCAAGTTGATCTGATTTAATGATCTATAGGTTGGCACAGATAACTGTCTCATTAAATCTACTAAATGAATTCCGGCTCAGAGTTGAAGATCTGGAATCTGAGCTTCAAACACTGCGGCACATCCAGGAGGGAGAGAGTTACCTGGACGCTTTGTTTCAGGAGGCAGTCACACCTGGTAGGTTAGGTAATTCACATTCAGTTAGTGATCAGGGACAGCAGGGTGTGACTGCAAATGAGGCAGGTAGGGGGATCCTGAGTTCAGGAGTGGAGGAGCCTCCGCTTTTGACCTGATCCAACAGGTGCGAGGTACTTGCTCCCTGTGTGGATGAGGAAAAAAGCTGTGGGGAGGATGAGCCAGCTGCCCACGGCACCGTGGTGCAGAAGGCCATTCAAGAGGGGCGGAGCAAAAAGACAAGTGGTAGTTATAGGGGTTTCTGTAGTTAGGGGGATAGATAGTATCCTTTGCAAGCCGGATCGGGAGTCCCGCATGGTGTGTTGCCTGCCTGGTGCCAGACTGCAGGACATCTCTGACCGGCTTGAAAGGATATTGGAGCGGGAGCGGGAGTATCCAGTTGTTGTGGTCCACGTTGGGACTAACAACATAGGCAAGGCTAGGATGAAGGACCTGTTTGGGGATTATCAAGCACTATGAACGAAATTAAGGAACAGGTCCTCAAGGGTCATAATCTTCAGATTACTGCCTGAGCCAGGTGCAAATTGGCATAGGGATAAGAAAATTAGGGAAGTCAACACGTGGCTAAGGGAGTGGTGTGGGAAAGAGGGGTTCCATTTCATGGGGCATTGGCATTAGTTTTGGAACCGGGGTGGGGGATCTGTACCGATGGGACGGTCTCCACCTGAACCAATCCAGAACCAGTGTTTTGGCGAAAAGGATGAATAGGGTGGTCACTAGGACTTTAAACTAGTGGGCTGGGGGGAAGGGAAAGGGAAAACGACAACGACAGGGAGTATGATGGTAAATAAAAAAGGTAAGCAGCAGGTTAGCATGTGTGCAGGAGGGCTTAAGTTCAAGGCAGACTATGAAAGAAACAAAAAGGAAGGATAACTCAGGAGTATTATTAGAGATGTTGGAAATCATGAGGGTAAGAAAGCTATCATAAGGGCACTTTACCTGAATGCTCGCAGCATTCGTAACAAGGTTGATGAGTTAACGGCACAAATCATCACGAATGAATATGATTTGGTAGCCGTTACGGAGACATGGTTACAGGATGGTCACGACTGGGAGTTAAATATCCAGGGGTACCAGACTATTCGGAAGGACAGACAGGAAGGTAAGGGAGGCGATGTAGCTCTGATATTCAAGGACGACATCAGGACGGTGCTGAGAGATGATATAGGTTCTATGGAGAATGGGGTTGAATCGATTTGGGTGGAAATTAGAAATTCTAAGAGGAAAAAGTCACTGATAGGTGTAGTCTATAGGCCACCAAATAATAACATCACAATAGGGCGGGCAATAAATAAAGAAATAACTAATGCCTGTAAAAATGGTACGGCAATTTATCATGGGGATTTTAATCTACATGTAGATTGGTCAAACCGGCTCGGTCAGGGTAGCCTGAGGAGGAGTTCGTTGAGTGTATACGTGATAGTTTTCTTGAACAGTAGGTAATGGAACTGACGAGGGAGCAAGCTATCCTAGATCTGGTCATGTGTAATGAGACAGGAATAATTAATGACCTCATAGTTAGGGATCCTGTTGGAAGGAGTGATCACAATATGGTTGAATTTAGAATACGGATGGAGAGTGTGAAGGTAAAATCCACTACCAGGGTCCTGTGCTTGAACAAGGAGGACTACAATAGAATGAGGGAGGACTTGGCTAAAGTAGACTGGAAACAAAGATTTTATGGTGGGACAGTTGACAAGCAGTGGAGGACTTTCAAACCAATTTTTCAAAGTGCTCAGCAAAAGTATATTCCAGTGAAAAGGAAGGACTGTAAGAAAAGGGGTAATCTGCCATGGGTGTCTAAGGAAATAAGGGAGGCTATCAAATTGAAAGAGAAGGCAAACATGGTGGCCAAAAACAGCATGAAACTAGAAGATTGGGAAACTTTAAAGGTCAACGGAAAGCCACGAAAAGTAAGATAGAACATGAGAAAAAACTAGCACAGAATATAAACGCAGATAGCAAAAGTTTCTATAAATATATAAAACAAAAAAGAGTGGCTAAAGTAAACGTTGGCCCTTTAGAGGATGAGAAGTGGAATTTAGTTGTGGGATATGATGAAACGGCCGAGGCATTGAACAGGTATTTTGTATCGGTCTTCACAGTGGAGGACTAATAACATGCCAGTAATTGACAAAGAGACGAAGGTAGGTGAGCACCTGGAAACAATCATTATACGGAAGAGGTAGTGTTGGGCAAGCTAATGGAGCTAAGGATTGATAAGTCTCCTGGCCCTGATGGAATGCATCCCAGGGTACTAAAAGAGATGGCAGGAGAAATGGCAGGTGCACTGGTGGTAATTTTCCAAAATTCGCTGGACTCTGGGGCAGTCCCAGCAGATTGGAAAACAGCAAGTGTGACGCCACTGTTTAAAAAGGGAGGTAGACACAAGATGGGGAATTATAGACCGGACAGGAAGTAAAGAGTTGGGATAAATGAATGCTATTCTGGCTGGCAATCAGTGACTAGTGGTGTGCCTCACGGATCGGTGTTGGGACCGCAATTATTTACAATTTTTATATAGATGATTTGGAGTTGGGGACCACGTGTCGGGTGTCAAAGTTTGCAGATGACACCAAGATGAGTGACAGAGCGAAGTGTGCAGAGGATTGTGAAACCTTACAGAGGAACATAGATACATTGCGTGAGTGGGCAAAGGTCTGGCAGCTGGAATACAATGTAGATAAATGTGAAGTCATTCATTTTGGTAGGAGTAATAGTAAAAAGGATTATTACTTGAGTGGTAAAAAGTTGCAGCGTGCGGAGGGACCTGGGTATCCTTGTGCACGAATCACAGAAGGTTGGTCTGCAGGTACAAAAGTAATTAGGAAGGCAAATGGAATTTTGTCCTTCATTGATAAAGGGATTGAGTTTAAAAGCAGAGAGGTTATGTTGCAACTGTACAAGGTGCTGGTGAGGCCACACCTGGAGTACTGTGTGCAGTTTTGGTCTCCTTATTTGAGAAAGGATGTACTGGCACTGGAGGGGGTGCAGAGGAGGTTCACTAGGTTGATTCCGGAGTTGAGGGGGTTGGCTTATGAGGAGAGACTGAGTAGATTGGGATTATATTCATTGGAATTCAGAAGATTGAGGGGGGATCTTATAGAAACGTATAAAATTATGTAGGGAATAGATAAGATGGAAGTGGAGAGGATGTTCCCAGTGGCAGGTGAAGCTAGGACAAGAGGGCATATCCTCAAGATTAGAGGGAGCAGATTTAGGACTGAATTGAGAAGGAACTTCTTCACCCAGATGGTTGTTAATCTATGGAATTCCTTGCCCAGTGAAGAAGTTGACACTACTTCAGTAAACATCTTTAAAGCTAAGGTAGATTTTTTTTGAACAATAAAGGAATTAAAGGATACGGTGAGAGCGCGGTTAAGTGGATCTGAGTCCGCAAAAAGATCAGCCATGATCTTATTGAATGGCGGAGCAGGCTTGAAGGGCCGGACGGCCTATTCCTGCTCCTAGTTCTTATGTTCTTATGAATTATCTACTAAATTGACTTCTTCCTCAAAATATTGCCTGACCTGAGTGTTTCCAGTTTTCTATCTATTCTCAATGGTTTTATCTATACAGTCAAATTTGAATATTTCCAGGAGATGAATAAAAAAATTGCAGATCAGCAAGCAGCAGCAGTTGTCTGTTATCTGTGAGGAATATTAATCAAATTACCTCAATTTCTGGTTTTATAACCCATGAATCTACATAGAAAATCAGATTTTATTGTTTATCAAAGCAAATAGTGCTATTTCTTTTTTTCTGTTCCTTAACCCTTTATTGTATATGCATTTTGTTCCGGGGTGCAGTGATGCCAACAGCACAGTTCAGTTTCTGCACCTACTGAGTTTACAGTGTCTGTTCACTTGTGGGGCATGGGTGTTGCTGGCCAGCCAGCATTGTATGTTCCCTAGTTGCCCTTGAACTGCTACAGTCTGCATGCTGTAAGTTGACCCACAGTGCCACTAGGGAGGGAATTCCAGGATTTAGACCCAGCAACAGTGAAGGAACAGCGATTTATAATTCTGAGTCAGATTGGTGAGTGGCTTGGAGGCAAATTTGCAGATGGTGGTGTTCCCATGTATCTACTGTCCTTGTCTTTCCAGATGGAAGAAGTTGTAGGTTTAAGGCACTATCTACGGATCCCTCAATTTCTACGTTGCATCTTGTAGGATAGTACACACTACTGAATTAGGTTTATTGTCGTATGTACTCCCTTTACTAAAGAACAGGAGTACAGTGAAAAAGTGTACATATTGCCAACACCGCTCCATCTTGGGTGCAAAGTACCTAGGTACTAATCTTTGCTACAAAAATAGAAAAGAAACTTACACCACAGATATACATATTTTCTAACTCGTACTAAGAAATAAAGCTAAAAAGATGGACAGTACAACCTTTCTATAAGGGCCTACATGTGGTCTGACCAGGCTCCACCCATTCCCAACCAATAACCACCTTCACTCCAGACCTGCTGGCTGCCAAACCCACTTCACTCCAGGCTTGCTGACTGCTGAGGAAAAAGGCGTAAGAGGAAATTTTTTAAAAAAAGGAGAAAAATAGGAAAGGAGCAGAGAAGCTCAGGTCAGAGCATCCCACTCTCTCGCCATCTTGAATGTGCTGCTACTGTCAGTGGTGGAGAGAATGGATACTTGTGAATGTAGGGTGCTTTGTCCTGGATTATACCAGGCTTCTTGAGAGTAGGTGGGTGTAGCCCCAACAATACTGCCGCCTTGAGCTTTCTACTTACCAATTATCTCTTTGTAATGAGAGTGCAATCCTGTGGTCCTCTGGGGCTATGGTGTGACTTTACAATAATGCATTGTTTTACGTGGCTAGGTATTGCAACTGTAATGACATTCAGGAAATCGACTAACATTCTCGGGTTGATAAGTATTGGTTATAATAATTGTTCTACAAATGTAATTTAGCCACTAACATAAAAAAAAATTAGCATGTAGATCGGGATGGGATACAAATTTATTAGTTCCAGGATTTATTTTGAGAATGTGTTTAAATACTACTATGGTTGCAGAACTTGATGTGTTTTGCTTAGTGTTTGTAAAAGCAGCCACTGAAAGCATCAAACTAATATACTTAAGTAATTTTAACAAAATAAAATCTACCCTTGCCCAATCTGACCTATGTATAAATGTGGTCCCATCACAGCATGATTCTTCATTCCTTTATAAAGTTGCCCAGTAGCTACAATAGCTTGAATGATTTAAAAGTGGCATCAGGAAGTAGGTATTAAAATGCCAGTGGATTGTTTTAAATTGTTTCACAAGATTTCATCAGATGGGAGGTATGGTTAGTAATTTTGCAGATACCACCAAAATTGGTGGTGTAGTGGGCAGTAAAGAAGGTTATCTCAGTACGACGAGACCTTGATCAGATGGTTCAATGGGCTGAATGGTGGCAGATGGAGTTTAATTTGGATAAACGTGAGGTATTGCATTTTGGTAAGGCAAATTGGGGCAGGGCTTGTACAGTTAAATGGTAGGGCTCTGGGGCAGCTTAACCAAACACAGAAACCTAAGGGTACAAGTGCATTCTTCCTTGAAGATGGAGTCACGGGTAGACAGGGTGGTGAAGAAGGCATTTGGCATGCTTGCCTTTATTGGTCAGTGCATTGAATGAAGGAGCTGAGATGCCATGTTGTGGCTGTATAGGACATGGGTTAGGCCACTTTTAGAATACTGCATTCAGTTCTAGTCTCCCTGCCATAAGAAGGATGTTGTGAAACTTGAAAGGGTTCAGAAAAGATTTACAAGGATTTTGCCAGGATTGGAGGCTTTGAGTTATAGGGAGAGGCTGAGTAGGCTGAAGCTGTCCTCTCTGAAGAATTGGAGGCAGAGAGGTGACCTTTTAGAGGTTTATACGTCATGAGGAGCCTGGATAAAGTGAATAGTTACCCTTTTTCCCATGGTAGGGGAGTCCAAAACTAGAGAGCATCAGTTTAAGGTGTGAGGGGAAAGATTTAAGAGACCTAAGGAGCAGTATTTCCACACAGAGGATGGTGCATTTATGGAGTGAACTGCCAGAGGAAGTGTTGGAGGCTGGTACAATTGCAACATTTTAAAAGGCATCTGGATGGATGTGTGAACAGGAAGGGTTTAGAATCCCTACAGTGTGGAAACAGGCCCTTTGGCCCAACAAGTCCACACCGAACCTCTAAGTATCCCAACCACACCCGTCCCCTTGTAACCCACCTAATCTAGACATCCCTAAACACTACGGGCAATTTAGCAGGGCCAATCCACCTAACCTGCACATCTTTGGATTATGGGAGGAAACCAGAGCACCCGGAGGAAACCCACGCAGACACAGGGAGAATGTGCAAACTCCACACAGACAGTCACCCGAGGCTGGAATCGAACCTGGGTCCCTGGCGCTGTGAGGCAGCAGTGCTAACCACTGAGCCACCGTGCCGCCCCGTTTAGAGGGATGTGGGCCCAGTGCTGGCAAATGGGACGAGATCAGTTCTGATTATCTGGTTGGCATGGATGAGTTGAACCAAAGGGTCTGTTTCCATGTGGTATGACTCTGACTCTATGTAGGTATGTCTGGCTTGGCTAGACCAGAATTCTTCTTTGGAAGAGGATGAGCTGCATTCTTGCACTGTTGCAATTCTTGGTGTATAGGGAGTTCCAAGATTTGGGACCAGCAACCGTGCCTGTAATAGTATATTTCCACACCAAGATGATGTCTGCGTTGGAGGGGAAATTTACAGCCTTTGTCCTCCATGTGTTTTTGAAGGAGCCATGGTGAGTTGCTGAAGTGCATCTTGTAGATGACATATGTTGCTGCCACTCTCGGCGGAGGAAGTGAATGATTGTGATTGAGTGCCAGTCAACAGGCTAATTTGGCCTGTATGGTGTCAAACCTCTCATTGGTGTCACATTTATTCAGGCAACTGGACAGTATTCCATCACCCTCCTGATGTGTGCCATGTGGCTGCACAGGTTCTTGGGAGATGGGGCAAGTTTATTTTTAAAATTCACAACGTCTTATCTGGCCTTTACCACTACGTGTATATGGCTAGTCCAGAGGCCTAGGTTATTGCTGTGGGGAGACTTGTGCAAATCTCAGCACAGTAGCTTGAGGAATTATTTGTAATAACATCTGGAATAAAAGCTTCATTCTGAAATAATAGTTACTGAGAAACTATTGTCGATTGGTAAAAAACACATCTCTTTCACTCCTTGTCTGTTTTAGGTGTAGAAATCTGGCCTTCTGACTTGGACTCTGAAAAACCCTCATAATTGGCTTAGCAGGCCACTCTCCTACTGCCCGCAAGTTCCCCTCAAAGCCACAATCTGACCTGCTTTGGAAATGTCACTGTTCCTTTAGCATTGTTGGGTCAAAAGCCTGGAGCACTCTTCCTAATAGTATTGTGACTATACCTTTACCACATGGACTGCAGTGGTTCAAGAAGGTGGCTCATCACCCACTCCAGGGCAACTAGGAATGAACGATAAATAATAGCAGCTCCAGCCTCTCTCGCGTCGCATGAATGAATCAAATACCTGTGAAACAGTGAACAAATTGCATTGAATGTTAGGTTTAGCCTTTGAACTTTTCTTAACCAAATATTTTGGCTAAATATGTAAATTAATTGGAAAACAAATTTCCAAACCTCTGCATGGTGAGGTGTGAAGATGAAATTTTCTCAACTCCTCAGTCTAACCTACCTTCTATAATAAATAGAATTCTAAAATTGTAATTTCATTTGATTTGGTTCCATTGGTTAATTTCTTCATTTTTCTCTCAAGCCTTGATGCATAATAAAGCTATACTTTTTCTGTGTAACAGTACTTATCGTCAGAATGACTTTGTGATGAGCTGATCAGAATTATTCTCCCATATGACTGGATCCCTTGCCTATGTAATGTGTATACTCCCAGAGAATGTCAAGCAATTGACTGAACCTTGATGTTACAAAGCATGTGACCAGCAATGTATCCTTTGTTTATTTTTGTCCTGTTAGATTTAGAACAGCCACCAAGGTCTGCTTACCTGACTGACGTATGTTCTGTCCACCCTCCTAAGCAAACATGTTTCAGAGCCTTGTACCTGATTTAATGTTTTTCTCACCTGTTTCTTTCCCAAAAGACTGGGTCACAAAATAACATGCTCAAAGCATTCTTTTTTTAATCAGTTGTGATATGTACGCCTACATATACACATCAGTGGCTGGCTGACCACTTATTGCCTGTTCCCTAGTAGTCCATGAAGATGGTGGTGAGCTGCCTTCTTGAACTGCTGCAGTCCACGTACTGCAAGTTGACAACGCAATACCACTAGGGTGGGAATTCCAGGGTTTTGACCCAGGAACAGTGATATATTTCCAAGTCAGGATGGTGAGTGGCTTGGAGGGAAATTGCAGGTGCTGGTGGTGTTTCTGTATGTCTGCTGCCCTTGTCCTTCTAGACAGAAGTGGTTGTGCATTTGGAAGGTGCTGTCTTAACGGTGTCTGAATTTTTTACAGTGCATCTTGTAGATGTGCAGTACGTACTGTTGCTACTGTAGTAGAAGGAGTGAATGCTTGTCTATATGGTGCCAGTCAGTAGGCTGCTTTGCCCTGGATGATGTCAAGCTTGAGTGGTGTTGGAGATGCACCCACCCAGGCAAGTAAGGAGTATTCCATCGCACTCCTGACTTGTGTTTTGCAGATGGTGGACAGGCTTTGGGGAGGCAGGAGGCAAGTTACTTGGCACAGTGTTCCTAGCCTCTGATCTGCTCTTGTAACCACTATTCATGTGGCAAGAAGTTGCATTTGTGGTTAATGGTCAACCCAGGGTGTTGATGGTGGCTCATTTGTTAAGGGGTGATGGTTAGATTCTCTAATAAGGGACATGGTCATTGCCAGGCATTTTTCTTGTGCGAATGTTACTTGCTGCTTTTTAAGCCAAGCCTAGATGTTTTCCAAGTCTTGTTGCATTTCAGTGTTGGCTGCTTCAGTGTCTAAGGAGTTGTGAATAGTGCTGAATATCTTGCAGTCATCAGTGAACATCCATTTCTGATCTTTATCATGTGGGTAAGTTCGTTGATAAAGCAGCTGAAGATGGTTGGGCCAAAGGCACTACCCTACCTAAGGAGCTCCAGCAGAGATGTCCTAGAGCTGAGGTGACAGACCTCCAACAACCACAGCTGTCTTCCCATGTGCCAGGTATAGCTCCAACCAGCAGAGATTTCCCCTCTACCCATAAATTCCAGTTTTGCTGGGGCCCCTTGATGCTGCAGTTGGTTGAATGTGGCCTTGATTGTGTAGGCTGTCACCTCACACCTCACCTCACCTCTGGAGTTCGGTTCTTTTCTTCATGTTTGAACCAAGGCTCTAATGACATCAGGAGTGGAATGGCCCTAGCAGAACCCAAGCTGCCTGTCAGGTGATTATTGCTGAGCAAGTGCTGCTTCATAGTACTTTTATGATGACTTCCATCACTTTTTTGATCAAGTAAACTAATGAGGTTGTAATTGGCTGGTTTGGATTTGTCTGCTTTTTCTGTGCAAGACATAGCTGGGCAGTTTTCCATGCCTGGTTCCAGTCTTGTAACTGTACTGGCACAGCTTGGCTAGGGGAACGGCAAGTTATGGAGCACAAGTCTTTACTACTAACACTGGAGTGTTGTTAAGGCCCATACCCTTTGCAATATCCAGTGCCTCCAGCCATTTCTTCATATGTGGAGTGATCACATTGGCAGTAGACTAGTATCTGGTGATGCTGCCTCTCAGCATTTCTGGCTGAAGATTACTGCAAATGCTTCAGCCTTATCTTTTTGCACTGATGTGTTGGGTTCTTCCAAATTGGAGCCTGTTCCTCCAGGTGAGTTGTGAATGGTGGACGCCATTAAATGACTGCAGTCCTGCCACACTGAGTTTGGATCTGATCCATTGGTTGTGGGATTGCTTAGCTATGTCTATCACTTGCTGCTTGTGCTGTTTGACATGTAAGTAGTCTTGTATGGTAGCGTTACCAGGTCGATGCCTCATTTTTAGATATGCCTGGTGCTGCTTATGACATGGCATCTTCATTCAAGCGGGGTTGATCTCCTAACTTGACAGTAGTGGTTGAGTGGGGGAATAGGCTGAGCCATGAGGTTGCAGATTGTGCTAGAGTACAATGCTGCTGTTGATTGCCCACAGCATCTCATGCCCAGTCTTGAATTGCTAGATCTGTTCAAAGTCTGTCCCATTTAAAATGGTGATGGTGCCACACAAATGAAGGGTATTATCAGTGTTAAGGTGTGGCTTCATCATGAACTGTGCAGTGGCCACTTTTGCTATGCTGTCATAAACAGATACATCAATACTTGGCAGATGGTAAGGATGAGGTCATGCATGTTTTTTTTTCCCTTTTGGTTCCCTTGCCCTCTGCTGCAGACCCAGTCTAGCAGCAGTGTCCTTTTAGGACCCAACCAGTTTGATCAGTAGTGCCGCTGCAGAGCCATTGTTGATGACAGACATTGAAATCTCCTACCTAGTGCGTTTTGTCCCCTTGCCTTCCCCCTCACTGCTTCCTCAGTGTTGCTGAACGTGGAGTACTGATTCTTCAACCAAGGGCAGATGGTCTGTGGTCATCAGGAAGTTTCCATGTCCATATTTAACCTGAAGCCATGAGACCTTTTGGGGTCCGCAGTCAATATTGAGGACTCATGGGACAGTTCCCTCTCACTTCCGGGTGGTCTGTCTGGTTCCATTTCTTTGAGACTTCGTAGCGATTGATAGCAAGCTGCTCATTGTAAGGCTATTTCAGAGGGCACTTGAGTCAACCACATTGCAGGTAAAGAGATCCATGTAGGCCACGCCAAGTGAAGATTGCAGATTTCCTATCCTGAAGGACATTCATGAAGACATTATTTGGGTATGCAGCAAAACCTTCTGCTTTGTGCTTCACCTGCATATTCACAGGAAGAAAACAGATACTTGACTCTTACCTGTCACTTTATTGCTAATTTGTACCCTTCTGACCAACCTCAAACTTAACAAAACTGTTTGTCTGAACCCTCAATCCCATTTCATCACCTGATTTGAGCTTGGTGACCAGCGGTGCTGCCCAGCCCTACACAAAGTAGTTTAACTGCCTTCGTGAACCTTGCCCTCCACTACTGGCCACTGGGCTTGTGGTCCGTGACGGAGCACTTAACAAGAAGGACTGTGAAGTTACATATTTTCTTTATTCCTTTATTCCTTTATTCCTCTGCCTTTATATTCTGTTATGGTTTGTTTTTGTGTTTTAAGATGGCACCAGAGTGGTGACACGATGCAACACTTCACTATTTTGTAACCAGATACATCTGACAATAAATAAATAAATGTAACATTTGCGTAACTGCATTCCAAGATTTGACTTGATGATGAAACAAACTTCTGTCTGCTTTTGTTCCCCATCCATACATGCGCAGTTATCATTCTGCACTGTTGCTTTCTAGCATATATAATGTAAACTACTGTTCACGAGGGATCGCTTCACTGGTATTGTTCTGAATTAAATTTACCCTTCCGCTTGCATATGTTAATCGCCACAATTCATCAGCTAGACCACACAAACAGCTGTATTGGATCTGAGCTCTAGGAGCTAACTTTCTGCCAATGTATCTCTTGCAACACTAGTATTGGGCTGCTTTTAATTTTCTAAAAGCATAATTTTGCCCATTTTATTCTTGTTCTGGTTTCACAATTAACTTTCAGAACAGTAGTTTAATTTCTTTGTCATCTATTTGAAAGACAACACAAGTTTTTCTACTGATTTTACACACATTCTGAATGTTTTTCCAAACTTGCCGCATTTGAGCAGGTGTTGTGAATGACGTGCGTGTGCTAGCAGTCATGGACTACTTTTCCCTTTCTAATGTGACTTCCTTGCCCCTTTTAAAATGTAGCTTCCTTTATTTTAACTCCATCACTTCCTAACTCTGTGGTCTGTCACTGAGATATTCAGAGGAAATCTGCAACAGATGTCTGTTCTAGGAATGTGTAATTTGTGGAGACATCAGCCTCTACTTTGAGTTGCGTTTCTGCTCTTTTCAGGTGCTGTGAATCCATGCAAACTGATATACAAAGTGTGTAGTATGAAAATCATCTCCACAGCTGACTGAATATTTCCTGACCATTGGTGTTAGACAGTTTCATTTCAAATAGTCATACAGCTGTACAGCATGGAAACAGGCCATTTTGGTCCAATTCATTCATGTTGTTCAGATAGCCTGAATTAATCTAGTCCCATTTACCATATCCCTCAAACCTTTCCTATTCATTAACCCATCCAGATTCCTTTTTACACGTTGTTTGTATAAGCCTCTACCACTTCCTCCGGCTGCTCATTCCATATACTCACTAGCCTCTGTGGAAAAAGTTGCCCCTTAGGTCCCTTTTAAATCGTTCCCCTCTCACCTTAAACTGATGGTCCTCTAGTTTTCGAGACCCCAACCCCAGGAAAAAGATAAAGAAAATTACAGCACAGGAACAGGCCCTTCAGCCCTCGAAGCCTGCACCAACATGCTGCCCGTCGCAACTAAAATCCCCTACCCTTCCAGGGACTGTATCCTGCTATTCCTATCCTAGTCATGTCATAGGGCAGCACGGTGACATGGGTTAGCACTGCTGCCTCACAGCTCCAGGGCCTTGGGTTCAATTCCAGCCTTGGGCAACTGTCTGTGTGGAGTTTGCACATTCTCCATATGTCTGCATCAGTTTCCTCCCACAGTCCAAAGATGTGCAGACAAGGTGGGTTGGCCGTGCTGAATTGCCTGTTGTGTTCAGGGATGTGTAGATTAGGTGGGTTATGCGGGGATGGGTCTGGGTGGGATGCTCAGAGGGTCGTTGTGGCAATGTTGGGCCGAAGGGCCTGTTTCCACACTGTAGGGGTTCTATGATTTGTCAGGATGCCCTTTTTAAAAGTCACTATCATATCTGTTTCCACTCTCTCCTCTGGCAGCAAGTTCCAGGCACCCACCACCTTCTGCCCCTCACACAATTTAAACTTGTCTCTCCGCGCGCCCCGCCCCGTAACTGACCCTTCCACATTGGGGGCAGAAAGCTTCTGAATGTCCAGTCTGTCGATTTCCTTCCTAATCTTGTAGACCTCAATCAGCTTGCCTCTCAACCTCCATCGTTCCAGTGAGAACAACCCAAGTTTCTCCAACCTGTCCACATCGTTAATGCCCTCCGTACCAAGCAGCATCCTGAAAAATCTTTTCTGTTCTCTCTCCAAAGCTGCCACATCCTTCTGGTAGTGTGGCGACTAGGACTGAACACCATATTCCAAACACGGGCTGACTAAGGTTCGATAAAGCTGCAACATTATCTGCCAATTTTTAGTTTCGGTGCCCCAGCCGATGAAGGCAAGCATGCTGTATACCTTGTTGACTACCTTCTCAACCTGCGTTGCTACTTTCAGTGACCTGTGTACCTATACACCCAGATTTCTCTGCCTATCAGTACACTTAAGGGTTCTGCTATTTACCGTATATTTGCCATCTGGATTAGATCTTCCGCAGGGTATTACCTTGCATTTTTCCAGATTAAATTCCATCTGCCATCTGTCTGCCCAAGTCTCCAACCAATCTATATCCAGTTGTATCTTCTGACAGTCCTCATCGCTATCTGCAATTCTACCAACATTTGTATCATCTGTAAACCTAATCAAACCAGTTACATTCTCCTCCAAATCATTTGTATAAATTACAAATAGCAAAGGTCCCAACACTGATCCCTGAGAAACGCCACTAGTCACAGCCCTCCATTCAGAAACTCACTGTTTCACTGCCACCCTCTGTTTTCTATGACTGAGCCAGTTTTTTATCCATCTTGCAAGCTCACCTTTGACCCCATGTGACTTTACCTTCTGTATCAGTCTGCTATGAGGGATCTTGTCAAAGGCCTTACTGAAGTCCATGTAGACAGCATCCACTGTTCTACCCTCATCAATCATCTTCGTCACTTCCTCAAAAAAACTCTAACAGACCTTGGCTATCCTTGTCCCTCATGATTTTATAAACCTCTCTAAGGTCACAAATCAGCATGTGACGCTCCAGCGAAAATAGCCCCAGCCTATTCGGCCTCTCCCTACAGCTCAAAAACTCTGGCAATATCCTTGTAATCTTTTTTATTTTTTTTGAACCCGGTATATTTCACAACATCCTTTCTATAGCAGGGAGACCAGAATTGAATGCAATATTCCAAAAGTGGCCTAACCAATGTCCTGTACAGCCAGAACATGTCCTCCCAACTCCTATTAGTCAGTGCATTGAGTATAAGTCAGGAATACAAAGTGCTGCCTTCGCTATCCTGTCTACCTGGGATTCCACTTTCAGGGAACTGTGAACCTGCACCCCAAGGCCTTTGTTCAGCCAAACTCTCTAGGTCCTTACCATTAACTGATTTAGATCCTGTCCTGATTTGTCTTTCTGAAATGCAGCACTGCCAGTTTATCTAAATTAAACTCCATCTGCCACTCATCAGCCCATCTGATCAAGGTCCCAGTCTACTCTAAGGTAACTTTCTCAGCTGTCACTGCGCCACCAATTTTGGTGTCATTTGCAAACTTACTAACAATACCTCCTGTGTTTGCATTCCCTTTTTATATATGATGAAAAGCAGTGGACCCAGCACTGATCCTTATGGCACTCTGCTGGTCAAAGGCCTCCAGTCTGAAAAGCAACCCTGCACCTCCATTCTGTCTTCTACCTTTGAGCCAATTCTGTATCTAAATGGCTAGTTCTCCTTCTATGCCATGTTATCTAACTTTGCTAACTAGTCTACCATGTGGAACCTTGTCGACTACCTTACTGAAGTCCGTATTGATCATATCCACCACTGTGCCGTCTTCAAGTGTGAAACTTTCAATTGATTGTGGAAGGAATATTTTGTTCCTAGCAGATCAATTCAGTTTCTCACCTGATGCTTTCTCCTTGCCCCCAAAATAATGCTTTTGCTATTTTGATTTTGTCATTGTTCCTCCATGCTTCAAATCCTACACTCTTGATCCTCCTTGTTGAAATGAAGACGCTTTACAATTTTGTGGCAAAAGTTTGATTTCTGTATGTAAGTGACAGTAGTGGGCTAGTTGCCTGAGATGCCAGACACCTGATATGTGATTCCATGGCACCTTTAATCACCAACTGCAAGTTCTGTGCCTAATTATACACTGTCCTTATTTGGAACTCCTTTTGCCATTCCTTTCATTGGACCTCCCTCCATTCCAACTATGGCTGTATTTAAACTTCAGTAGACACATTGTCATCCCAAGCATAGTTAGGGATGGGTAATAAACGATAATGATGATATTGAGGACCTCTTTTCATTTATTCTTGGATGTCAGTCAGTGTGCAGAGACATAAAAACAAGGAGTGGAGATAGGCTATTGGACTTCAAGCTTGCCTTATCTTTCAACAAGATTATTGGCTGGTTTACTCCGTGCCTCAACTCTTTCATGTCACCTCAAATATTTCCAATGATCTATTCTCCCCAGCTCTCTGGGGTGGAAAATTCTTGACATTCACTACCCTCCGGTAGAAGTTCCTTCACATCTCCGTTTTAAATGTCTTTTTTTTTTTTTTGTTTGGTAACAGTGTCTTCTAGTTCAAGATGCCTTCTCTAGTGGAACGAGAGGTGCCCTTCTGAATATCTACACTGTCAAGTCCCCTGCAGATTTTGTATCTTCAATAAGATCAGCCTTCGTTACAGTTTAGAATAATAAAAGCCTAAAATGTTTGACTGCTCTTGTTAAGTCAGTCCCCACATCCCAGGAATCAACCTAATCTTTCGAACAGCCTGCCATGTCAGTATATCCTAAATGTTAAGTACAGGGTCAAAACCACAGAAACCCTCCAGGTGAGGCCTCACCCATGCCCTGTACACTTATAACAAGACTTCCCAATTATTAAACTCTAATCCCTTTAGCAATAAAGTCCAAAATTTCATTTGCCTTTACTTAGTGCACCGCATGCTAATGTTTTCTTTTGCATAAGAACACCCATATTCCTCTGCTGTGCTTTTTGAGTGTCTCCACTTAAAGTAATAGTCTGTCTATTGATTCTGCCTAACAAGTGCTTGACCCTTACTTTCTGACATTAAACACCATTTGCCAATTTTTTTTATCCACTTAGTGCTCAACCCCTTTTTTATGCCATATAGAAATGTCCTAATTGCAACATGCCTTCCTCCCTATTTTTGATTCATCAGCAAAGTTGAATACGTTGTATTCTGCTCCCTCTCCAAGTCATTAATAAACATAGCCCTAGGACTGAATTTTTTTAACCGATCGTTGTGGCACTCTAACTACATCTTTCCAACCTAACTCTTACTTATTCTCAATCCATGGTAATACGTTATGCCCAAAACTACAAGCTGCTATTATGTGCTTTAAACATCCGTGTGGCACCTTTTTAGGCCTTTTGAAATCCAGAAACGCTGCATCTACCAGTTTTCCTTGATCAACTCCACTTCTTTCTATCCGGAGCATGTTCCGGGATCTAGTAATCAGCGGCTGCAAGTGAGCCCTGTCTGAGCATATTCCAGGACCTGGTTGCCCCATTGGTAGCAGTAGAATCTGAAGCAGCAGTGGCGGCAGGAGCAGATCGGAAGCAATACCAGCAGCAAGCACTTTTGAGACTCCAAGCTATCGCTTGTCCTGGGCACCTGTGTAGAGATGAGACTTCAATAAGACTTTAAGTATCTGGAAGTTTCTCATTCCTTTTTTTGGCTTTGTTCCTCTTTTATTTCCGCTATTTTGATTCTATTCCAGTTTTGTAATCAAGTGTGTAACCAAGATGGCAGCAAGTACGCCGAAAAGTGACGACTTCTGTTCCAGCGGCAGCCGCGCAGCAAAGGGAACCCTTGTCTAGTCACCAGGCTCATGGCCCATGACAGAGCACTTAACAAGAAGGACTATAAAAATGAACTCTTTCTTTCTTTATTTCTTCATCTTCCTGGCTTTTGTATTCTTTTGGTCTATTTTGCTGTGTTTTAAGACTGTGACAGAGAGGGGCAACACTATGCAACACTTTTTTCACTATTTTGTAACAAGATACATGTAACAAATAAATCAAATCAAACAATGGTAAATGGAATTAAATGCTGAAATGTGAGCTGATATGTTTGGGAGGGCTAACAAGGCGCTGGTATTCAAGACGTATGGTAGGACTGCTGGAAGTACATATGATTTGAGGGACTTTGGTATGCCAGTCCACAGATTTTCAAAGGCAACAGAGCAGCTGGATAAGGAGAATAAGAAGGCAAAAGGAGTAATTTTAAGTTGTGCATTGAATACAAAAGTAGGGAGTTTATTTTGGAGCAGTATAAACAATATGGTTAGGTCATAGCTATGTGCAGTTTCTGGTCATCACACTATAGCAAGAACTTGATTGCACTGGAGAGGGTGCAGCGAACTTTTGCCAGGTTGCCACCTGCACTGGAACATTCTATGAATAGAGGCTAAGTAGGCAAGAGGTTTAGAGAGGATTTAAGAATTTTTGAGAATCTTGAGCTCCGTTGTCTAAAAGGTTAATAGAGGTGAGAGCCGTCATGCATTTAACTGGTACTTTCGATCACTTGAAATGCCATACAAGACTATGGGCCAACAGCTGGAAAACGGGACTAAAGTAATAGAGGTCACAGTGACTTGAAGGGCCTCTTTCCATGCTATAAACCTGACTGCATAGGGGAATGTTTGAGAAATTGGGGCGATATCTGAATTTTATTTTGAAGAATATGGGGCATCTTATTTGCTATAGGTAATAGCAAATTACTGCAGTTCTTGGAAATTTTAGATTTTAAAAACAAAATTTGCTGAAAATACTGTGCTGAGGTAGTGTTAGTGGAGTGAAACAATTCACATTTTGAAGTTAGCTTCAAAACTGTCAAGATGACAATGTCATAGTTTTTGAGGTATGGGAAATTAAGAATAAATGGGTACTCTAATGGGGTGCAGGGTGGGAAAGATTAATAAAAGATTGTGCCTAATGCAATATAGTAGATGAAATCTCATGTTGTCCAGTACATTGCTCTTTCACTTGTGGCCTTAATGAGAATGGAGGATGTCAGCAAACAGATTGTATATTTTGCTTGCATGGTGTTATGAATATCTGGTGCATGTGTTTTTAGTACATAACTTTTTTAGTGTTAGGAATTAAATTTCAAAAATGGGGGCTTAAATGTGACTTAAGTGTGGAGTCTAATGCACTGAAAGCAACGTGGGGAGGGGGCGTAAATCTCAAACATATAAAATCCTCACAGCAGTTCAACAGGTTAAACCCAGGAAAGTCTCCAGTGAATGGGGAGCCCAGAACTAGGGTCGCAGTCCCAAGCCATTTATGACTGAGATGAAGAGAAATGACCTCATTCATACTATGGTGAGCGTGTGGAGAAAGCAGGAACAGGGCACTGGGTTGGATGATCAGCCATGACCATACTATGAACAACAGAGCAAACTTGCTGAGCTGAATGGCCTACTCCTGTCTGTATTTTGTTTCTATAACCTCCTTAAATAGTTGGTGTCAACTGCTTGAAAGATGAGATCAGAAACAGCAGATGGCTTCTGAGCTTCTACACTGCTTGCAGTAATGATAGTCCAAAGAACATTCGTGTTTTGGGAGTTAAAGCTAAATGAGCTAAAAGCATTCAATGAACTCTGAAGAGCTGTAAAACCCATGCTTCAGATCAAATAGGTAATTATAAATGAGAGACTTAATCTGAATGTCACATTAAAGAGCTCCAAACAAGCTCTGTCATCTTGGAGCTTGAGGTTCTCTGCAGTTTTTCTGGGCTTTGTTTTTGCTGGAAGACACTTGCAGCCTGTAGTTGAGAGAATGTCTGTCTACTTTAGCAATGTAGCTCGGCAGTATGTGTTGCTGTTAGACTCCAGGTAGCTGGGGCTCAGGAGGAGTCTGAGTGGTGACTCCATGTCTTGAGTGGAGCTGAAATGAATCCCTCGGGGCCCTGATAATTCAGTGCAGGGGAGAGTTGGGCAAAGGAAGTCTACAAGCAGCGTTTGCTCAGTACAGTTAAGAGATCTTAGCTTAGCAAAATTCAGCAGCAGTTTAGTGAAGCTAGCTTTTTTTATTACTAACACCATTTTCTGTTTTATTAAACACTGCGGATATGTGTTAGGAGTCCTAAGGAACTGTGAATCAGAAAGCATGAACAGTCAGTCTCTGCTGAAACCAGTCAGAGGCTTTGGAAAGACCTCAAAGCTAATCTTTGAAACTGCAGTATTAGAATCTCTTGCAAAGGAGACAGCACTAGTAAGATTTGGCGATCCAGTGTCACTGACCTCTGTGGGATCTGTCTTGACCATTAGGATGGTCATTGGAATTTCTCAATTGGGACTGCCATGGGAAATAAGGCAGGGCAAGTGACGGAAGTGTTAGTGGGGCAGCAGTTTGGGACCAGTGACCATAGTTCCATAGTTTTAAAATAACTATGGAAAAGGATAGGCCTGGTCTGCAAGTTAAATCTCTAAATTGAGGCAAGGCCGATTTTATTTTTTGTTTGTGGCTTTAGGCAAGAACATTTGGAAAAGTTGATTGGGAGAGGCTGTTTGCAGGCAAAGAGTGAGTGGGAGGCTTTCAAAAGTGTGTTAATGAGCTTCAGGGCCAGTGTGTTCCTGTTATAGTGAAGGGTAAGGCTGGCAGGAGTAGGGAACCCCAGATGACTAGAGTTATTTGAAGTCCTGGTCAACAAAAAGGAGGCATATGATATGTATAAGCAGCTGGGATCAAGTGCGTTCCTTAAGGAGCAGAGAAGGTGTCAGAGTACACCTAAGAGAAATCAGAGTTGAAAGGGAACATGAGATGGCTTTGGCAAATAAGGTAAAGGTAGGATCCCTTTGGATTCTCTAATGCATGATCAGCAAGAATAGGGCGTCTTAAAAGATCATCTAGGTAATCTAGGTCATCTATGTGTGATGCCACAAGAGCGGGTGAGATCCTAAATGAATATTTCTTGCCAGTATTTACTGTCGTTGAAGGCATGGATGCTAGGGAACTTGGGGAAATAAATTAGTAACGTCTTAAAGAGAGTCCATGTAGCAGAAGAGGGAGTGCTGGATGCCTTAAAATGCATTAAGGTAGATAAATCCCTGGGAGCTGACTAAGTGTATCCCTGGACTTTGTGGGAGGCTAGGGAGGAAATTGCATTTGAGATATTTGTATCATCGCTAGCCATGGGTGAAAAGTGCCCAAAGATTGGAGGTTAGCTAATGTGTGCCATTATTTAAGAAAGGCTGCGGGGAAGTGCCTGGGAACTACAGACAGGTGAATCTAATGTTTGTGGTGGTAAGTTGTTGGGAAAGGATTCTATAGGCATTGAGAAGCGAGGACTCATTTGGGCTAGTCAACATGGCTTTGTGCATGGGAAATCATGTCTCCCAAATTTGAGTTTCTTTGAACGGGTGACCAAGAAATTAAATGATGGCAGTGTGGTAGACATGTCTGTGTTGACTTTAGCAAGGCCTTTGATGAGGCACTGCATGGTGGATTATTAAAGAAGGTTAAATCTCTGAGGATCCAGGGAGATCTAGCCATTATACAAAATTGGCTTGAAAGTAGAAGATGGAGGGAGGTAGAGGGTTGTTTATCAAACTGGAAGCCTACGATCAGTGGTGTGTCCTAGGGATCAGTCTTGGGCTGTTATTTGCTGTTTATGTAATTGGTTTGGATGAGATATGGCTAGTAAGTTTGTGGATGACACCAGAATTGGTAGTATGGTGGACAGTGAAGGTGGTTCACTGGGGATACAGTGAGATCTTGATCAACTGGGCTGGTAGGCTGAGGAATGGCAGATGGAGTTTAATTTAGATAAATGCAAGTTGTTGTATTTTGGTAGATCAGACCAGGATAGGACTTATTGTAGATCCCTGAGGAATGTTAGAGAGCAAAGAGATATAGGGGTACTGGTTCATAGTTCCTTGAGTGGAGTCACAGGTAGACAGGGTGGTGAAAAGTCTTTTTGGCATGCTTGCTTTATCGTTCAGAGCATTGAGGATAGGAATTGGGACACCTTGCTGCAGCTGTACCAGATGTTGATAAGGCCACATTTTGGAGTACTGCATGCAGTTCTGGTTGCCCTACTATAGGAAAGGTCTTATTAAACTAGAAAGAGTGCAGAAAAGATTTACCAGTCTGCTATCTGGACTGGAACGTTTAAGTTATGGGGAGAGGCTAGATATGCTGGGACTTTTATCCCTGGAGCATAGGAGACTCAGGGATGACCTTCATAGAGGTGTATAAAATCATGAGGCACAGATAAGGTTGGTAGCCAACTGCTTTTCCCATGGAAGCAGTTTTAAAACTAGAGGGCATGGGTTTAAGGTGAGAAAGAGATTCAAAAGGGTCCAGAAAGACCATTTTTTCAGAGGGGTGGTGTGTATCTGTAACGGACTGCCAGAGATAGTGGTAGAGGAGAGTACAATTTTGCCATTTAAGATACATTGGACAGGTATATGGGTGGGATAGGTATGGAGGGGTATGTCCCAAAGCAGGCAAGTGGGACTGTATTAATTGTGAAAGTTGGCTGGCATGGACAAGTTGAGCCAAAATGCTTGTTTCCATGCTGTAAATCTCTAATTCCAACTATTTGAAGTGTAGTTTGTGGGTGTTCCTCTGCATTAGAAGTGCATGAAGTGGGTCCAGTGAGCCCTGTGAAAACGTGCTAGATGGGAATCCTGAGGTTGGGGGGTGGGGGGGAAGACATTTCTAGACTACACTCTGATTATAACTGAGTAAATGTGACATACTAGGAAAGTGGGATAGTCCACTTAATGGTGTTAGAAGGGTTAGTCAAGATTGGGCTTGTAGTGAATACTGGTGCATATTAGTGAATATAGAGAATATTTGGAGGCGTGAAGTTAGAAATTTTTCAGTGTGAGAACAAGTTGAGCCAGGTGGAGGAAGGTGGTCATGGGTGGGTAATGGTTGGGTTTCTGCTCACAGAATAAGTAGGGCCAGTTCATCCCATAATGTCCAGCAATGTGGTTGTTTATGGTGAGAGGGAAATGATTAAGAGCCAACAACTGTTGCGATGCGATAGGGCATCAGGAGAGTCATGGATATAGGTAAAGAGAAAATAAGCAATTGAGAGAGAAATGAGTCCAGTGGACCAGAACAGGTAAAAACAATGGATCTACCAAAGTAGTCTTGATTTATGGAATTGGGAAGGAGGTAGGAGTGGGCTTTTTAGTTAAAGGGCAAAGGTTGGAGGCTGTGGAAGGAAGGTCTCCAGAGAAGATCAAGTCAGTGACACCCTTGGATTCAGTAGCTTGATATTTGGTGGTTGGTGTAATGTTCAGGTAGAAGAAGTGTCGAAGTTGGGGTTCAGTCTTTGCTAGAAGTCAGTTAACCAGATGATGCGAGTACCACCCATGTTAATGTATTTCATGTTTGATTGAACCCAAAAAAATTGCCATGCGGTCAAAAGAAGACCAATCCTGTGACTATAATCGGAACAAGGGGAACAGAGAAATTTTAGGCTGATGTCATGCTGACAGTTCTTAGTACCTGTAGGTGGCATTTTAAAAAAGGCAAAGTATTCTTGGACATAAAACATGTAAAGGCGCTTTTGTAAAATGATATTCTGAATGCTATCTTGTGCCTTATTGTACAGATAACAACACAGGTTTGACCTCGGCTGGGGTAGAGTTGGTGGCAGTGGAGCAGTGTTTACGTAAGGGTCTAAGGAAAATAACTTCAATCTTCCTAATATTTTAATTGGACAAAATTTCTGGTTATCCAGTAAAGAGTGGGACAAGTAGTCTGATATTCCTTTTTTCCCCTGAGCCCTCTACTTTGGTAAATTAGAATGCAGTAAAGTTGGGTGCATCAGTGTACGTGCTGAAATATATGATTTCAGACAAGTTAATGAGAAATAGGACTATGTATGAATAGATCCTTGGAGGGCAGCAGAGATAACAGCAGGACTAGGAAAATCAGAAGTCTATGGTGTTTCTCTTGCTGTGATTAGGTAGGAGACATTGGAGGATGGTGTGATCAACTTTGTCAAATTCTGTAAACAGGCCACTAAGGGCAAGAAGGGCTAGTTTTAATTTCCTTGCACTCAGGATAGAATTTGTAACTTTGACTTGAATTGATGGATTCGGATAGGTAGCTAGAAATGTGGGCACAAATTTGGCCCATTCATTCAAGGACTTTGAGGTGAGGAACCTTTAGATAGTACTGTTGAGGATGGATGGATCGAGGCTTGGCTTCTTTTAAGAAATCTGACTTCAGATTTGAAGGACTTTTGACGTAAAGCACCTGAGGTGACAAAGACTGCTAACATGGCAGCTAGGAAGGGAAATTGGCTATTTATTTGTATATTAGGGCAGTGGGTGATGCCTATTTTGGAGCGAGCTGCCATAGGAAGTGATGGATGCAGGTACAATTATAGCAGGCATCTGGATAGGTATATGAATAGGAAGTATTCAGAGGAATATGGGCCAAATGCTGGCAAATGGAATGTGGTCAGATTGGGATGTCTGGTTGGCACAGATCAGAAACAGGTCTGTATGAATTAGGTCCAGAGCTGAGCAAGGCATTTAAAAGACATTAGGGCAGATGGGAGAGAAACTAGTAGAAGGAAATCTTAGTGTTGCTTTGGTGGAGGTTGCTTATCTCGGCCCTGTCACATTTGCGCAAGAGTTCTTTAAGCAGATATTTTTCTAATCCACCTGTTCACATATGTTTTGATGTAGCTCTGGAGCAGGTGGAACTTGAACTAGACCTCCTGGCTCAGAAGTAGAACTGTGTGTGGTGTCCAAGGCCCAACCATCATCTTCGGCTGCATCATCAATGATCATCTCTCCATTTTGCTGAGTGAACAATGTTCAGCATTATTTGAACTGCTTCACTGAGTCATTCCATATCCACATGCTGCAAGACCTGGACAATGTCCAGGCCTGCTCTGACCAAAAAACAAGTAACATTGGCATAACAAATGCCAGGTAATGACTATCTCAAAGAAGGGAGAGTCTAACTATTGCATCATACATTCAACAATATTGCTATCATTGAAACCCCATTGTCATCATTCCAAGGGGTAACCATTAACCAGAAAATCAATCAGAACTATGTAATCCTACGGCTATAAGAGCATGTCTGAAGCTTGCAATCCTGCAGCGATTAATGTGTCTTGTCTCCAAAGCCTGTCCACTAGCTACAAGCACAAGTCGCGAGTGTGATGGAACACTCCTCTCTCTTACCTCAGAGTGCAGCTCCAACAGTGGTCAAGTTTGACACCACTTAGGACAAAGTGGCCTGCTTGATGGCCCTGCATCCACAAGATTTCCTTCTTCCACTGCTGACAATCAGTAGCAGCATGTACCATCTACAGGGTGCACAGCAAAATTCACCAAGGCTCCTTAGACAGCGCCATCCAAACCACCACTATATCCAGAAAGACAATGGCGAAAAATGCATTAGAAAAACCACCTGTAAATTCTCAAGTCACTTCCTATCCTCACTTAAAAATATACATCATTCTCCTCAGAACACAGACAGCAAGTAACTTGCAACTGCTGCTCAGAGTGAAGGTCTGAGGCTCCTATTTGCTGAATTTGCATATTTGCTTGACTTGCAGTCTGTCTCGCAAGGCCTGTTCATGGTCTTAGATCGATCAGTTCCGAAATATAACCAAAAAATTCTGCAAAACTCAGCAGGTATGTCAGTATCTGCTGAGAGAAACGTGGTTTATGTTTTGAATCCGTTGTGACTTCAGAAATGAAGAAGTCAGTTTCTTTGAGTTTTTCCAGTATCTTCTGTTTTCAGATTTCCACCATCGGCAATATTGTGCTTTTTGTTTGAGTGACCAGTTCTAAAACTTGATTACCTAACATTGAGCCATTGCAGATCAATTTTAGGGGACGGTAAAGAGCCAAGGGTCATTATATCAATAGCAATGACAAGTACAAAAAAGATGAGGGTTTTTAAGCAAATTTTTAAAAACTAGGAAAGATATCTATAAGTAGGAATTTGAAGGCTGTAATCTCCAGGATTTCTCCCAGTGCCAAGTGCGAGTGAGTACAGAAATAAAGTATAACAAATGAATGTGTGTCTGCAGAGATGGTTTAAGAATTACTTTAGATTTCTGGGGCAGGTAAGGTCTGTAAAATGATTACACTTGGCAGGAAAGGACTGAGATCTTTGCAGAGAAATTTAATATTCCTGTTGGAGAGAGCTGGGAGCCAGGGAGTAAATTCAAAGAGAAGAGGATCACAACTAGTAATGGCAGAAAGAAAAGTAGTAAGCACAATTGTAAGGCAGCAGAAACTAAGACCAGCATCAAAGTGGGGTCAAACAAAAGTGATGAAAGGCAGCATTGTTAAATCTTAATCTACCTGCATGCATGCAACATTTTCATCATGATTAGATGAATTGAGAAAAGTATATGGATATTATCCAACTACCACTAGACAATCGTGGTTGCTTGATGCTTCTAGCCTTGGTCAATGTTCAAGCATATTTAGTGTTCGGGGAGAAGAAGCAAAATGGAAGCATAAAGCTGTTAATACAGGTGGGTATCCTATAACATGGTAGTTGCATTCTTGTGCAATCTCACAATTATAGAAAATCGCATTATAGGGAAATCGTGAGACTGTACAGTAGAAAGTTTGAGTTATCCAAACAGCGTCCGCTATTCATCAGTTGTATTACAGCCAATTCGTGTGTTAATGAAACAAGTGTTATAGCAGAAATACCTGTAAAGAATAAGATCACTATGGTAGTAAGAGGATCTTGGTTATAAAGATCAGGGTGGAGAGAAGCCACACCTAGTCAGACTGTAGCTGTTGCCCAACAGTGTTAAAGCATACTTCCACATATGTTGATTGAATCACTTCAAAATTTAGGTTGAGATGTGCACTGCTTGTATATGAAGCCCTGAGGAAGCAATGTTGACAGGTTGCAGTTATAAGTGAGCATTTTCAATTAATTTTCAATACAACTTCCTATTTTCTCACACTTCTGTCTTTTGTGTAAGTTTTCATAGCATAGAATAATGCAGTGCAGGAGGGAGCATTTAGAATACCAGGCTTGTGCCATTGTCCTCAAATAGCAATTCATTTGTGCTACTTTTCCCCATGTGTTTTTATGTCTCCCAAATATTGAAAGCCTCACAGGATTGACCACTTTATCATCCCAACTGTTACATAAAAGTAGACCGTTATTTTGTGATCGTGAGATAATAGTCCTTCTGAGAGTTCTCCCATTTGATTTTGCTTCATTATTTTATTTTCCTTTTATACCTATGACTGAAGTACTTTGCATTTCTTGATTCTAAAATTGCTACCTGAGTGGATGGTTTCTTGAGTTAAAGGTTGTTTGATGAAACTGAGCAGTCTTTTGGGATTTGTACAGTTTCTTTTTTGTTTTTGTTCTCCATTTTCCCCCATTGTCTAATGACCTCTAATTTTACCTAGCTATTCCATAGCTTTGTGTTAGCTCTCTGAAAAGCTACTTCATCAAGCAACCTAACTTCATTGACCCAACATCTGGCAAGAGTTACACATCAAAATTGCAGACTAAGCTGTAAAACTTTGTTTTTTTGAATTTTAGTATTTATTTGTCAACTTTATATCCAGACTTCATGTCACCTGTAACTTGCACAGCATCCAATCTATACTGTAGAAATTTAATATGTGATATATAGTTGTGCTTGAATTGGGTAATTAAAAATCCCTGACAGATATAATCCAGATGGTTTGGAGGTGGACATCTTTCTCTAATCATCCTGTTGCACACCTTTTTGGAGCAAGTGGAGCTTGAACTTTGGTCTCCTCGTCCGGAGGCAGGCATATTACAGTTGTACTTATAAGAGCTATAGCTCCTAAACTCTGCACTATTTAAATATTTTGTGCATGTGTCATTAAGGGAAATATTATTTGTGTAAATGTGAAAGAACCACAAATTATTTTAAGTATAGGAATTCAAAGAACTGAGAGTTGATCAATATAAATCTGCTGTCCTGTTTTGACTACTTCTATTTTGGAGATTCCATGTTAATGAATGCTTGAGGTGGAAGATTCCTTAGTGAAGTATGAATGACAGGTCCTGTTGTTCAAAAGACTTTGGAAGGTGACAGCCCTATCATTAATATAGCTGTTTCAGCACCTGCAAGTAGATCAACATTGACCCAAATGCTGTATTGATATAAAACAAAGAACTACAGGTGCTGGACATCTGAAACAAAAACAGCTGGAGAAACTCCAGTCTGGCAACACACATGGGTAGAATAGAGTTAATGCTTTGACTCTGGTGACTCTTCACAACTGAAAATGCTACAGCTTGGTGACCTAACACAGCTATATTTTTGACAAACATTGAGTTGTTGCTGTGTTGAACATTTTTTGTGTTTTTGTGTAATGCTCTCTTTTATTGAACGCTGTAATGAATTGCAATACAGTAGTAAGATGGGGGCTTGAAATACCATTTGCCCACATGGATCTTAACTTGTCTTGAAATCAGTAAGGAGATGGTAAATGGAGATCAGTGGTGCCTGGGTCAACAATGCTTAAGGCTACACAAAGGAAAATGTGGAGCACAGATGACTCTTGCCTACATTATTTAAGAAGGAAAGTGAATTTAGATATCTGTGGCAGGGAAGGCAGTGTTAAAATTAGTCATTTGAGCACAGCCGTTGCAGATCCAGCTAGCTCTTTGATTTGCATTTCCTGCCCTTCGTCCAACAATTGTTGAAGGAACATTCCAACTGATAGAACTTTCAGGTTTCCAGCATCTACTGTGACTTGCCTTAATTACATCAACTGGTCCAAATTTAAGATCTGCATTAAAACTGGATGTATATTCAGTACTGCAAGATCTGATGTAAAAGTGGAATGTTTCCTCGCTGAAGAGAAAACCCCCATTTAAAACATGCTTCAGGTTGAACATAAGCTGCTAATGATGAGAAATATGTTTTAAGATGAACAATCAATAGCTCAGTACTTGAAGCCACTATATAGAAATATAGCTTTTATAATGTCCCTAAAAATTCAGATCAATCTTTTTTTAAAAAAAAAGTTTCATTGTGGTGAAACACTTCATTCTTAATTCCTTTTAATTCTCCAAAGTAAAGCAATGTGTTAAGAAAATGACTTACCCTTGTGCTGTATTCTGGAGGTAAATCGAAGACATGCTACCTAGGAGATATGGTTGGACAGCATTCTAAGAAACCCATCCTTTGTTTAAGGACACTTGTACCTTTCCTTCATTGCTTCCGAAAGAATGCTAGAGTCTGTATACAAAATACCCCCTCCTCCTCAGACTTTTTTTTTCTTTCCCCTCCCTTTAAAACATGAATGATTTGGGTACTGACTTTTTGAAATTTGAAGCTACAGTCTTGGTCTTGCTGAATATATCTCATTGATGTAAGAGGTTGTCAGTACAAGGTTGCAACGTAACTAGCAAGGTCAGGAAAATGGCAAACAATCCAGATTTGCTACTGTTAGCAGTTTGCTTCACGGTTGACGACAAAGCCTTCTTCTCAGGTATGTTTCTCCAGTGACAGCATAGCAAATGTGAAGAGAAAACTGCTGCATTAATGAAAACCTATTTAATAGCTCATTCATAAGTGGTGACTATCACTTCCTGACATCACCTTTTTCAGAGCAAACAGCAAAGTGACAGTTAAACTGGAGGGTATGACTAATATATCACGGGAAGTTGCAAATACGCCCCACGCAATAGAAATTTAAAACTGCTTTAATTGACTTCCAGAACAGGTGTTTTGGAAACAGTTGTCCTATTCCGTTAGTGAACTGTACAGGAAACAGCTTGCACATCTGGGAAAAGTGTACAATGCAGTGTCAGCAACATTGTATTAATGACATCCCTGAGGTCTGTCATACTTCCATTGTCATTAGTACTTTGCTGTATATGTTGGCCTTCCACCAACTTGTTCACAGCATACGTAATAGCTGCAGTAGAAATAACAAAGAGTACTAGGGTCAGTTGTGATCATTATGTATAGAAGCAGAGATAAGTCATTCAGCCCATTTTGTCTACCAGAGTATATCTTTACTTTTGACAAGGGGACTTGAATTGCCCAATTGTGGCCTGACCAGTGCATTATATAGTTTTAGCAAGGTAATCCTGTTTATATACTCCAATTTAGGATTGGAGTGTTGCAAGGGAATACTTTTAAAGGGTGTTTGAGCTAGGAAGGGAAGGGAGGGTATTGCAGTTAGAAAAGCAGCTCTGAGGAATATTCACTGGACCCAAAATGTTAACTCTACTTTCTCTTCACAGATGCTGCCTGTCCTGAGTTTTTCCAGCAGTTTGATTTACAGCATTGATCTGTAGTCATATGTACCAAAATATAGTGAAAAGCCCAGTCCATGAATAGTACAGCCAGATCACAGCAAGCAGACGATGTACATATCAAAAAGACTTAGACTTCAAGGCATACAAGTTACATTATTTGAGGCTGGAGTCCATGCAACAGTTCCTGAACCTGTGTGTGCGTGTGTGTGTGTGTGTGTGTGTGTGTGTACAGTGTGAATGTATACACGTGTGCGCCCACAGTCTTCTGTATCTTCTGCCTGATTGTAAGAGATCATCACCGGGTGCAATGTGTCTTTTGGCTGCCTTTCCACAACAGCAAGCCACGTAAATAGAATTAATGAATGGAAGATTGGCTTCCGTGATGGTCTGGGCTGTGCACACCATCTTCTGTAGTTTCTTACAGTCCTGGGCGGAGCAGTTGCCATGCCAGGCTGTTATGCACCCAGACAATATGCTTTCAATGGTGTATCTGTAGAAGTTGGTGAGAGACCTTCTGGACAAGCCCAATTTCCTGAGCTGCCTGAGGAAGGAGAGACAATTGTACCTTCTTGTCTGTTGTATTTACATGGGGAGTCCCGGACAGGTGGTCAGTTATCTCGACTCCAAGGAACTTCCTGCTGTTCACTCTCTCGACTGCAGTTCCCATTGATGTGGATGGGGGTGTGTTCTCTTCCTTTTTTTCAGAACTCTATGATCAGTTCTTTAGTTTTGCTGATGTTGAAAGACAGACTGTTTCCATTGCACTACGTCACCAAGGCCTCTCTCTCCCTTCTGTATTTTGACTTGTTGTTAGATATGCATCCCACTATGGTGGTGTTATCAGCAAACTTGTAGATGGCGTTCATTCAGAATTTGACAACACAGTCATAGGTGTACAAGAATATGGTGGGGTGGGGTGGGTGTGTGGTTGCGGATCCAGTGTTGTATTACTGGGGAGCAGAGGCAGTCACCCATCTTCACAAATTGCGGCCTATGGGTCAAAGCTGAGGATCCAATTGCAGAGGGCAGAGCTGAGACCAAGGTCATGCAGTCTAGATCAGCCTGGAGGGGATAATGGTGTTGAAGATAGTCAACAAAAGTGGGAGTCTCACATAGATGTCTTTGTTGTCCAGATATTCCAGGGATGAGTGTAGGGCTAGGGCTAACTGTAGGGGATCAAGGCAGGTTGGGAGACTGGAGTTGATGTGGGCCATGACCAGCCTCTCAAAGCACTCCATGATTATTGAAGTCAGAGCTATTGGGTGGTAGTCATTAAGGCACACTACATGTGTTTTCTTGGGTACAGGGATGATGGTGGCCTTCTTGACACAGGTGGGGAATTCACCCTGTAGGAGGGAGAGGTTGAAGATGTCCATGAGTACAGTTGGTCCGCACAGGATCTGCGTGCTCAGCGGAAGACACCATCCAGGCCTATCACTCTCCTTGGGTTGACACCCAGGAAGACTGATCTGACTTCTGAAGTGGTGACAGAAGGGAACAGGTGTCCTGCGCTGTAGGGGCAGGTGTTGTGACTCCAATGGTCATCTGCTCAACTGCATCCGCAGTTCTTTGGGTTTTTTTGTTTTTAACAGTATTGTAGCATGATCTAACATCAGAAAATTATTATTTCTGGTTGTAACTTGTTTGCATTACACAGCAGTGGAATTGTCCATGAATTTTTTTGAAATCCATTCAACAATCCCTCAAAAACTAGGGTCCCTCAACACCAGATAAGTGAAAAGGGTAAGAAATCTGTGGCCTAAGTTAGAGGCTGACTCTCGCATGAGATCATCTATTACCTCTGGAATATACTAGTTACCAAATGCTTCAAGGAGCCGAAGGGGCAAGAGGGGTTTATGAATACTTAGTTTGTTTTTGTTGTGGTGAATTAGGCTGATTATCTTTGCTTCCAAGATTATCTTGGAGCAGTTGATACTTTTGTTGAATGAGAGCAGGACCATGGAGATTTATATACTTGAGCCAGAGTTGGTGGTGGTTATTGCTTTCTAATCTATGCTCTTGAAAAGTTTATGCAAGAGTTGCCTAGTTTGATGGGATTTTCTCAATCCTGGGGAATGGCAGTGCACCCTTTGCATGGCCAGTTTGTGAAACAATGCAATGACCCATTAGTGGTCTGTGCCAGCAGAACTTGAACTATCAAATGTGAGAATTCAAATGACTAAGATCAATGAATGATCTCATTGTGAAGGCACCCCCTAAGTACCAGCAGCCAAAATTTTTATATTTAAACCCTGCATCAGGAGAGTTGGTGCAAGACTTTCTTTAAGCACTGAAATAAAGTGAATTATGAAGCATAAAAACAGCTTGCTAAAATGAATTGACAAACCAGGTTGCAGTGGCAGGCACTTAGAGGACATTATTCTGAAAACAAATAGATGCTGTCTGACAAAGAGTTGGCAGTCTGATGATTGAACAGAGTATTAATTTTTTTAAATGACCAAACAATACAGAAAATAAAAGAAAAATCTAGCTAGATATATGAAAATAAGAATTTCTATAAATTTAGAGTTAACAAAGTGGGTGTTTATCTTAGAATTTCTGACTGGATAATTGATAATGGAAAAAATAAGCATATACCAGATGCATTCCAACATAATTTTATCAGAGTTCATTAGAGGATAGTAGTAAAATCCCAGAAACAGCAATTATTCAGAAAATTTGTGGAATACAGGAACTCTGGACAATCACGATTACCAGAGGAGTGGTAAAATCAAAGATCTGTACAGGGGAGACCCTTTGGCACATCTGCACTTAGAGGGGATTTGCTGAGAATAATTTCCAGCCACAGGGTGACGGGAATGTGGCATGCACATCCTCCCAGGCAGGGTATTCCAGATTCTCACCATCCTCCTGGGTGAAAACAATTGTCTTCAAATTGCCTCTCTACCTTCTACCATTTGCCTTTTTTAAATTATGCCCTCTTTGTTATTGACCCTTCATTTAAATGGAGGAGCTACTTGCTATCCACCCTGTCCATGCCCCTTATCTTCCACACATTAATCAGATCTCCCTCTACCCTCATCCTTCTCTCCTAAAGAAAACAACTGGAGCTTCTCCAGCTAGTCCTTCTGATAGAGCCATGCTGACTGTCCCTGCTCAAAACTTGCCTGTCAAGTGGAAATTAATTCTCTACTTCAGAATTTTCTTCAATAGTTTCCCTACCACTGATGTGAAACGTATTGGTCTTAATCTTTAACACCCATGTTGAAAAGTAGAAACACATTACATGTACATGAGTCCTTTGGCACCTCCCCTCTGGTCAGAGAGGAATTAGAGCAGTTGGGTCAGATCCCCTGTAATTTCTTACCCCATCACCCATTGCACCATCTGGGGATTTGCCCATTTTTAAGCCTGCCAAAACCTCCAGTACCACCTCACTCCTTGTGTCAAACTGTTCAAGAACCTCACAGTTCGTCGTCTTTGGGTATTTTCCTAATCAGCCTGTTCAGAGATGTTATTACACACCTTTGGAGCACATGGGACTTGAACCCAGGTCTCTTGGTTCAGAAGTAGGGGCACTACCACTGTGCCAAGAGCACCTTTCTTCTGTACCCATGTTTTTAAATCGACCTGTTCTGATGTGTTATAACAGTGCTGTGGGTTAAGTGGGAGTTAAATCTAGACCACCTGGCTGAGAGGTAGGGATACTACCACTATACCACAAGCTTCTGTAGCTATAGATATTTTCATAATCGACCTGCTCAGAGTTAGGAATGCAACCATTGCACTACAAGAACCCGCTTCTGTACCTATATTATTTATTTATTTTCTAATCAACCTGTTCAGAGTTATCATTGTAGGTTATAGCCCTACGTTTTTTTTAAAATTCCTTTATCTCTTCCCCATGATTCTTTTGCCACTCACTTGTACTATCCAAGTGAAGTGATTAAATTTGGATGTGTTAATTGTGCAATCAGTGTCCTTTAATGGGAATGGGCTACAATTATTTGTGCATAAATTTCTCCTTGGACTGTTATGAAGCTTTTTCTAAGTAGAAAATCTAACTTATGATTACGCACTGTGAAATTTAAAGAGAACTTTTTTTTTGGAGAAGCATATTTTGGTATGTTGCAAATGCAGACAACATTATCTTATTGTATATTTAGAAGTTGTACTAACTTTTTTTTTCCTTCCTCTTTCCACTCCCCCACCATCCTTTAATGTCTGAAGGTTGCAAAATCAAGGCCCTGCGAGCAAAAACCAACACTTACATCAAGACTCCAGTTAGAGGGGAGGAGCCCATTTTTGTCGTCACTGGGAGAAAGGAGGACGTTGCTATGGCTAAAAGAGAGATCATTTCAGCTGCAGAGCACTTCTCAATGATACGTGCATCAAGAAACAAAAACGGAGCAGTGCCTGGGACGACATCTGGTCTAGCTGGTCTCTCTGTACCTGGCACCCCAAGTCTACCTGGGCAAACCACCATTCAGGTACGAGTGCCCTACCGTGTAGTAGGTCTGGTGGTGGGGCCCAAGGGTGCCACAATTAAGCGAATTCAGCAACAAACCCATACGTATATAGTCACTCCCAGCCGTGATAAAGAGCCAGTGTTTGAAGTGACTGGCATGCCTGAAAATGTTGATAGAGCCCGGGAAGAGATAGAAGCGCACATTGCAGTTCGTACTGGCAATTATATTGAAATCAATGAAGAAAATGACTTCCATTCCAATGGCACAGATGTGAGTTTTGACAACAGTGCGTTTGATTCTGCTTGGGGGAAGATGAACTCCATTCCTCCTGCCCGCAATAGACTTCTGTCCAGCTACAGAAACGATAGCTCGAGCTCTCTTGGCAGTGGATCAACTGATTCCTACTTTGGAAGTAACCAGATGACTGACTTCAGTCCAACAAGCCCATTCAGTGCAGGTGGTTTCTGGTTTGGAGAATCATTTGCAACCATGAGTTCTGAAGATCTGGGGTTTGAATCGTCTGCCTTTGATCCCCTTCCAGCCACAACTCAGTCTGTGATCTGGTGTCCATTCGAACAAGCAAATCCTATTGGCTTTGGTAATGAATCAACAACTGGTACAATAGCCCGTGACAGCCAACCCACTACCCCACGCCTATCACCAACCTTTATAGAAAACATAGAGTTCCCCCTTGCAAGGCGGCCATGCAGTGACCCTTTGAACATGGCGAGTCAAGTTGAGCTTCCAGTATACATCTCTGCCTTCTCTAATGGTACAAGCTACTCCTCCTCTAATGGTAGCACTACTTCCGGTTCACCCACCGACTCGTCTGGCTCTGGTATGGCCCGGGGCAAACGTGATTGTGTGGTCTGCTTTGAAAGTGAAGTGATTGCAGCCCTGGTCCCGTGTGGCCACAACCATTTCTGTATGGAGTGTGCCAACCGAATCTGCGACAAGGAAGACCCAAAGTGTCCAGTGTGCAACACACCTGTTACTCAGGCCATTCGCATCTACTCTTAATGGACTATTGTTAGGGGGCGATGTGTGGAGGAGTGGGGTAGAATGATTGGGCATGGAGGGTAGAATGTATGTTGGTACTTGTCTGAAAACTTCCTAATGGTAAAATGTGACTGTTATGTAGTTGGATTCGTAGGATTAGGCTACGAGTATCCTGTAAATTTTAAAAAGTTGGGTAGTACCTTTTTTCTGTTAAACTCATTTCATTTCACTGATCACAAAGCAAGATGGGTCAATTTATTTGAGGATATACATGCAGGATTTGAAACTGTACTTGACAGTGAAAGTGGCCCTTGAGCTTTTTAAGATTTTTTAATTGTGCCACTTGCATCACTTTTTTGGGGGGATGCGTGTTCTGGAATTTTTGCCACACTTTCACCACCACCCGCCCACCCCATTTGATTTACCAGTCTCTATCAAGTTAACAGATCTACCAATCTAGCAGTAGGATTCTAGTGCAAATAAAATAGTTGCTTTTGTCCTTTTTTTCTTACTACTGGAAGTAGTTCATGGAAAATGTGATATCCAATAACAAGTAGTTTGACAGGTTGTTGACTTCCTTTTCTCTCTTTCCCCCCCCGCCCCATCTCTTGTCTCAATCCATGGAAAAGCACTTGGATGAGATACCAGAGGGTTGCTGGCACCATGGAACCTATCCAGGGTTTTAAGTACAGCAGTGAAAATAGTTAAATTGGGGGTAAAATGCTTGAGATAGTGTAATGTATGTGAAACATTGAGTTTTGTTTAGTTTTCTGCTGGAGATTTGTAACTCTAAACTGTAACTCAGTGAGTTATGAAAGGTTCAGCCACTGTCTCTTACTCTTCCCCTCGCTCCCAAATGTTTTATTACCTAACATTTTTGAAATGTTGAATAAATTGCATTTGTGGTAGTTACATTTTGCATTACGCATTTGAGAACCAAATTGAACCAGGTTTTTACAGCCATGTGTTGTATTACTTGTCTTGTGTGTCTTAATACATGCTATTTTGTTTCTAGCTTCAAAGTGACCAAGTGCAGGATGTGCAAACAAGTAATTTGCAGTGCAGTAAAACCAAGAAATCTCATGTTAACTTTGAGACAAGGGAGCACTTTTCAGTTCTTTTAGGAGGAAGAGGTTGGAAGGGAGAGAAATGAGAAGGAATCAACCTCTCCCTTTTGGGATCTCAATTGTCAGCCAAGTAATTTGCACCCCTTCGCATGGTTTGTTGGCACTCTGAGTGAGACTTCCTGTAGATTTGTGGTTCACTCCCTGTGGGGAAACTGTTAATGGAGTGATTGAATGACTTCCATCAAGTGAGCAATTTTGGACTAACCAATGATGTGCTGCTTCCCCTCAGTTGTTGCAAAGCCCTGCTGTTAAAGGTTTCAAACTTTCAGCAATCTGAGTCATTTGTCCAAGAATGACTCCGCTTCGGCTATAACTGAACTGTCTCTATACCCATAGGTAAATGCACAGTGCTGCTTCATTTCACACCCTGTACGCTTTACTACTGTTCTCATTATCTGTGTACCCAAGCTGATGAAGAGGCTGAGTATTTATTTCTATCGTGCAAGATATTCAGAAACATGTTGGTGAGCCCCTCTTTAAAGGGAGCTTGAATATCCTTACTGCTGTATCACCCAAGGCTGGCATCTAGTCAGGTGTAGAGAATCCACGTGGTAGAGTTATTAACTCAAATTCTAACATGCTTCATCTTGTAACATTGCTCAGAATTTCCTCATTCTTGCATTAAGGAAACTGCAGGAAATGTTTCTTTTTGGCGGTTTGTGAAGATATTTGAATCTGTCTTAAAAGTTCACAATCTTAAAAAGACCTTGCATCCATACCAAGATTTAGCCACTTATATCCAAACTGAAATTATTACCACTGAAGGTAATTGATCTGCCAAGACAGCTGGAGTGCTGATCTCCTTGAACTGGTAGTTCTTTTGAGGGTACCTTTTTTTTAGGATGTAGGTAATACCAGCGATTAGAACACTCACTTGTGTTAAATTTACCTGATGTAAACTACTGCTTGCTTTAGCCGTAGTATTGCAGTGGACTTTGCTGTTGAATAGCAACTCTACTGATGAGTTAGCTGCTGAGAGGAAAAACAGTTGGTTAATTGGACCATTTCTGTGTTACTTGCAGTTTGGATGCATTGGGTTTGTTGTGTGACCTGTGGAAAACGGCATTATTTTACTTTGGATTTATTTTAGTACATAAAATGACTTGGCATGTTTATTGCCATACTTGAGTGATTCTCCAGCATTACAGAATTTGCTGAAATTCAATCTGTTCAGAGACCTGTGTGCCTCATTGTTATTACAGGACTAATTAATGAAATCAGCCACACCCCTTCACATTTTTCAGAATTTGTATATGGAGAGGAGTGCTTTCTGCAGAAGTGGTGAATTTGGATTGGATGAAACCTCTACATCCAGTTGGTGGGGAGGGTTGGGGGAAAGATGCACAAAGAGAAAGCACGTCTGGACTTGTTAGATGTTGACTAGGGATCAAGTTTTAATTTATCCTATAGAGGAAAAATGAGCCTGATTGATTTTACATCTGTAACAATCGGAGATCAACTTCGCTTTCTGACAGCCAATTGTTGTATGGGCATCCGTCTGATTAGTACTAGTTGCTAAAGCCAAATTTGTGATTCATAATGGATTTCCTAGCAGCAGGACATGCAAGCTCAGTCTCTTTTTAATGTGCTTAATAATAGGTTTTGCATGTGGTATTGTGAAGTGTATGCTCAATGAGAAATCAAGTTGGCAGCACAAGTGAAGTGTGGAATGCATCTAATTTTGTAATTAATTGGAATGTTACTTTTCTAAACATTTCCTTGAAAATTTTGAAGTGCTACCAAACATACATGTCTAAAATTAGTATTACTACAAAATGCCCTGTACAAGTTTCAGATCAGCATGGAAATATCTTTTGCCTGTGAGATTGGACAGTGCAGTTTGGAGATTCATTCGTGCCTGCTTTAAAACAGGCAGGCACTGGCCAAGTGGTTTATTAGAGGGAATATGCTTTCTAAGCTTTGTGGGAGCATCCTGCAGTCAAAATAGTAAATGATATAGTCTTTTATTTAAATTTTAAAGTTTGTGTTCTCCGTTTCTAGAGCTTTCCAGCTGCTCTGTTAGAATAAAGGTTTCTTAAGGTTCTCGCTACTTTCCTTCTCCACCCTCCCAACAGAAAATCCCAGTATACTGGATATTCTCAAAGTATTTTGTCAAACTTCCATGTGGGCAGGTTGTCTTTATACAAGATTCCTAAAAGCTGTTGGTGGCTAGGTACGTTTGAATTGTGGGTTTGCAGACTTTGAGTATTTTTTTCTATCTGCACGATAAAGACTTGGACTTGGTTTCCAATCTCTGTGAAGCTCTGTGATTTATGGGCCTTTACCTCACATCTTGGTCTACCAGAGAGGTAGGTGGTCAAAAGATTGTGATGACAGACTGATTTCATCCAACAGTTTGCTGGAGGGGCTGTCTTTAAACTGTGAAATGTAGGTTGGCACTATTTTTATAATTTTCTAGATGTTCTTGCATTCCAGTTCCTGAAACAAATGAGGCTGTACCATTCTTCTGTTTCCCAAATCTCATTTTTTAATTGTGTTTTCAAGATGTTCATTCTGAGAGATTTTTTGTAAAAGGAGGTTGGAAGCTGGATATAAACTTTTTTGCTATTTCCAGCTGACAAAACTGAATTTCAAGTGAGGGGACCAAGAGAAGTGCTTACAATTTCTGGATTTAATTGATTCAAATTAGCTTGTAAATTTTAAACCTTCGGTGGAATAATGTAGCCTGGTCCTTGAGTCCTAATTTTTTTTAATATATATTCTCTCACTGATGTGGGCATTGCTGGCCAGGTCAGTATTTATTGTTCATTCCTAATTAACCTAGAAGATTGTGGTAAGCTGTCACATTTGAATCACTGCGCTCCATATGGAGTTGATACATCTGCAGTGCTGTTAGGAAGGGACTCTAGAAGCTTACAGTTTTGACCCAGAACAACTAATTGACTGCATCAGTTCAAATGAACTTCTGTCCTTCGACCAGGCTAGTAATTTTAAATGCAATATGGATGTAATGTACCTTTGCACTTTGAGTACGGGTTGGAATAATTTTGCAATGCAGATTATTCTGTCCACCTACCTGGAGCAAGATGCATTACAGCAAGAAGAAAATTAGGGGAAGGGATAACAAATCACTTATTTAACAATCAATTATTTGACTTGAATAAATGATCCTTTTATGCTTAATGTAGAGGAAACAAAACCGTGTAGAGGTCTAATGTCTCAGCAATTTGAGTAGTTGTGCCATACAGAGCAGCAAGATCAGTGTCTGTGTTGAGTTAACTGATTTCTGAAGTGGTGGCCCTGCTAACATTCAGTGTTGAGGCCTGTATACGGTTGCTGGCTACTTGGATATGTTGGGAAGTTATCAGCATCTGTAAATCCAAATCTTGGCAAATAACCAATACCTTCAGATAATGGGAGGCGTGGAAATTGGCAGCAGAGGAATTGCTTAAAGGGAAGAAGACTGTCTAGTAGATTTCATTTCTTGTACTGCCGTACAACAGCATTATTTCAATACAAAAATGGTTTTTGTTCTCCACTCAACAAGGGCAAGTTAACTTCTGTACTTGTAAATATAGATATATTCATCTAGTAGATATACAATTTTATTTTTATTTCCACTTGAAAAGTTACATTTCGTATTCAAAGTTTACAAAAATAAAGGTTTTTATTTCGAGATCTTTTCAGTATGAGAATTGCCTTGACGGCATCTATGATGTAATGCATAACTTCACTGCTAATTTTTGCTTGTAGACTAGTTGATGTCAGTATTAAGATTAACACTAGTTGCCATCTTGGAATAGATAATGAACGAATGTTCACCTGAGCATGTATTTTGTATCTATAAACCTTGAAATTGCATTGTACACTATAATTGACAAACCAAGGAGATAACCAGTGTGTGTACTGTTTCTATCAAAAACACAAACCGAGAATGGCAAAAACATACCAATAGAATTTAGTATTTGCTAATTTTACTACACCTCGTTTGTTATGTATATGTAGGGAAGTGATAGGGAGATGAATTCAATTTATTGAGTAAAGTTTAAAACCATATATTTTATAAAGGGCCTTTAACTTAATGTGGCCAAAGCACTGATATATATTTGCTGTAAAGAGAATTATAAGAGTTTTATTTTTCTGATATTAAAAGTTACTTAATAAAGACGGTTTCCATTAACATTTTGTTGTTTTTTTTTTGTGTGGTTTTCTCTTGGAATCAGTCACGCGGTTTATGTAATTTATTGTTAGGTTGGCTACAACACAAGCAGAGGCTGAGGTGTGGACTACATTTAGTAAGTCCTGAAAGTGCAAATTAAAAACCTTCTCATCCACTTAAACTTGTTCTACTCTTAAGTCAAATCATCGATCTGAATGTGAACGTGTTATGGTCTCATGAACTCCATTGACTTGCTTTTGCTCCATATACCTGATACCATTACCTAACAAAAACCTTCAGTTTTATCTGGAATTTCAAAGCCCACCATACAGACATTTTGTTTTTAGGTTCCAGAAGTCTTCAGTGTTCTTCCCATGTTATATAGCTGACCAGGAATCTACCTTGCCCAAAAAACCCACTGTTACCATGTGCTGTTACTACTGTCCTAGAGATCAACAGCACCTTTTGGCCCATTCAGCCCTCACCTGTCAAACACAACTGCCTCACTATTCAAATGCCAGTTTCCAACACTTTAATGTACTTTGGCATCAGAAGTGTACATCTAAATGCTACTTACGTATTGAGAGTTTGTGTCTCCTCCATCCTCACAAGCACTGAGTTCAAGTTTCCTAACACCCTGACCACTCTGTCCTTAAACTCTGTACCTTGACTAAGTGGTGAAAAAGGCAAATAGTTTTAAAGGATGGTATATATGCACACCAAGAACCCTCCAATCTTCAGTGCTTCCCAGTGTCCTCCTGTTCACGTGTTCCTTTACCTTGTCCTGCTGAAGTGAATCTCCTCAATTTAACTGGTTTGAGTTCTATTTGCCACTGATCAGCTTGTCAATAAACTCCTGCAATTGAAAGCCATCTTCCTCCCTATTTAGCACCCCACCAGTTCTTGTATGCTTTGTAATCTTGTTGATCGACCTTCCATGTTCCACGCAATGATTTGTATAAACCATGATCAGCAGGGACACCAAAACTGACCCCTACTAGACATAGACTTCCAGATTTGGGTCAGGGAAGGGAAGAGAGCAGTCAATAATCACCCTCTGCTTGTTGCTATTCAGCCAATCGTGGATCCAATTTGCCAAATTTCATTTGATCCCATGGGTTCATATCTTTGCTATCAGTCTCCTAAAGTTTTATCAAAAGTCTTGCTGAAGTCCAAGCAGATTGCGTCCAAAGCATTGTCCTTGTCTACACACACTGTCGCCTAAAACTTGAATTGAGTTGGCCAGACATGACCTTCCATTCACAAAACCATGCTGACTGTCCTTGATTAAATCCTGTCTCTCTAAATGCAGATTAGTTTTGTCCCTCAGAATTGCTTTCCAATTGTTTACTCCTCCTCCTTTTCCCCCCACCACTGAGGTTACACTGACTGACCTGTAATTTTCTGGTTTATCCCTTGCTCCCATCTTGAACAATGACGCTATGTTGGCTGTCTGCCAGTCCAGTGGTGCCTCTTGTGGCCAGAGGGAAATTAAATTTTTGAAGTGCCACTGCTAGTTCCTCCCTTGCCACACTGAGCAACCTAAGATATGTTTCATTTGGGCCTGAAGATTTATCTGCTTGCAACTGGCATACCACTTGGAACCTCCCCTTTATACCAATTCTTTTTATTTGTATCACAGACCTTCTCACTGATTTCTTTAATATACCCATTTCATTCTTCACTACAGAACATCACACCATATTCATTTTTAATCCGATCTACATGTATGACTTGATGCACAAATTACTGCTGTGATCATTGTTAATGAGCCCTACTCTTGCTCTCATTATCCTCATTACCCTTAATGCAACATTATTCTTTAATTTTACCTACCAGAATCATTTCATGTCCCCTTTTAGCTCTGCAAATAAAGATCTGATTTGCATATTCTGTTCTCTTCAAGGGCTTCTGATGTTTAGAGCCCTCTATGTAAGTTTTATAGGATTTGATGGTTCCACCCTTTTTCTTTATTTTCCTCCTTTTAATGCATCCCACTGTTCTGAGATATTTATTTGAAAGTATCTGCACCCAGTCCACTCTGGCCGAATCATATCTGATCATACTAAGATCGGCTTTCTCCCAGTTGAGAATTTTGATTCGGGTTCATTCTCTGTCCTTTTCCGTTAATAATTTTGAATCTTATGGACCTATGATTACGCTGCAAATGCTGCTGCAAATGCTACTCCACTGATATTTCAACCACTGGCCTGGGACTGTCCATGCTCTTGTAAGGACTTCCACATATTGGTTTAAAAGCTTCTTGGATGCATTTTAAGAATTTCACACCCTCTTAAACTTTTCATTAATAGTGGGGAAGTTGAAATCCCCTACAACCACTACCCTGTAACTTTTACACTTCCCTAAATTTTGCCTACACCTCCGCTTTTCTCTCAAAATATTAGGGGACTACGTGCAATGTGGTTGCTTCTTTTTGGTTTTTAAGTTCTACTCATGGCTTAATTTGAGGAGCCTTTTAAGATGTCATCCCTCTTACTGCTATAATAGGTTCACTGACCAAAATTTTAATATCTCCTTCCTTGATTTGCCTGAAGACACTGTATCCTAGACTATTGAGCTGCCAATCCTGCTTCTTCATGTCTCAGTGATAGGAATTATATCACAGAGGTTAATAGCCTGTTATTGGAAAGATGAAATCACAATACTTGGGGTATATGACAGGCCTCCCAACAGCCAGCGCGTGATAGAGGAGAGAATATGTAAACAGATTTTTGGAAAGATGTAAAAACAGCAGGGTTATTGTGATGGGTGATTTTAACTTTCCCCCATATTGACTGGGAGTCACTATGTGCTCGAGGCTTGGATGGTGCAGAACTTGTAAGCACCTTTCAGAAGAGATTACTGACACAATATGTAAACAGTCCAACCAGGCAAAGGGTTATACTGGACCTGGTTTTGGGAAATTAGCCCAGCCAGCTGAGTGAAGTTTCAGCATTTCAGGAGCAGTGACTATAATACTGCAAGTTTTAAGTTACCTCGTGGAGAGGGAGAACAGCAGTCCTCAAGTGAAGGTGGTAAACTGGGCGAAGGTGAACGACAATATTATTAGGCAGGATCTGGAGAATTTTGATTGAAGGTGGCTGTTTGAGGGTAAATCTACATCGGACATATAGGAGTATTTCAAATGGTAGCTCAAGAGTGGCACATTCCTGCAAGAATGAAGGATGGGTATGGCAAGTTATGTGAACCTTAGATGACCAGGGATGTTATGACTTTGGTCAGAAATGAAAATGAAGCGTACGTAAGGTCTGGGAGGATGAGAACGGATGGAGCCCTTGAAGTATACGAGGAAAGTAGGAAAGAACTTAAACAAGGAATTAGAAGGGCTATAAGGGGTCATGAAAAATAGTGTTAGCAAACAGGATTAAAGAGAATCCCAAGTATTTTTATACAAATATAAAAAGCAAGAGGGCAGCCAGAGAAAGATTTAGCCCACTCAAAGACAAAGGAGGGAATCTATGTGTGGAGCCAGAAGAGGTAGGTGAGGTCCTAAATGAATACTTTGCATTGATATTCATCAAAGAGAAGGAATTGATGAACGATGATCTCAGAGAAGGGAGTGCTGAGTTTCTGAGCCAAGTTGCCGTTAAAAAGGAAGAGGTGTTGTGCATCTTAAAAAGTATTAAGATAGATAAATCCCCAGGTCCTGATAGGATCTATCCCAGAATATTGAGGAAGGCAAGAGAACAAATTCCTGGAGCACTGACAGACATCTCTGTATCCTCTTTGATCACAGGTGAAGTACCAGCCCTATTGTTTAAGCATAGCAGGGATAATCCCGGAAATTACAGGCCTGTGAGTCTTATGTCGGTGGGAGGGAAATATTGGAAAAGATTCTCAGCAACAAGATCTATGCACATTTAGAAGCAAATGGACTTATCATTAGTGATAGATAACTTGGTTTTGTACAGAGGAGGTCATGCCTCACTAACTTGATTCAGTTTTTTCAGGAGGTAATGAAGATGATTGATGAGGGAAAAGCAGTTGATGTTGTCTACATGGACTTTAGTAAAGCCTTTGACAAGGCCCCTCATGGAAGACCGGTACAAAAGATGAAGTCACATGGTATTGGGGTGAGCTGGCAAGATGGATACAGAACTGGCTTAGTCATAGGAGACAGAGGGTGGCAGTGGAAGGATGCTTTTCATAATAGACTGAAGCTAACTTCGACAACTTGCTAGCAGCAGAGTACAAACAATTTCTGAGATAAAAACTACAACTGAAAGCTGATGAAGTTGAAGTGCAGCTTGAGAAACTGTATTTTTCTTGATGATTGATAATAAGTACTCAGGTACTTTGTTCAATTACGTGTACATTTGTTCCCTGATTTTAAATATCCACTAATTATAATTAACATGTTGTCTAATGAAAAATTTAATAGAAATGTTATGATAATAAAGTACTTTTCCTTACTCAAAAGAAACTAATAAAAATAAACAGATTACTACCAGAATGGCTGTAAATTGGGAGAGGGGAGTGTGCAGTGGGATCTGGGTGTCCTTGTGCACCAGTTGCTGAAGGTAAGCATGCAGGTGCCGCAGGCGGTAAAGGCGACAAATGGTATGTTGGCTTTCATTGCAAGAGGTTTCAAATACAGGAGCAGGGATGTGTTGTTGCAGTTATACAGGGCCTTGATGGGGCCACACTTGGAATATTGTGTGCAATTTTGGTCTCCTTTTCTGAGGAAGGATGTTCTTGCTCTCGAGGGAGTGCAGCAAAGGTTTACCAGGCTGATTCGGGGGATGGCAGGACTGACAAAAGAGGAGAGATGGACTAGGCTGGGATTGTTCTCGCTAGAGTTCAGACGAGTGAGGGGAGATCTCATAGAGACTTATAAAATTATAACAGGACTAGACAGGGTAGATGCAGGGAGGATGTTCCCAATGGTGCGTGTGTCCAGAACCACGGGTCACAGTATGAGGATTTGGGGTAGACTATTTAGGATGGAGATGGGGAGACATTTCTGTACCCAATGAGCCTGTGGAACTGAGATATACAAGGTGTAGAGCTAGATGAACACAGCAGGCCAAGCAGCATCAGAGGAGCAGGAAGGCTGACGTTTCGGGCCTCGACCCTTCTTCTGAACTTGAACTGAACACACCTTGATCAGGCAACTTACTCATATCCAATTTACCAATCAAATTAAACTTTGAAGATGACCACCAACGCATCCATTATCTCTCTAGCTAACACTCTGGAACGTAGATCATCAGGTCCTGGAGATTTGCCAATTTTCAGTCCTTATAATTCCTCCAAACAGACATTTTTACTAATACTAATTTAACTCACTTTCTGATTCTCAACAGTCTCTTGAAACCGTTATTTCTCTGAGATGTTTAATATCTTTCTCCATGAAGACAGACATAAAGGGCTGAATCTAATGCTTTGTTTTTGTGGCTATATAAGTTGCGTTGAGTTTTTTGGAGGGCATTCTCACCATGAAGCCCAGATGTTTTCTTGCCACATCTTACCAAATGGACCACATTTTCATTTGATTTAAGCTAATGTAAGCTTATTGTCACGTGTACTCAAGTACAGGACTACAGTGAAAAGTGTATAATGTCACCACACACGGTACCACCTTAAGTACAAAGGTACCTTGGTACAAAACTTCAGTGCAAGTCTCCACAGAGAAACAAAGTTAAAAGTAAAGCATTACTGTTGTTCTTGGTCTAGCTAGCAAAATAGTGAAAAATGTTAAAGTTAACAATTTGACAGGGAAGGCAACTGATGAGTGTTTCATTAAATTTGTCTGAGGACTTGAAATGTAAGACTCTTTCACAACATTTCATATATACCATGTAGCCAAGAGGCAACTTACAATTTAACAATTTAACAAAGAAAATCAGAGTTAACGTTTTGGGTCCGGTAACACTGTAGTTACAAGAGCAGGTCAGAGGCTAGGAATACTGGGGCAAGTAACTCACTTCCTGATTCCTCAAAATTTCTGCAAGGCACAAGTCAGGAGTGTGTTGGAATATTCTCCACTTCCCTGGATGGGTGCAGCTCCAATAACACTCAAGAAGTTTGACACCATCCAGGACAAAGCAACCTGCTTTATTGGAATCACATCCACAAACATCCACTCCCTCCACCACCAATGCTCAGTAGCAGCAGTGTGTACTATCAATAAGAAGCACTGCAGAAATTCACCAAAGATCCTTAGACAGCTTCTTCCAAATCCATGACCACTTCCATCTGGAAAGACAAGGGCACTAGATACATAGGACCACCCCTTCAAGCCACTCACCATCCTGACTTGGAAATATATCGTCATTCCTTCACTGTTGCTGAGTCAAAATTCTAAAATCCCCTCCTTAAAAGAATTTAGGCTCAAACCACAGCACATGGTCTGCAGCAGTTCAAGAAGGCAGCTCACCACCACTTTCTCAAGGGCAGTTAAGGTTGGGCAATAGATGCTGGCCCACCAGCAATGCCCCACATCCCACAAATGAATTTTTAAAAGTCCCACTCGCTGAGGAAGTCCTATTCTATAGTGATTCTCACAGCAACTCCACTGTCAGAATCATTCATTGCACAACACTTCAACATTGGCCACATTGTCATCTCACACTTATATCTTATGGAAATCATCAGAATATTCACCAGCTCCTCAGAGAAACAACCAGCTGCCCCAGAAGCCACCACCTCAACCTCTGAGGATGAGAGTACATGGGCACCCTCGAGGTTGGTTCCTGTACCCCCCACCAGCTCAAATACAGACACCTCAGTGGCAATGCCAATGTAGGACATTTGGTGAGCAGAGTCTGGTGAGCCCCTCACTGCAACCACTCCACAACTGGCTGAGGAAGATATACTCCCGGCCACTAGCACGTGGAGGACTGCCTAACCCTAAGCATCTGCTCAACTCCAGGCAGGAGAGGACCCTTTGGTGCTTTGGTCTACATGGAGGAGTGGCAGGCAGGTATATGGGACACTGTGTCATTGTCCAGAAGCTATCGCAGTGCAGAGAGTCACACTGCTGTGGAGAACCAGGTCCCGCACCCTCTGGTGGTGTTGGAAAAGTGCACACACTTCAGCACTGAAGGCATGGCATCAGAGGATGAGAACTTAGCGAGCATTCAGTGTTCCTCATCCTGACAAGGAGACAGGGTGGTGCCAGGAGATACCAGCCAGAGGAAGAAACAAGTTTGAGTGTCTCAGAAATTTCCACTCAGAACACTCTAGAGGTGCCTGGTCTGCACTCTCCACTCCATCTGCTCCTCTCCAACATTTGGAAATTCAAACTGAGGACAGTTCAGGATATCTGGCCCTCCAGGGATTACCCAACCAAACCTCCCAGGCCAACGGGCTCCAGGCCCAAGCAGCCCAGCTGTGGAACCAGGGACCACACTGTGACATAGTCAGAGGAAGAGGAGAAAACTTGATGCAGCACTATAATGGTACAGCTGACAATGCATTGTCATTATTTGTTGTGTTTCCAACCTACTACACTGAAGTACTACTTCGACCTTACAACTGATTGCTTTTAGTCCTGAATGTGACTATGCCGGCAATGTGCATAGCTTAATTTTCATACAGGATGTACCATGGATAAATGTTAGTATTGAGAGCCTCTGGAATATCTGTAAGCGAGAGGACCAAGGTATATACAGAACAATGGGTACTGCTGATACCACTACCCCTCATCCTGCAACATCTCTATTCTTCACCTGGCCTCAGTGTTGGTGTGAATGAGGTGGTCTGCATTGTCTCGGGCTGCAAGGTGCTCCTAGAGGGAGCCACACATTGCATTAGGATGGCTTGGGATTAGAATTCCCTGCAGTTTGGTGCCCCATCCAGAGCATGGATCTGTGTGCAATGTTGTTTCCTTTTAAAAACTCTTAACATTTGTGGTCCTGCATCCTCTTCCCTCACAGATTGAATCAGTTCCCCACCCACTCACAGTGTTGTCATAGTCGTTTCTTTTCCCATTGTGCTCTTTCAATTTCCAGCACAATGGAAGGTAACAGGGAGTGCTCCTCAGCTAAAGCCTTTCAGCCTCTGCCGCTACATGTTGGAGAAACCCTGAACAACCAAGTCCCCTTCCTGGTCACCTTTTCTGTAAACTCCATTGTCTTTGTGCCTCCTCGGGTCCCCATCCAACCAGTTCACATGAACTGCAACTGCCCACCTTGCCCCCAGACCTTGGCATACCAGGTGGCTATGCCAGGTGTGGTCTTTTACTGACTTCACTCCCCAGCCTGAAACCTTTTGACTGTGAGTGGAGCCCCCCTCCTGCATGAGTAACAGACCCCATGACAGTGGTCCAATGACTTGGACTGATATGGGAGGCGGCCCTTGAGTTTTGTGCAGTGGCCCCATAATGAACTTTGACAACTCCCTTGAGACGTGATTGATTTTAATTGATTGATTGTCACATGTACCGAAATACAGTGAAAAGCCTTGTCCACGAGCAGCATAGGCACATCACAGCAAGCAAAGGAAGTACAGATCAAAAAGACTTAGAGACATACAGGTTACATTATTTAAGGCTAGAGTCCATTCAACAGTCTGATAATGGCTGGAAAGAAGTTGTTCCTGAACCTGGTTGTGCATATGTTCAGGCTTCTGTAGCTTCTGCCTGACAGAAGAGGTTGTAGGAGATCATTCCCAGGTGCAATGGGTCTTTGATGATGATGTCTGTCTTTCTGCGGCAGCGAGCCGAGTAAATAGAATCCATGGATGGAAGGTTGGGCAGAGCAGTTGCCGCACCAGGCCATTATGCACCCGGACAGTATGCTTTCAATGGTGCATCTGTAGAAGTTGATGAGGGACCTTACAGACATGCCAAATTTCCTGAGCCACCTGACGAAGAAGATACATTGTTGTACCTTCTTGACTGTTGTAGTTACATGGAAAGTCCAGGACAGGTTGTCGGTTATCATCACGCCAAGGAACGTGATGCTCTTCACCCTCTCAACCTCAGTTCAGTTGATGTGGGTGGGGTATGTGTTCTCCTCCCTTCTTTCTGAAGTCGATGATCAGTTCTTTAGTTTTGCCAACATTGAGAGACAGATTGTTTTCATTACACCACGTCACTAAGTCCTCTATCTCCCTTCTGTATTTTGACTCATCATAGTTAGTAGACTTTGAGACATAGCTGCCTCCTTGCTGCAATGCTGTGTTTGCTGTGTAAGCTGCTACATGGTGCAGCGTGAGATTGATGTAGCACACTGCCCCACAGCAAGATGGACTCGAAACATTAATTCTGTTTTTCTCTTCTCAGATGCTGCCAGACTTGCTGAGCTTCTCCAGCATTTGCTCTTTTTATGTCTAATATATTTAATTGGCTTCAGAAAGAGACAGCTTCTTCCATTGGTCATGCTTCACATTTATTAGTTTCCAGAGTCATGTAAAGGTGTGAATGTCTCAGCCAGCAAGAAAGCTACAAGAATATCCCAAACAGTGTTTCTCTCTGTAGTTAGACACCTGACACACATTTGGCTCCAAGCTGCCAGTGCCACATTAGGAAACTTACCAGATTAGAAATCGAACAACCATCAGTTTTACTGCCTCAAACTGCTGCTTGAAACACAAACAGTATCACTACAGACACTGTTGAGGGTTATCCTAAAGCATTTGTAAGAACATGTCGTCAAATAAAGTCATAGTTAACATGAAAGCACTTGATCACATTGAGCAAAATCTAATCAAACTACATCCAAAATTTATTTGTGGTACACACTGACACAGTAATAATAATTAAGACTTCACATTATGATACTGCAAAGTTTGAAATCCTCTTAATTAGAAATTAAACTTATTACAGTAGACTTTAAATAAATCATGAATCCTTAAGGAGCCAAGGATATGATTGTCAGTGCCCCAGATACAAAATCTCTTCCAGTGTTTCTGCAGCACACCTCCCAGGTTGTATAATTAAACAGAATGATGGATGAATATATTGCACACAGTTTTAACTTGCAAACAGCACTGCTACTAAGATTGCCACTGGATGCTTAACGTGCATTACTTATAATAGGAACATAAAGAGATACTGATTTGAATTCAGTTTCTTTACCAGATCAACATCCTCATCACACTTTTTAGAAACTGGTTTATGCATAACTATATTAGTAATTAAAGTTAGATTCTCAGTTAGTGCACTGTAACAACCAAGTCAGGAAGGCATGAACTGAGTCCTTTCCACATCTCAACATTTTGGTCACAACAAAATGTAAATTTAACAAGTGGAAAGTCCACATCGTTTTATTTTACTTTATTTTTGATTGTGGACTGAATTGGGAAAAGGACTTTCACAATAAAAGACTGAAGAAAGAATTGCTGTACTTTTAAAACACAAGTCACTGAAACTCATCATGGGTCATGTGTAGACTGTTGCTTTATTGAAGCAGTGGGGAGGCTGATTGCTCACAGCTCCTGGGGCTAGCCCATCTACAAAGTGAGACTCAGCTGGTACCAGGTAGCTGATTGGAAAGTGGACGCTAAAGGCCATCAGGCTGAGAACAGCTAGCTGATTGGCTCTTGGGTAGCTGAATAATTTGTGGGTGTGAACAATACTAGCAGAAGCTTTTGGACTGCCCCAAAAGCTGTTAGTATAGGATTTCCTTTGAGTCAGATAGGGCTAGCTGAATTCTATCTGGAGACAGTCAAATTAATTCAGAATTCTCCCCATAGCTGTCTCAGGTTGCAGCAATATATACCTCTCTTTTTAAGAACTTTCCAATTGCAGCTGTGTAGTTTTCCAGTGTTTCAACCCCCTAACTTTGACAAGAGGAGCTTTAGACAAAAAAAAGGTAAAGGCTATCACTGTTCACACAAGTTAGTGTTCAAATCCAATAGTTTTATTGCTCCCACAAACGAGGTCAAAGCTTTGCTCTGAAAGTTGTTTAGATTCAGTGACTCAGTAATGCAGTTAGTTCTTAATAATTTTCCTGTAGCAGCCTTGACAGTGTGAAGTGTTGATTCCAAAACATCCAGGCTATATCTCCAAGTACAATGATATTCTAAAGAAATATTTCAGTTAACACATCTGTTTAACGATACCCAACTGAGAATTCTCTAGTTTTATTTCAGAGCCCCCTTCCCTTTCCCCACTTTTCTTAGAAGTTATCTGTCAGTCTCGGCCGAGCATGTGTGCTCACTGTCATTGTGACACAAACACTATATTAATGGCCAAAAGGGGAAAGGCAGATTACGAAGGGGATTGTATCATTGAAGGACTGATGTAGAAAGGAGGGTTCCACTTCATAGGATGCTGTGCAAGCACTGGGACAGGAAGATAAAGTAGCAGTAGGACAGGCTGCCCAGATACCAAACTAGCAGAGAAAGGATAATTAGTGCTGCCATCGGGACTTCATAAATGAGTAAGACGTAATTTACACACAGAATTGGATCAGAGAAAAAAAAACTGGAAACATTAACATACAAAAGCAATCGAACTCATGTAACATCATGCACAGAATGAAATATGGTTCACTAAAAGAACCAACTGGCCAAAGGTGACACAAATGAGAGACGGTGGCATTATGGTGTAGTCACTGGAGTACTTCTATCGGACTAGCAATCCAGGCTAATGTTCTGGGAAAACAACTCACTCAGAGATAGTAGGAACTGCAGATGCTGGAGGATCTGAGACAACAAGGTGTGGAACTGGAGGAACACAGCAGGCCAGGCAGCATCAGAGGAGCAGGAATGCTGGCATTTTGGGTGTGGACCCTTCTTCAGAAATGGGGAAAGGGAAGGGGGCTTTGAAATAAATAGAGGGGGGTTAGTGATAGCAGGTGGATAGTGGAGCAGATAGGTGAGAGAGAAGATGGACAGGTCAAGGAGGGGGGAACGAGGCTAGTAGGTAGGAAGTAGTGGTGGGGGTGTGGGTTGAGGTGAGAGGTGTGAATAGGTTGGAGAAAAGACAGACAGGCCAAGGAGGCGGGGACGAGAGGGATGACGTTGGGGGTGGAGAGATTTTGAAGCTTGTAACGTCCACATTGAGACCATTGGGTGGTAGGGTTCCCAAGGCGGAATATGAGGAGCTGTTCCTCCAGTTTTCAGGCGGCATCGTTGTGACACTGGAGAAGGCCCAGGATGGACATGTTGTCCAGGGAGGGGGAGGGGGAGTTGAAGTGATACGCAACTGGGAGGTGCAGTCGTTTGTCGCGAACCGAACGTAAGTGTTCCACAAAGTGGTCTCCAGAGCCTGGGCTCAAATCCCACTAAGGCAGTTGGTAAAATTTGAATTTAATAAAAACCTGAAACATAAGGCGAACATAATGGTGACCATTAACCACTACTGACTGCTGTAAAAACCCATTGGATTCACTTTAGGTGTTACTTAAGTTTTGCCTTCAGATCCACAGCAAATCCCTTTAACTGCTTTCTGGACAATTAGAGCTAGGCAATAGATGCTGGCCTAGCCAGCAATGCCTACATCCCAACAAATAAATAAAAGCACCAGGGATGAATAAATTGAAACTAAGAAAATGTGTCACTAAATACAAAGATAATTTTCTTCTGGAGGGGTGAAACATCTCATACGAAGTCATATTGGTGTCAAGTTACACGCAGGAGACAGCAAGCACTGCAGATGCTGGAAGTCAAGAGTCGATAAATGTGGAGCTGGAGGAGCACAGCAGGTCAAACAGCGTCAGAGGAGCAAGAAAGTCATCAGGACTGATGAAGGATTCTGACCCAAAACATTAACTTGCTGTGCACCTCCAGCTCCACATTTTATCAACTCCGGTTACACCCAACCCATTTGTAGGAGCTTACTGAGTGAAAATTGTTTGCCTGAGTTCCTAAATGATGTAGTAACTACAGTTCAAAAGTACTTCATTGGTTATCAAGTGCCTTGAAAGATCCTATGATTGTGAAGAGACTGATAAATATACAACTCTTTCTTTCATCATTAATTTTCAACATCGTTGCCCTCACCTGTCCAGTCTCCTGCATTCTCTTTTAATGTGGACTACTAATGAGCATCAGGAGCACAGCAGCTCCTCAGGGAATGCTGCTAGACACAGGGCAAGGGGTTTGGAATGTGGTAAGTTTGTTTTAAAGGTTTTAACATTTAACTCGTTCAAGAGTCTACATTGAACTTTAAAACTCAATTGTGGTTAAATGCCAAATTGCTTCCAATCTACTCGAGTTAGCCTCAGTTAATTAACTAGGTAGCTTGTTATTTTAACAGCAGTGCTATTTCATCCCTGTGTCATTTCAATGCATAAATGCAGGTGATTGTTCTAAGTGCACACAGTCAGCAGCACAATGACAGTAGCTTGTCAGAGTGTAGTTAGACACAGAAGGATAGCCTAGGAACTTGCTCAGGGGAATTTAGTGCAATGATGGAGGAAACAACTGGCAAATTAACTAGCCATAAAGAAGTAACAACTGAGTAGCTGGTGAGAGTGGCAGAAGATCAGAGACTTCAAAAAGTGTAAGTGGGAAGAGAGAGCTATTTAGTCTAGACTTTTGCTTGAAAACCGTCACATCACAGAAAAGCAATTTTGTTGATGAGCATTTTGATTGTTTCCTTAAAAATGTCCATAATTTATTAATGACCACAAAGAGGGAATGGTGAGAAAGTCATAATCGATTGATTTAGAGTATCTATTACAAAGGTCTGCATGCAAATAGCTAAATTAATCCACTTTTAAAAAAGTTACAAGAAAGAAGAAAGATGGAGCAAGAAAGGAGCTAATTGATGGGAAAGGCGGAGTCACTTCCCACTCTCCAGTTTATAGTAAATAGTTCAAAAGTAAAATAAAGGCATGGCGGACAGCTTGATCACATGAAACCCCAACTCTGTGGCATGAGGAGTCATGGATGCTTTATGTGACTTAGGCAAACAAGTACAGGAAATGTCACCACCTTCAAAATCTTTGAGGTCCACGTTTCAGACTTTGTAATGACAACTAGGGCCATTGTAACACATCTGAAAGGCACATTCCAGGAGGTGCCCACACTGCAGGTGAGGAGCATGTAGACAGAGAATTGGGATTGCCAGAGATAGGAGCCTGAGTCTATCTGCCTCACTAACATATTTTTCATTTTGGATTCTTGTGAAGGACAAAGATTCCCTCGAAGAGCCAAATTAGTGGCACCACGAGTGGCTTTGTGAGGCTTGTGGAAAAAGGAGACAGACATTTACGTGGACATAAACATGAATCAAGGATGGTATGTTGCCTCTCCAGTGTCAGTGTCAAGGATGTCACAAATCTAATGCAAGACATCCTCTTGGGTGAAGGGTGAGCAGGGCAAGCAGTAATGATAATGTAGGGCATGGAATAAATCAGGAAATTAGAGGTTCTCATAATAAGAGTAATGCAGTAATCACTGGTAACTTGGGAACAGGCTATTTTAGTTCCGGCATTACTCCCTCGCATTGTGTAATTAATAATCTCGCTATAAAAGGAACATTAGGGAACAGTGACCATAATACACCAATTTTAGATTAAGTTTGAAAGTGACGTAGTTCCATGCAAAACAGGTCTTAAATAAAAATAAAGGAAATTATGAGGTACAGGGTGGCTCTAGTGGATTAGGAAAACATAATTGAAAGATATTATAATAGGCAGACAATTGTCACTGCTTAAAGAACTAAGTGATTTACAATAAAACATACATTGACTGAAGGCAATAAAAATCTAACAGGTAAAGTGAGCAACCATAAGTAACAAAGAAAATTAAAGATTGCCTTAGATCAAATAGGAGACAGTTTATAAGTTGGCAAAACAAAGGTAGTCAGCTTAAGGACCAGAAGCATTTTAGAATTCGAAGTTCAAAGAAGGAACTGAAAAAAAAGCATAATGAGAGTGTAAATAGCAAAACAATAAAAATGTTTTGGGCAGCATGGTGACTCAGTGGTTGGCACTGCTGCCTTATAGCACTGGGGACCTGAGTTCAATCCCATCCTTGGGCGACTGTCTGTGTGGAGCTTGTACGTTCTCCCCATGTCTGCGTGGGTTTACTCTGGGTGCTCTGATTTTCTCCCACAGTTCAAAGATGTGTAGGTTAGGTGGATTGGCTATGCTAAATTGCTCAGTGTTCAGGGATGTGCATGCTAGTTGGATTAGCCATGAGAAATGCAGGGTTACAGGGGTGGGGGTGTGGGCGAGTCTATGTGGGATGCTCTTTGGAGGGTTGGTGTGGACTTGATGGGCCAAATGGCCTGCTTTCACTCTGTAGGGAATCCATGAAAGGATTTGGAACATACTTAAAAACAGAAAGACAAATGCAGGCCCATTAACAAAGATGGGAGAACCTCTGATTGATATGACAGAGAAGTAATTGCTTTTTGCATGTCTTCAGAGGAAGATACCATCACATCCCAACAGTAATAGACTCAATAGGCTATTGAGAATGAGGAAGTGAAAGAAATTAGCTTTAATAAAAAGAAAGTGGCTTTGAAGAAGTTAATAGCGTCGAAAGCTATCAAATCTTCAGGACCTGATGATCTACATTCCAATGTTGGCTTGAAAGATGCATTGAAAGTCATCTTTCTAAATTCTCTAGTTTCCAGAATGGTGCCTACAGACTGGAAGGTTGCCATTATAAAAATGTTTTTAGAGTGGGGGAGACAAAGACAGATATTTGTAACTAAATTCCAACTTTGCAGATAACACAAAACTAAGTGGGAATGTCAGTTATGAGACAGATGTCAAGAAGGCTTGGACAAGCTGAGTGTGTAGGAATATTGTGGATGGAAGAGAGTGCGGCTATATACAAGGTTATCCACATTAGGAGGAGGAACACAGGAGCACAGTATTTCTTAAACGAAAAGGGATTTGGAAGTGCTAGTCTCTCAAAGCTAATGCTGGTGCAGCAGTTAAGTAGGAAAATAGCATGTTGGCCTTCATCAAAAGATGAGTACAAAGGAAGGACGTCTTGCTTCAATTGTATTGTGACACAGACCACACGTGACTAGTGTAGAGAGTTTTGGTCATCTTACCTTAATAAAGGCATACTTCACATAGAGGGACAGCAGAAGTTCACTAGACTAGTTCCTGAGGAGGCACTACACTCATATGAAGAAATATTTAGAAGACTAGATCTGCAGAGTTTAGAAGAAAGAGAGAAGATCTCACTGAAACTTACAACATTCTTAAAGTTTAGACAGGATAGATGTAGAAGGGATGTTTTCCATGACATGGGTAGGAGTCTGGGAAAGGTGATACAGAATAAGGGACAAGTCAATTAGGAACAAGCTGAGAAGTAATTTCTTCATCCATAGGATAGGTGCTCTTTGGAATTCTCTACCCTAGCGGACTGTGGAAGCAATGTGATCAAATATGTTCAACATAGAAATGAATAGATTTCTAGATAATCATAGTATCAATGGACTACATAGGAATATAGTCTGAGGTAAATGTTAAGGGCATCATAGTATAAGGCTGTGATTAGACTAGACTTGTATCTATGAACTTTTTGCAGGGTTATGGAGTTTTTAAGAATCCATTTAAGTGATGTAGACACATATTCATTGCCCAACCCTAACTGTCCTCAAGTAGCTGCAATCCATTTTGGTGCAGGGCCACATACAACGCTGTTAGGGAAGGAATTCCAAGATTTTAACCCAGTGACACTGAAAGAATGTTGATATTTTTCCCAAGTTACGATTGTGAGATGCTTGAAGGGTAACTTTCAGGTGGAGATTTTCTTACGTATCTGATGCCCTTATCCTTTTAGATGTCGGTAGTTGTGGGTTTGTAAGGAGCTATCTAAGGAGCCTCGATGAATTTATGTACTGCATCCAGTAGATGGTGCATACTGCTGCTACTGAAAATCAGTGAAATTAGTGGATATTTGTGAACGTGGTGCCAACGAAGCAGGCCACTTTGTCCTGGATGTTGTTAAACATCTAGAGTGCTGTCGGAGCTGCATTCATCCAGGCAAGTGGGGAGTTAGATGGGGGGGGGGTTACTTGCTGCAGTAATCCTAGGTTCTGACCTGCTCTTTAGCCACTGTATTCATATGGCTACTTCCACAAGAACAAGTGGTTAAATTGAACTTAAACACACAAGATGCAAGGTCTACCTAAACAGTTTCCCACACCCTTGCAAAGTATTTGCAGCAGAGAAACATTTTTTGGCCCACCTGATTCATGTCAGTGTTTATGCACCATACTAATATCCTCCCAAATTCCAGCTGTATAGAGATGGGGTGTATCAATCTCACATGTGATCCTCCATCGAGCAGAAGGACTCAATTCACAGTCTTTCCTGTATAACATTCTACAATTGATCATTAGTAATAAAAGCATGGCCTGAAATATGCATCTAGCCTCTAGTCAACCCCCTTCCTCAGTGGAGATACTAATTCATGAAATGAAGCATGCAAATACATGTCCACATTTCATGACTGAAGCACTGAAATATAAATAGTCACAGCCAACTTTTTTAAAATGATAGTCCAATTACTGAACTTTTTTTGCACCATTTCCAAAGTATAACAGATGGACCTCATTCTGAACTTGCTGCTCACTTAAAACATTTCTCTAGTACTGTACCCGAATGAGATAATTATCTCAATCACATTTCAGTTCAAGTATACAGAATCTATTCTGCATACTTTTAAACTGCTTATGTATTTTGTGTACATTTAAACTAATGAAAAATGAAGCAGCATTCGGGAATACTTGCAACTTTGATCAATTAATGCAGCCAAAACAAATCAAGAGTTAAAATGCAGCTGCAAAGCATTTATTGCAGTCTACACCTGAACAACATAATTGCATCAGGCCTTTTCATGTGAAAGATTTATAACGTTTCAACTTAAACAGAATTATTGACTTCAGATACTACAACACTTTTTAAAAGAGAACTATGCTAGGCTATAAAATAAAGGAGGAAATAGAATACTTTGCGAACATTTTATTTATACTAGTTGCTTAAAAGATAAAATGCATACATTACTTGCTCCATTCAGAACTGGTGACATTTTGTCAAAAGTGTTCTACTCCAAACAGATTTCCATTGCTGTCACACACAGTCAATGCCATTCCCATCATCAATCCAACAGGGGCTAAAAACACGTCAGAATGCCTGACTCTCAACGTGTCTCATGTTAACATCTTGCTACTTCAATAGCATAAATTTAAACAATTAGTTGGTCTTTGTTTGGATAGCATTTAATTGATTAATACAGATGAAATTTTTCACATCTACATGTAGTAACTATTTTCACATCTTTCCCCTTTGATCTTAGGCGAAGTGCTGTCACTCATAGCTCTCCTGCGCAATTCAGTCTTTCACTTCCAAAGGATTATATTGCAGATGCTATATTTTTTCCATTGTTTAAATTTAAAAGGTGAGTTTTCCAAGCCTAGTTTGTTATTTTGTTCAGACAATATAAAACAAGGTCTCAAAAATCTGACAGGATTGAAGTAAAAACTGAGATGTGTCATGTGTCAAACTGGAAGTTTGTTTTTAAATCAGATTTTCAAGTTGGATGCTTTTAACTTTTAAAGTAAAAACATATCCTTGAATTTAAATGTAGATTAAGACCTTTATAACTCTCAAAACATCCACAATGCATAATACAACTTCTACAAATCAGTATTTTTTTTTCCCCAATTCAAAGAATTAAACTATTTCTTAGTAGCATGAGACAGGCACTCAATTATTTTAACCTCAACATTTTATCCTAACCCCTGCAAAGTCAATGCATGATTTCTTGCACATTAGTTTTAATAAATAGCATATTCAATGCAACTCTACTGTAAGAAAAAGGGCTGTCTTTACTATTCCTAGATAGGTATTTCAATTTTTATTATATACTTTTTGTTTTTAACTATCCTAATAATACTTCGTTCCTAGTAGTCTCTACAAATGGTGCCGAAGCATATAGTATAAAGATTTGCAAAATGTGCACACACATACATCAAAAGGGAGAGCTAAAAAAAGTTATCAGCAATTTCCCTACCTCTCCCTGCCACCTTAGCAAACCACCTTAAAAACTTTACAATAGCATGTCACTTGCAGCAATAGCTAGTAACCAGAAAGCAGAAGTTAATCCAGATTCAACTTAGATGAAGAGGAGCAAGCAAGAAAGAAAATCTGTACTGGTGTTATGATTCACTACATTCCTAGATTCCTAAAGTTCCAACACTACAGACCGTCCATCTGGCAGACAAGCATTTCAAAGGCATAGTAATTGGTTTTGTTATTCAGATTTTAAAAAAAAAACAAAATTGGTAGCTCCTGATCTGCATTTTTAACTCCTGTAAAAATTACGAACATGTGTTTCATAAAAGATGCAATTTGATTTACATTTGGTTTCAACAAGAATTGGGACATTAATACATTTCACACAAACCAATCAGCAGATATGTTGAACAGCAGCAAATACAACAGTACTCCTAAATGAATACTCAGAAGTTGTCTCTAGGATTTCATTAACCTGAAATGTTCACAGGCACACAGTTTTGGTGCATCTTCCCTCTTGTCCAACTCGGATCTCAGCAAATAATGGTAAGCATATGAAACCACTGTACAATGTCCACCTGTACTGTGAAAAGATTTAACGGCACAATCACAAATTTTTAACCATTCTAATTTAGGCTCCATGTGCTTAAATATTTGCATTCTGCAACACTGATGGTAATAATAGTGAAAGTAATTTCAGATAATGATATACAAGAAGCATTTTGGTACTCAATATATTAAATAAACCAAGTAGTACAATGCAGATGGTCTTTTAAAAAACTCAACCTACCATTTCTACAGTTTAAGAATGTGTTCAAAACACACAGGGTAAAGATAAAATTTGATCTGGCTACAAAACACTGGTGTTGATCTTAACAAAATGTAGTCACCTAATGCCAAAAAAATGCATTCCTCACAGGAAATATCATGACAAAAAAACCTTTTATCATCCCTAACATAGTATACACAAAATTTTTTTGGGGGGGAGGGGTGGAAGAAATGACACCAAGAGAAACGAACAGATGTTTCAGCATCAGATGCACCAGAATAGCATAAGAAAATGTTCCACGCTTTTAGTGTTATGAATAAGATCTGGAATTCTGTAAAAAAATATACGGCTTTTTAAATTTTTCTTCCAGATCAGAAACAAGCATTTCTTAACCCTCCCATCTCTGGTCATAAGCTGTGCGTAATTTGAAAACTTTGGCCAAAGCAGCCGATGTTAGTAAACAATGGCTAGACCCACATGCAAAAAAAGAAATTTAAAGAAAAATAAAGAAGCAAAGTACATTATTGAAGGTGATGAACAAACTGTACAATACAAACGTCCCTCTGTAGAGGAGCTCTATCTTAAGGGTGCACTATAAAAAAAAAAGTCTTTTTTTGAATAAAGTGCAAATACAGGTGTTCTTTCAAATAAAGAAAGCCTGGATCTGTAAAGTGTGGCTAAAGAGAGGCCACACAGCTGTAATGCATGTACATTTTTCAAAATGAGGTTGCCACCCATCTATTTTACAACCTGTGTTTGACTGCTGGACATTTCAAAAATGTAAACCAGAAAACAGTTTTTTTTCTAAATCAAAACAAGTATGTTCCCCCACTTAGTTCTGCTTTTTCTGGCATGGAGGTATTAGTTATTAAGGTTTTCAATGCATTACGAGCAACTTGATCAGAACTTAAAACAATGATACCCTCACACTGCCCACATTTTAACCCAGCCCTTCAGTTCAGTTTTGGGCTTGGAGAAAGGTGGCTAAGCTAATCACCTAAATAGCTCTGCGCAGCACCAAATTAAGCAATTTCACAGCATTTGAATGTAGAATAACCATTATTGGTAACTACTACAGTCTGGATTATGTAATACAGGCTGTGAATCATACTGTGGAGTATCAAAGTGATAACCAAAGACACAAGCTTGAATACTGAGTTTTTTTTGTCAAGAGAAAATAAACAGTAGTTTTGCTGTTTGCTTTTTTTTCCCTCCCATATCTACCAAAAAGTTTTTGTTCTCAAAGAATATGCTGAACAACGGTAAAATACATCAGTTTATTAACAAGGTTGAATTCTAGTCTTCTCCCCACCCCACCAAAATAAGACAATGGTTGTTGCAGAAAAACTCAGTCCAGGGGCTGTGGTTCTGCAATCGGCATGGTGTGAAGTACTTCATCCAGCAGCTGAAGGGCACGATGTAGGTGAATTTCAATCCAGCATGGGGTTTCTTTGATGCTCTGCCTTGGGTAGTCAGGTCCCCAGCCTTTAACAAAACTCATCCTGAGAATACAAAGCCGGCGCAGGTCGTCGACTCCGATTCCTGCTGCAGCAGACAAACCTGAAAATGAAACAAAGATTAATGCAACTGCTTTAACTAAAGGCTTCACAAAATTTAATTCATTAGGATTAAGAATCTTGGAAATAAAAACACAAAACTTGAATGAAATCATGTTGGGCAACACATGAAAAGAAAATATGTTCTGTGTCCAAAATTAGAATGGTTACAGCAGTAAAGGAGGTTATTTAGCTAATCATGTCGCTGCCAGAAGAGTAACATTCCTACCTATATAACATTCCTTTCCTATAGTTCCCCTGAAACACACACCCTACCCAAAATAAAGTTGCTCCATTTTTGCTCCATCCAGAACCGTAAAGTTTGAAAACCTCTGAAATATCCTCTTAATTTTTCCTTTTGTTCTGAACCCAACTGATGGTAATATGACACAAGTCAGATCCCAGAGTAAAACCTCTTGTTTACCAAGACACTGAAAATATTCACGACAGGCTGCTAATGTACATTTGAGAAAAGAACAAAGTTTATTACACACAGAAAACATTATCCAAGAACTAGTTGGAAATCTTTACAGAAACTTAAACGTGAGTGAAGGGTCATCCATATCCACACGACAGCTTCCAGTTCAGCTGGCATGGCTGTGATCAGTTTCGTTTTCAATAAGGTTTCAACATTCATGTCGCGCAATTTTCTTTAGTTAATGTCTCTAACTAAGATCCTTAATTATGCAGCAAACCATAAAGTGTAAAAGAAGTAGGCCATTCAGCTCCCTTATTATTTAATACGCCTTCCTGGCTGACGCCTTCCCCTTTGATACCTCAAAAGACTTGGGCTTCTAGCTTTTTCTTTTCAGCAATGCAGGACTTCTCCCCTTCTGCTTTAACTGTTTTGGGAGACTGCTAAACTAACAGTACCTCTATTTTTAAAGACCTTTTCTCTCTGGCTGAAAAAATCAATTAGACTGACTAAAAAGCGACCGAGAAATATAAAAACAGAGAACAGGAGTTTCTATAAGCAATTGAAAATAAAAGAGCTAAAGTGATGCTGAACCTATCAAAAGTGAGTCGAGAGAATTGATATGGAAAATAAGATGGCAGCAAATGAACTGAAGAGGTATTTTTTTACCATTCTCCACTATTGAGGATAGAAGTAACACCCCAGAAACAGTTATAAATTGGGAAATGGAAAGGAATGAGGAAACAAAAAACAAAGTCAATTGGAGAAGTAAATTTTGGAGGTGCAATTTAATAAGTACCTTGTCCCTGATGTCCTAGGGTCTTGAAAGAAGTGGTTAGTGAGATAGTCAATGCATTGGTTTTAATTTTCCAAAATACCCTTGATTCAGGGACAGGCCTATGAGATTGGCTTTCAGTGAATGTAATTTGTATGAAAAAGTGAGGGGGACAATAACCCGGAAACTACAGGCAGTTACCTTAACATGCGTCATAGAAAAAAATGTTACAAGACATTATTAAAGAAATTATAGCAGGACACATGGATAAGTTCAAGGTAATCAGGCAGAATTAATTTGGATTTATGAAGGGGAAATATGTTTAACCAATCTATGGAGTTCTTTGAGGTAACAAAGGGCACGGGTTTAAGGTGAGAGGGAAAAGATTTAAAAGGGACCTGAGGGCAACATTTTCATGCAGAGGCTGGTGCGTCTATGGAACGAGCTGCCAGAGTTGGTGGTGAAACTGGTTGCAAATACAACATTTAAAAGGTATCTGGAAGGGTGTGTGAATGGGAAAGGTTGAGAGGGATACGGGCCAAATGCTGGCAAATGGGACTAGATTAGTTTAAATCTGCTGGCCGCAGATGAGTTGGACCGAAGGGTCTGTTTCCGTGCTGTATAACTCTATAACATGTAATGTGGATAAAGGGAGTTCTACTGTACTTGGTTGATAAAGTGCAACATCAAAGGCCATTGCAGCAAATGAAAACTTAGTGTTGCAGGAAGCATGTTGGCTTGGAAAATAGATCAGCTGGTTAGTAGACATAAATGGCTCTTTTTCAGATTTCCAAGATGTAACAAGTGATGTCCTACAGGATTGGTGCTGGAACTTGAACTGTTTACAATTTATGAAAATGGCACAGATGAAAGTATAGTTGTCAAATTTGCTGGTAACACAAAGATACACAAGTTGTGAAAAGAGCACAAGTATAAAGGGATACAGATAAGTTAAGGAACAATAGAATAATTGGTTAGAAATATAGCTGTGATTTAATATGAGACAAAGGGGTCATCTGTGCATACAGCCAGAGGACACGGTTGAGGTCTTAAATGAATATTTCTCATCTGTATTCAAAGGAGAAAGATATTGTAGCTGCAGACTTCAGTTGGGATGGTGAGGTTTGACAGCATGTTAAGATTAATAAGGACGAGGTATTAGATGTTTTAGTAGGCATAAAGACGCATAAATCCCTACAGCCTGATGAGGTGTATCCAGGTTGTGGGAGGCAACAGAGGAGATTGCTAGGACCCTGGTAGGGATATTTAAAACTTTGCTGGCCATAGGAGAAGTGTCAGATGACACTTTGTTCAAAAGGGGAGAAAGGATAGGCCAAGTAATTACAGATCAGTTAGATCTGATATCAGTGTTGGGGGTTTTATTGGAAAGGGGTCTGATATACGCAATTGATCAGCACACGGGGCTATCAAGAATAGTCAGCATGGATTTTTTGTTTTAGAGGAAGATGCTGTCTGCCTAATTTACTTGAGATTTTTGAAAAGGTGACTAAACATATTGATGAGGGTATGCAGTTGATGTGATTTACATGGACTTCAGTAAGGCCTTTGACAAGGTTCCACATAGAAGGCTGGTCCAAAACGTAAGAGCCTATGGGATCCAAGACAAGTTGGCAAATTGGATCCAAAATTGGTTTGCCAATAGGAGGCAAAAGGTGACGGTGGAAGGCTGCTTTTGTGGTTGGAACCCTGTGACCAGTGGTGTACCACAGGGATCAGTGCCAGTACCCTTGCTGTTTGTTATGTACCTTAACAACTTGAATATAAATCTACGTCTGCAGACGACATGAAAATAGATGGCGATGTTGATAGTGACGAGGATGGTCTCAGGCTACAGACTGATACTGATCAGCTGGTAAATTGGGCAAAGCAATGGCAGATGGAATTTAATCCCAATGAATGAGAGATGATGCATTTTAGGAGCTTTAATAAGGGAAGGACAAACACAATGAATGGTAGGTCCCTAAGGAGTTCTGAGGAACAAAGTGACTTTGGTGTACAAGTATACAGATCCCTGAGGGTATCAGCATAGGTAGACAGGGTGGTGGTATATTTGTCTTCATTAGCCAGGGTGCACAGGATGGGAGCAAGGAAGTGTTATTACAACTTCATAAAACATTGATTAGATCACAAGTGGAATACCATGTACAGTTCTGGTCACCACACTATCAGAAGGATGTGATTGTATGGGAGATGGTGTGCAGGAGATTCACCAGGATATTGTGTGGGATGAAAAGTCTCAGTTATGAGGAGAGACTGGATAGGCTGGGTTTGTCTTCTCCAGAGCAGAGGAGGCTGACAGGGCAATCTACTGAGGTATAAAAAATTGAGAGGCAGAAACAGGGTAGATCATGAGAATCTTTCCCTATGGCAGATGCACCTAAGACCAGAGGGCAGATATTTAAGGTGAGGAGCAAGTGGTTTAGAAAAAATGAGGAAAATTGTTTTCACCTCGAGAGTGGTAGAAATGGGGAACATGCTGCCTCAGAGGATGGTGGAGGCAACATTTAAGCATCTGGATGAGCACTTAAAATGCCAGTGTTTAGTAGGCTACAGACCAAGTACAGGTAAATGGGATTAGTGTAGTTTGGTGTTTGTTGTTTGGCACAGACACTGAGAGCCAAAGTGTCTGTTTTTATGCTGTATGACTCTATAAGTACAACTAATTAGGTAGGATAGACAAATAATAAAACTATTTAAAGATTTAAAATACACCACTGTAACTAACTGTAAAAGCCAGAAAGGCACACTTTGAAATTAGGATATACCTAGAAGGGGACATGGAGATGACACACACAGACTATTAATCAACAGAGGAGTACTCAGCACAGAGAGAAAGGGATAAGCAAGAGTTTAATCCATGAAAGGAGACATGGAAAGAAACATGGCAATATCACAGGAAGGCATTAAAATAAGGCCATGAGACCATAAGATTTAGAAGTAGAATTAAGGCATTCTGCCCACCGAGTCTGCTCTGCCACTCAATCGTGGCTGATACGTTTCTCAACACCATTCTTCTGCCTTGTCCCTGTAACTCAATCCCCTTACTAGTCAAGGAACCTTTATATCTGTCAGTGACTCAGCCTCCTTAATCTTCTGCAGCAATGACTTCCAAAGATTCACCACCCTCCTGCAGAAGAAATTCCTCATCTCAGTTCTAAAGGGTCATCTCTTTACTCTGAGGCTGTGCCCTCAGATCCTAGTCCGTCCTCCTTGTAGAAATATTTCCTCCACTTCTGTTCTATCTAGGCCTCTCAATATTCTGTAAATTTCAATGAGATTCTCCCCTCACTCTTCTAAACTCTAAGTACAGACCCAGAGTCCTCAATCACTCCTCATATGTCAAGCCCTACATTGCCAGGATCATTCTTGTAAACCTCCTCTCACCCCCTCCAATGCCAGCACATTTTTCCTCTTCAAAACTCCCACAATCTTCCAAATGCGGTCTGACCAGAGCCTTATACAGATTCAGCATCTCTGCTCTTGTACTCCAGCCCTCTTCAGAAGAATGCTAACATCGGAGGAAGAATATGGCAACCACACAACTGACAAGAGAAGACAAAGATCCTTATCGTATGAATACCATTAGAGTGACTGAGAACACTCAGAAATCAAATATCTTGACTGATAAATCTTTAATGAAGGATTATTTTAAGATTGAACGAAGGAGCAATCAAAGTAACAGCTACATGAGAGCATAAAACATCAGAGACAAATCGGCTAGATAAAAGTTCACAACTGTATAGTTAGGTAGGAGAAGCTACTTTGATGTAGGGTAGGTGGTGGCATAATGGTAATGTCACTGGGCTAGCAATCCAGAATGCCAGGTTAACAATCTGGGGACGTGATTAAAAATCAGGAATAACGGTGCCCATGTCGATTGCTGATTGTCGTATAAAAACCCATCGGATTCTCAATCACTGGTCAGAAGTTTAACTGACTCCAGGATACTACTTTGTAATGGGCCACAGTGCAAGGTTACAACCTGATGCTTTGTGAGCAAGTAAGGCATCACCCGTTTAAAATTTATTCTGCCAGCAAGATCTCATTTGTATTTTAATATGGTTCGTAAATCAGGGAAGTCGTCAAATACAGCTGCCTCTATTTCAATTTAGTGTAGATGTGTATTAAAAAAAATTGCCATAGAAAGAAATAACTGATGGTTTAACCAAGGGGATCACCACACCTCAGTTGAGAGGTTATGAAAATAAAAGTGTTTCATGATAACTAGTGCTGGAATTGAACCCACGCTGTTGCTGTCACTCTGCATTGCCAACCCATGCATGTGGAATCGTGATGTAACTATGCTTACTCAATCTTTCACCAGACTGCTCCCTTCCCTCACTTGCCACTTCCCTTCTCTGCTGCCTCGCACTTTTGATTTCTCTCTCTGAACATATCCCTTGACTACTCCACTTCTTCCTGCCCACCTTCAACCACCCCTCCTGAACCCTTGCTGCTACCGCTTCCCCCCACCCCGCCTGGGGCTCAGCATGAAAGATAAAATATCTAACAACGTTAAACAATGTGTATTAAATCAAGGGAGAAGGCTTGTGAAGTTCCTATGAAAAAAGTAGTAAGCCTGAGAATTGGGTGCATTTTACAATTCAGTAAAAGAGGACCAAGAAACTGATAGACAGAAAATGATTGTAAACTAACACAAAACATAAAAATGAACTATAAATGCCTCTACAGATATGTAAAAAGTACATTACCAAAGACAAATGTGGATCCATGACGGACAGAAACAGGAGATTTTATAATGGGAAATAGGGAAATAGCAAAGAAGTTAAATAATGGCTTCATATCTACAGGGGTTCTGCTATAACGCGATAGTTGTGATCCTGCACAACACTGCATTATAGAAAATTACACTATAGAAATAACGGGGTCTATGAGAAAAGTGGGGTTAGGGCCAAACTGCATGCAAGCAGTCCTTACTGACGTCACCCCAGGCCTCCACAATAATGTCAATTGCACGCTTGATGTTAAAGCTCTTCCAAAACTGAAGAACACTGTTCTTATTCCCTCACTGGCTGTAATCAGCCACTAAGGGGAATAAGGAGAGAAATTGTGTTTGGGGGTAGAAATAGCACTTTGATGTTTTCAGAAAGTTCACCAATGGAGGGAGGATAGCTTGGCACATTATCTAGGATAAGGAAAATCTTGAAATTCAAACTATTTTTCTTCCAATACCTTCTAAAAACATCTTCCAGAATATTAACAATAAGGTCAGAAAAACTTTGCGCCGTCAGCCAACCTCTTTTGCTTGACCTAAAGTAAACACCTAAGTCAACCTAAGGTAACCTTTTAAGGCTCGTGGTTTGGCAGAGTGGTACACCACCAAGGCTTAAGCTTTAAGCCTCCAATTGCATTGACCCACCCAGCAGCACAGTCATATGATCATTGGCAACGTTAAAACCTGGAGCATGTGCTTCATTCGTAGAAATGCAGATTCTCGATGGTATTCATTTCCAGTATAAACCTGTCTCATCCAGACTGAAAATTTGATCTAGGTTGTAGCCTTCTTTGTCAATTGAATTCTTTTACTATGGGAGGAAATGCATCACATGCTCCTCATCTGCACTGGCAGCTTCGCCACATAACTTTACCTAAGTTATAAATGCCTCTATAGGTAGATAAAAAGAACATTACCAAAAGACAAATGCGGGTCTATGACAAATAGAAACAGGAGATTTTATAATAGGAAATAGGGACAGAGCAAAGAAGTTAAATAATTGCTTTGTATCTACTGCATCTGCATGGAGAAAAACAAAAAGTGGCTGTAGAGATAGTGGATACACTGGTGGTCATCTTCAGAATTCTCTAGATTTTGGAATGAATCACAGAATCACATAAGTGTTACAGCACAGGAGGAGATCATTCAGCCCATCATGTACACACCTGCTCGTATGGGTGCCTACAAATTGCAAGGAGGCTATGTAACCCCACTAGTTAGGGAAGTAGGGAGGGAGAATACAGAGATCATGAAGCCTATTATCCTGACATCAACTGTGGGGAAAACACTATACTATAGTGCATAGTATAAAATAGAATAACGGAAGCAAAAACTAATCTGATAGTAAATGATGATCTGATTGCTGAAGTCAACACAGATATATGAAGGGGAAATCCTGTCTGGTAAACCTGTTCATTCTTTTTTCAGGTTACTAGCAGAGTAGAGTAAAATGAACCAGCTATTCATAATCTTAATCAATAATTTGGATACAGGAAGCAAATGCAATATTACAAAGTTTGAGATGGCACAAAACTAAATGCTGGGAAGTTGATGCAAAGAAGTTTCAAAAACCATTTTGGCAGGCTGAGTGGGTAAGAATATGGCAGATGGAATGTAATATGAGGTTATCCACGTCAGGGGGAGGAAGAGATGTGGTGCATTTCTTAAATGGTAAGACATTAGGAAGTGCTGATGTACAAAGGACCTGGGTGGCCTGGTTCATAAAGTCTTTGCAAGTTAGAATGCAGGTGCAGCAGATAAGTAGAAAGGCAAATGGTATGTTGATGTCTATTACCAGAGGACTGCAGCACAGAAATAAATTTGATTCTTCGCGGAACTTTGACCATATTAGACATGAAATTTTAAATCTTTCCCCGCAAATGCTACGAAAACTGAGTTTCTCTAGAACTTTGCTTTTGTTTCATATCTCCAACATCAACTGCATATTGTTTTTAATATCTTTCTTTGGTTGTTCCCAACAAAGTACTAACCATACTCAACCAAAGCTTACATGCAAAACTTGCTAGTGACTAATAGTAGGTGTTTTTCTGCAAATGTTTCATAACCCCAAGTGTGTGAGGAATTACACTGACAACCAATTCAGGATTGTTAAGTCAGGCACACAGTGTAGTACAATGGTATGTATTGGAAGTTACATATATTAAGACACCAGAAGTACGTGCAGACAAAGTACCGTTTTTAAAAAAAAAATTGATTCACGGGATATTGGTGTCACCAGCTTGGCCAGCATTTATTGCTCAGAGAATAGTTAAGAATCAAACTGCTGTGGATCTGGAGTCACATCCAGGCCAGACCAGGCAAAGGTGACAGATTACCTTCTAAGGATACTAGTGAAACTGATAGGTTTTTCCTGACAATCAGTAATGGTTTCATAGTCATCTTTAAACTCTTAATTCCAGATTCTGATTGAATTCAAATTCTACAATCTGCTGTGGCAGAATTTGAACCCAGGTCCCCAGAATACTACCTCGGTCTCTAGATTAATAATCTAGCAATAATATCACTAGGCCACCACCTACCCACTAAACATTCACTGTGCCTGTTCCAACTCAACAGAATGGGTTATGTCAATTCACTGGTTCACATCTCATAGCAATGCCTTGACCAGTGTCAACCTGTCTGGTTTAATATTTAAATAAAGCCTGGTTGTTAAATGTCAAATCTTAGGCAGCTTGCCTCGAGATTGTAGAATGTACATGGTAGAAAAAACCCAAAAAGTGGGTGTCTGGAAATAAAACAAAAATCACATTCGAAGAGCAAAGATCACAAACACTCACAGGGGTCACAATGAGAATCAGTAAAAGGCCCCACAATCTTGGGCTTTGAGCCCTCAAGAGTGAGATTTTCAGAAGCAAAGGACACAAAATTTCATGTGCAAACTAGAATCATCCAGCATTGCAAAAGGTGGTACCAAGGAGATGTAAACTATTTGAGAATGATTGGTGATGGCCATCCATGCTTGAGTTACAAGGAGTGGAAGAACGAAACTAAGATACAAAGCAACATCTAAGAACTTCATTAGGTGATAAAGAAAACACTTGACAGTTTAAACACTCAACCATACTTGTCTCAAACATGCTTGGGGGCAAAGAATATTGTTCCAACCCAGAAACAAACAAACTCATTTTCATGTCAATGTGTGTACAGACCAAATAGCAGTACTTCATGGGCTAAAGCAACACACGTTAAATAATAACTGAACAAAAAAAATCAATATAGATCCTCCCCAAAACATTGATTAAAGCAGTTGAACTCTAGCAGTCATGCTGAGGATGTGGGTCCAGAATGATAAAAGGAAAGGCTTTGATAGGTAAAATATGTCAACTTCACATATCATGCAAAATAGTGAATGCTACTGGCATGGTAACTTACTAATAGCTGGAGCGATACCTCCAACTGAACCCGGTCCAGGGATATTTCCAGCAACAGCTGCTGCTTGAGCAGCAGCTGCAGCCTGAGCAGTTGCAGCTTGTTGTTGCATTTGACGGTGACACTGGCGCAAATCAAACACCTGAAACATAAACAAAAATAACAGATTCTAAACAGGTCAACATTTATTTAGAGAAGCAGTTCACAAATCCAAATTATCAGTACCTGCTGTCAAACACCAGCCGAGACCTCTATAAATGTCGTCATGAATCTAACAGCACAGTTGCAAATTGGAAAAATAAAGCAACACCACCCCTTGTGCCCCTGAGCCGGTGGAAAAACGCTCGGTGTTCACTCAGAATTTACGAAACAGTGAACCAAGTGAGTAAACCATGTACCATAGCTCAGTTCTATCATGTACATTTCTTTAGTTTTTTACTTAAGCAGTTCAGAGGCTTGGGACAAAGTGTTTGCGTTTCTTTTGTGTGAGGGAAGGCCGGGTGACTTGCAAATAAACTGACAATGTCATGTTTCGGTGCCAAATGTCAGGTGATGTGACACCAGCTAAGTGGCAGAATGCCACATTTTTCAAAACAATAAAAATGAGAAATCCATTTACTACAAGATACAATAGTTAAAGATCATTTTCAAAGAATCTTCCGTTAGATCGCAATTTTGCATCTTCTACCTACTAACCTCATCCCGCCCCCTTGACCTGTTGAAGTTGAAGGTAGGTATTACAACTACTTGGGAAAATGCACTGATTCCTAAGTCTACCAATCCCAGGGTCATCACAAAATTAAAGATTCAAAGTACTCAAGTTCCATAATTTACCTGCCTGATGGACTCAGATTAACAGAAAATGCTGACCAGACTTTTGTATTTAACTATTTATCACAAATAAGTAAATTCTAAGCACAGATACATAACTATGGAGTACCAACATATAACCTTACTAGTTAAAACTCTAATGCTATCTTAAACCCCTGCACACACATACAGACAGGCACAGACAAACAGATAAAAATACTGGTATTACAGGTAAAGAGAAAAAAAGGACGGAAAATACAGCTCCATAGCATCAGTCCACTGGGTTCAATGAAGCGATCCTTTTGCTTCCCAAGACTGTTTCCTTCAAACACCTTTTCCTCGGTTCCTTCATTTCTTTGCAAGAAGCATACGACAACTGGTACACACAGTCTCAGTTGCTGGCTACAGCAGCTGGTGTGCGTGTGCGTGGAGAGTGGGGGAGTAGCTTTCTTCAGATTCTTTTACATAGAGACACTGAACCTGCCCTTCTAACAGTCCGAAGCCTTCTCCCAGTGTATCGTTCAAACATAGCTGTTCAGCTGCCCAAGGACAAAACAGAGAGTTGTTCTCAGGTTGATGGCCTACAGCATTCACAACTGTTCATAATTGCAAAAATTAACCAACTACCAGTTGCTGGCCGGATCTCAATGTGTACACACCCAGGTGGCATCTTATCCCCTATTGCCTGGAAAGCAGCAATTTAAACACAACATTCAATGAGTTCCAGTAACTTATTTTCAGAAGTGCAGCAGTTCCTGCAAAGTCCTTGATTTCAGAATAGTCCTTTCCCCATTTCAGTCCACAATCAAAAATGCAGAAAAATAAGACGTGGTCTTTATACAGGCAAGAAAAACAGAAGGAAGAACAAAACTGTGAATAATATTTTAGGCAGAGTGTATCTGTATTAAGTACTTAAACGCATTTTAAAAATATATCCAAGCATACAAGAATGCAAAAGAAGATTTAACAAACCTTAATGTATGCACTTGGATAAATCTTGTGAACTGCATCGCCAGGAGCACGTCCAGCTTCTCGATCCAAATAGTAGCTCTGCACAAAGACGGCATGATCACTCAAACACCGTACCCAGACATCACCTTCCCCTTTGCACTCTAGCTGCACACCTTTTCCAATATGCAACCTGACAGCAAAAGAAAAAGAACAATGAAAAGACTGAATTAAAATCTCACGTTGAAACATGATCAGTCTTAAAAGATTTCAGAACATTCCCATCCAACTTCCATACATTTCATCTCCAACTACCTCTCTCAGATACCAAAATCAAATCATTTGCACAAATTTTAAAAACAATGGAAATCCAGCACTGTTGATCAACCATTCTTTTCTACATTGCTGTGTAGCTTTAAACATCTTCCTATTTATCAAAAACATAATGCAGTCAAAAAATTGAAACTTTACAACTGTGATATAGTTTGTTAAATGACTTGAAAATGAACTGGTTTCCCATGACATTACAAATGTTCTGGCTGTGAGCCAACCACAAATGGGAAATCTCAAGTTAAGAAAAATAGTCAAAACAATGCTGGTTGGAAGTGAAGAAACCAAGTGTACTGCCAACAGTCAGAGAACGCACATCCTACTTCCAGCAGGTTTGTTTTGTACATCCCACAGGGACATGCAATCTGGCTAAAACACATTAGTTTCACTGCTTCAATCAGGCAACTGGTGTCAGCCTCATTAAATTCTAGGACACTTTGTTGTTTTTGGGCTCATAATCTGATTGAGCACTAACCAGAAGTCTAATACACCCATTTACAATAAACAAAATTGCACAACTCAAGTTTTGTGCCCAGAAAAATTATGTAATGCAAATGAATAAGTAGATGTTTCACATATCTGCTGTATTAGCTGGTGTGAGCAAAACAGTCAAATACATGGATCCTAAGGACCATCTTGTTGAGAGTAAAGTGGAAGGGTTTAAGACAGGGAATTCAAGTGCTACGGGCATACAAGGGTGAGGCTATTATTAGTAGGTAATGGATGGGGAAATATCCAAAAGAAGTCTTAGTAAGAAGTGCATTGGGGGCAGGTGATATTGTAGAACTAAAGGCAAAAGAAAATGGGAAGGCCAAGGTCATGAAGTTACTCAAACATGTTACTGCTTAATAAAGAAACCTGTCAAAATTACATCAGAGATAGAAGGTACTGCAGATGCTGGAGAATCCGAGATAACGAAGTGTGGGGCTGGATGAACACAGCAGGCCAAGCAGCATCATATGAACAGTTCTGAGGAAGGATCACCAGACCCGAAACGTTAACTCTGTTTTCTCCTCCACAGATGCTGAGCTTTTCCAGCGACTTTGTTTTTGTTCCTGATTTACAGCATCCGCAGTTCTTTTGGCTTTTATCTAACATATATAATACTGGACAACAAGCAAGATTTCCTTTAGTGTTGCTGAAATTTTCCTGCATTAAAGGATATTAGAAATGGACCTGGAAGGCTGAGGGGTGACCTTATAGAGGTTTATAAAATTATGAGGAGCACAGTTAAGATGAATAGACAAGGTAGGGAGTCCAAAAATAGAGGATATAGGTTTAAGGTGAGAAGGGAAGGATTTAAAGGCACCTGAGGGGCAACTTCTTAGCACAGAGGGTACAGTTTATAAAGAAGCTGCCCGTTGAAGTGGTAGAGGTGAGTACAATTACAACATTTACAAGACATTTGGACAGGTACATGGATAGGAAAGGTTTAGAGGGATATGGGCCATTTACAAGCCACTGGGGCTACTTCAGTTTAGGAAACCAGGTTGGCATGGACAGGGTGGGAGAAGGGGCAGTGAAGGGTCTGGTTCTCTGCTCTATGATTCTATACTATGACATGGGGTTTCAACAGCATTACACCACAATATTTTATTGAAATATAATACTCAAGTCCAATAAACTGCATTCAAGACATTCTTCCATTGCTTCCCCAAACATTTCATTTTACCTGGCTCTTTCAATAGCTTCAGTTCTATGAACGTTGGAAAGTTGGCCAAGACAAAAGCGGTCACCCCCAGAAGGATCCACATATCCATCAACAGTAACCACGGGACAGCTAGATGGCACTTTGAATGTTTCTCCAACCTGCACATCCATCTCGAAGTAAGCAATTGAACACCAGTATTCAGGAACTAGAAATTGGATTACAGATTATACATCAAACCATAAAGTCTGTCTACAAATCAAGATACTTGTATTTAATACATTTGAAAACACAAATGTTTCAGCAAGAAAGAAAAAGCTGATTTATTTCATACCCCAACTGACAATTAGATAACCTATGATTGAATACATTTAAAATGCTCTGATTTTGAAATGACAAGAAAAAAAAAATCACAGGACCAAGGACCTCATGATTGATCGACAGCACAATCACCTACTTAAAACACTGAACTTTGATTGTGCAAATATGTGGTGAAAAATCATTAAAAGGCAGAGCAGGTTCAAGGGTCTGAATGGTCTATACTTCCTCCTTATTCATGTGCAAAGAAAAGATAGAAAAGGCACACTTAAGTAATGCAAAAGTTATTACTAATTCTCTGTTCTTTCACTTACTGGTGAAACTCAAACAACAAAAGGGGAGAATCCAGACAGCCTACAGCTTGCAGGGCGCTCACTTCACTCATAACCACTTTGTGTTTATGAAATTTGGGTTTATAACCCGTGAATTTTAAGGGTAGATACGTACATTCATACTTTTTTCTGTAAAATCCATTGGAATCTCAAACATACGAAATAGGAGCAGAAGTAGATTATTCAGCCCCCCGAGCCTGCTCCAGTATTCAACACAGGAGGAGATGGCAGATTGTTAATGTCACTGGACCAGTAATCCAGAACTCCAGGTTAATATTCTGGGGACAACGGTTCAAATTGCACCATGCAGACAGTTAAATTTGGATTCAATAAAAAATTCTGGAATAAAAAGCTAGCCAAATGGAAATCACATAACCACTGTCAATTGTCATAAAAACATCTGATTCTCTAATGTTCTTTAGGGAAGGAAATTTGCCTTCCTTACCTGCTGCAGCCTACACATGAATCCAGACCCACAGCATGTGGTTGTCTCCCTGAGCCATAGATCAGGCAATAAAAGCTTCCCTCAACAGTGACGCCCACAACCAGTGCATGAATATTTAAACAAAGATAAAATCATGGCTCACCTCAAGAGACTGCAAGTCCTCAATTAGGCACCTTATAAATTCCGTCAGCATTGGGTTTAATAATTTCAAACAGAACAACTACTTTGTTTTAAGATAGGCATTGATATTGGTTCTTCTATTGCCAGTTATAATTCCTCTCGAGACTTTACTTGACCTACTGTGTTTTGCATCATCAGCCCATTGACATTTACTCACTTCTGCCCTACACCAAAACACAGACATTTTTCTTCTGATCATCACTGACCAAAGACAATTCCATTTCTATAGAATGCTAGCTCTCATGAAGGGTCATCAATCTGAAACATGAAGACACTTATCCTGAAGAGTGGCTCCACCCTTTTTTCACGACAGAATAATGCTCTACATTTCTAAAAGGAGATTCCAATCAGATTTCCTTGAGAAATGTGGAGCCATATTTCTATTCAGGCAGTTGTCATATAGCATAGGCCAAGTCTCTTTTTCACAGTAGTCAGCTGTTCTGAAATTTAAAGATACACTTTGACAACTGCTGTCAAAAGGTAAATACATAAGGTCAGTGAGAAGTGAGAGTACTGGGAAGGTAGTGTGCCAGAGTGCAAGGTAATAAGTGGGCACTGTAGGTTGTACAATGCTTAGGGTGAATCAGGGTGGGTTGCAGAAATCAGATCAGTTGGGGTACAGGGTAGGTTGGGCGTCAGGTCCGGTGAGGCAGTGAGTGTTGGATGCCAGCAGGGTGGGGGACAGTGGAGACAGATCAGATCCAGAGCAGGTGTCAGCTCCCATGGGTATGATGAGAAGGTTGGGATCTGGGGTGTGGTGAAGAAAGCTAACAGTCTGGGAGGTTAAGTGGTCCATGGGAGATGTAGGTTCAGTTGAATAGCTGAGTTAGACTAGGCATTTAATCATCAAACCTACCTTCACCTAAACCTCACCCCAGTTCCTGCTCTGCTGGGCATGACCTCCCTTCCCCTACTCCAAAACCAAGTGTATTTTCCCCACCCCAACTTCACCTACTCTGGCCCTGACCCACCTTCAACCGAGCAATTATTTATTTAATTTTATCTGCACCTTCAGGTTTAAATGGAGACTTTCAGAACATTCCAGGTACAGGGGAATTACTAAGCAAACCTCCAATTTTAAGGACAATTCCTTCAGAGCCTGTGACAGACAGTAGGATTTCGCAGGGCGCCCACACACAACTCTCAATTATACCTGAATAACAGCAATCAAGCCACCAGAAAATCTGGACGATTAACATTGTTTGCTCTTGCCATAAATGCTGCCTGATCTGCTAAATATAGTTAACCTTGTGTTTTTAATGTAGTAGATTTTTATTAGGTAAGGGTATTAAAGGATATTAAACAACAGCACATGAATGGAGTGGAATTAAAATTCACCGTGCCTAAATGAGTAGATCATGACCTAAAAGGTTTATTTCTGTTCTGAAGCGAAATGAAAGATTTTGTTTAGAGTAGTTTTATTCCATCTTTTTGTTACGATTAAAATTAGCTTTGTTTAAAGAAAGAATCCAATCTGGGACAAAAGCATATCATTCATACCAGAGCAAGGATGCTTGATTGAGAAAAACTGCATTTTAAACGGTAAATATAAACAGAAAATGCCAGTAATATTCACTTATGAGGAAATGTTATAGACTTGAAATTATGGGCAGAATATAATACACACTCAACCATAATCCAACTCTGAAAGCAACTCCAGAGACAGTTGGGATGAAGCAGTGGGATTTGAGAGACGGGCTGAATGGAGATCCCGTTTCCCTCCCATCAATCAAGACTGGAGCTGCAGGGCTGCCCAAGAGATTTCCTCCTGGAAAGCAAATTGAGACCCTTAAGTAGCCACTTAAGGTCCTCATCCCGCCAACAGTATTTAACAATAGTGGACAGAGAACATGCCATACGGAGTGGCCACTCAGTGGGTTTTCCTGCAGCCTGCCTTTAGGACAGGAAGAGTCTTCCTTGGTTAAAGGCACACTCTGCTCATATGAGGGACCTGACATCAAAAGGGTAGTTCTCACAGGAAACCAACAATTCCCATTCTTCCTATTAATACCCTTCCCTCTCCGCTCCCGCTACTGACCCCTTTCCCTTGACCTACAGCTAATTTACACATGCCTCTATCTGAGAGTCCATAGGCAATCCTCAAGGCAGGCCCCAATACTAGTGGCACAGTCACTAACAGAGCTATGGTCTCTAACTGGTTGCTCAGAGCTTGATTGCAGGGTGGTCAATGCAAAGAGTCTGATTCTCTGGAAATTGCACAGGCCTCCTAAGTTGAAGTGACACTGGATTCCTCTAATTACTGCAATTGATAGGTGAGATTCATGTCATCATATTAAATTTCAATCATCAACTCTTTCTCACACCACAGATGCTGCGTGACTGGAGTATTTCCAGCATTTTCTGTTTTAGTTTCAGAACTTCAACATCCACTTGTACCTTGCTTTTGTAATTTATATTAATACTGACTCACTGCATAAGTTATTTGGGTTTGTATTATAATTGGTTTTTGCTATTTATATCTTGATTTTCTAAATGAGCCATTGCAACGCATATACTTGTTGTTATTCAAATTAGCTTGTCCAATACTTGATAGACATACACAAACTACTCCAGGAAACAGTGCTTCCTCCTCAAACATTTATTATACGCAACTTCAAAATGGTGAAGACAACCCCACTCCCATGGCAGGAAGCCAATTAAGGTAGTAAGGAAGTAATTAATAGATAGTTTCCCCATACTTTCTAATCTGTTCAGAGTTGACCAGCACTAGCAGTTCACAGGTGGTGAGCATAGTTGGAGGTCCTTGTCATTTGACGTTTGCATTAATCTGACCTTAATTGTTGAAAATAAAGATAATTCTCAGGCCCGTGGCTGACACTGCAGTAGTCTGTCACGGGAATTTTCTCAAAAGTATAAATAATTTCTGAATACAGTATAAGTACATTACAAAACAGTTTAAGTCAAATATTTACAAAATAGTTCAAGTCAGAGATTATTGAAAATACAATAAAATTATCACATTTCTCATTGAATTATTAGGTTCCTTCGTCAAATTGGAATAGTTTGCTAAATATGACCATAAACCATTTATGTTTGAATAAAAGCCACAAGGTGTCTGAAAGTTAACAGACGCCTGATGTATCAGGGCATACATGTCTTCTTCCACTGCACCTTAGCGGAATCTGTCCCATGCTACTGTGCATCCCTTGGCACAAAGTCCTGGATCTTGGAATATGTGAATCAAGGAAATTCTTTGCACCGGAAGATCAACATGTTTCGGGCTGACCAAACAGGATTGTTCATAAAGTCAATGCCCTCCAGATATAGCTGATGCTGTCTCAGTGTGCGTTCCAGGGAACTGCCCGTACAGTGCAGAGGTCTGTCACAGAGCTGCCTGATACAAATCTCAACAAAACCCACTGCTTCTCTTCCTAGAACTTCTTTGCAAAGGCACAGTCCAGATGGAGAAGCACAATGCTCTCTTCATCACTGCAGTCGCCCCAAGGGCTGCATAAGGTGGTGCAGAGAATCCAGGCATGCACGAAAGATTGGATGGGCAGTGCCCTTCTCACCACCAATCAAGCTATGCATTGTGGTGTGTCAAGCGATATGCTGCTACTGAGAGAGATCAGGTCAAATAAAAGCCTTCTGTAACTGTCACCATCATTTACCCTATGACCTCGTAACTGGAACTGCAATCCTACTGCTGCCAGAAAGAAAGGAACAAGGATGCTTCATCTCAGTTTTATTGGCTCTTTTGTCTCCTCAGCTCACCTAATTCGATGGTGATCACAGAGGTATCTTCTTAATCGGCCTTGTCCAGAAAATACATGCCTAGTGTCCAGCCATCAAGCCTGCACTGACAAAAACTACTCTAGTATTTTCCAGCACCCCATAACATTGAATTTACCATACTTCAAGAGCCTATTTGAGCACGTTTTAAAGGTTGAGAGGTTTCCTCCACGTATGTCCACAAAAGTCAGTGATATTGAAGATGACCTTTGGGGAGTCCATACTGTCCAATCTACACTAATCACACTTCTCTGCACTTGGCCCATAGCCTTGAATGTTATAACATTTCAAGTGCTAATTCACATACTTCTTAAAGGCTGTGAGGTTCCCATCTCAACAACCATTCCAAACAGGACATTCCAGACTCCCAGTACCCTTCGGTAGAAAAAAATGTTTTACTCAAATCTCCTCTAAACCTCCTCCCATCAACTTAAAATTATACCCACTTGTTACTGACCCATCAACAAAGGGAAAAACTGCTTTCTAGCCACACTGTCCATATCCCTCATTATCTTGTACAGCTCAATTAGGTCCCACCTCTGCCTTCTCTGCTCTAAAGAAAGCACCAAGCATGCCCAGCCTCTCTTCAGAGAGAGGGGGCTAAGGGGGTCTCTTTCAGGTTGGCAACCAATATGTATTAATGACTTGGAGGAAGAAAGTGAATGCACTGTAGCCAAATTTGCAGATGACACAAAAAAAAACAAGTGGAAAGGCAGGTTGCAAGAAGGATACAAACAGTTTACAGATAATTATTAATAGGTTAAGTGCGCAAGAAGTAGGCAAATGGAGTATAATGTGGGAAAATACAAAGTCGTTCATTTTGTAAGGGAGAACAAACAACAGATTATTATTTAAATGGAGAAAAACTGCAGAAAGCTGGGACTTGGGGATATCTGTGCGTGCAACACAAAGCTAGCATAAAGGTGCAGCAGGTAATCAGGAAGGCTAATGGAATGCTGGCCCATATTTCAAAGGGGTTGGAGTATGGGAGTAGAGACGTCTGACTGCAATTGCATAAGGTGCTGGTCAGAGTGCTGACAGCAGTTTTGGTTCCCTTATTTAAGGAAAGAGATCATTTCATCGGAGTCAATTCAGAAAACGTTCACTAGAGTGATCCTTGGTATAGGAGGGACTGTCTTATGAACAAAGATTAAACAGGTTGGGGCTCTACTCACTGGAGTTTAGAAGAATGAGAGGTGATCTCATTGAAACATTTAGGATTCTTAAGGAGGTTGGTAGGGTAAATGCTGAGAGGATATTTCCTCTCATGAGTGTGTCTAGGACCAGAGGTCATAGCCTCAGAATAAAGGCTGGACAATTTAGGACTGAGATGAAGAGGAATTTCTTCTCAAACGGTTGAGTGCCTTTGAAACTCCATGCCACAAAGTGTTGTAGGCGGCAGAGATAGGTTCTTGATCAGTAGGGGAATCAACGTTTATGGGGCAAAGGAAGGAAAGTGGGTGTGAGGAATGTCGGATCAGCCATGATCTTATTGAATGGCGGAGTAAGATTGAAGGCCCAAATGGCCTTCTCCTGTTTCTTTTATGGTCTTATGTTGTCACCTACAAACTGACTTGTCCAAACTCTCCATACTCTCATCTATATCATTAGTATGTATCATACCACTAAGCCAAGTTTTGATCCAACTTGCCAAGTTACCCTGGATCCCATGTGCTTTTACATCACCTGAAGACTCGGAAATATCTACATGCACGCCGCCAAGTCTCCCATACACACCACTGTTTCAACCTATCACACTGCTTGTCTGACATTCCGATCAACAGAAAGTCTAACTAATTATTACAAAGACCACAGCCATTTCCTTGGCCCTGTCACAACTTTAATCCCTAGCCATCTACTCCATCCCTTCTCTGGCAACTGTATAAAAGGTGAACCGTACTAATCGTAATCTTGACACTTGACACAATATTTGACTAGAAGAGGAGCCTCAGCCTAGATATGCATGTCAGACCAACTGTTTCAACCTCGAACACTGACTGACTCCATCATACTTGAGCTTATACAGGCTGCTGAAATGGTAATCTATATCTTTGTTATCTCCAGACGAGACCATGTCAGTGCAATCTACAACAGTTTTATGATCACAGTTTTTGAGAATACTGGATAAGTCAGATCTTTGCTTATGATCTGGCTTGATGAACCACAATCACTTGAAGAACATGTAAAAGAACTAAGGGCAAGGAAGAAAGTGGCAGGATTCCAGTGGCATTTCAACCGAAAGAAGAAAAATGTTAATTACATAAAATTGAGCAGGACACTCATAAGCAATAATGGCTGTGGTCTGCTCCGCCATTGAATAACATGGCTGAACTGAGAGTGTTTCGACTTCCACATTCCAAACTATCCCAATAGCCTCTGATTCCCTCACCTAACAAGATTCTCTCTCCACCTTAAAAATATTAAATGACACCACCTGTCACTGCTTTCTGAGGTAGAGTGTTCCAAATTAACATAATGTTCAGAAAAAAATTTTCATCTCTGATTTAAAATTAGGGATCATCCTTTTAGGACAATATCCCTCAGTTTTGGACTCCCTCACAGGAGGGAATGTCTTTATCACATCCACCTTGTGAAAACTATTCAAGATTTTATATGGCTCAAATCATATCACTACTTGCTCCACTGAATTCCAGACTGTTCAACTTTTCCTCATAAAATAACCAACTTATTACAGGTATCAATAAACGCCCTCCAAACTGTCTCCAAAGCATTTACACACTTCCTCAGATGAGATCACCAAAACTGTCCATTATCCCTGCCAAAGTGCATGATATCTCATTTTCCCACATGTTCCATATGTTAAGTTTTTGTCTACGCAGTTAATTTCTCTCTGCAGGCTGACTGGATCATCCTCTCCACATCCCTTTGCACCTTGGATTTTTTTTTTAGTAAGGTGCAGTGAGCACAAAGCCAACTGCAGCTGATTGAAACAAAGGTGAAGTGAATGAATGGGAAATTTGGTTCCAGTGGGGATTTGATGCAAACGGTGACAAAGGTGCTTTAACTAAAAGGTTTACTCCAAAGATGGAACATCCCAGAACAACAGCTAAACAAGAGAGGATAAAAAGGTATAGCTCATGAAATCTACCTGCAATGAGACCAATCAAATGCAAACCTTAGTGTGATGCAAATGCAGGTAAAGTGGCTGACTGGGGAGTTATTTTAGTGAACATTTTTAATCTTTAAAGTGAATGTCTTTAGCCTCCAGTGCTTTTTTTCTCTCTTAAAAAATAGCTGGTTAAGTACAAGATTGACACTGGTGAGTTTCTTTTATGTAAAATATTATTACAATAAAGTGTAAAGACCAGGCAATCCAGCGTAATTAATTTATAAATCAATCAACACAATAGTGATGGTAGGATTGGTGACATGTTGCTGCTGCAGCATGTGGACCATCTGTAGCAAGCACTGCAGCCTGAGGGACTTTGGATCAGTGTTGAAGAGCTGGAGTCAGAGTTGCAGACATTGCGCCACTTCAGGGAAGGGGAAAGTGACCTGCAGACTAGCATTGGGTAAATAAATTCAAGGAGTTAAATGTATGTCTCAAAAATTTGTGAGTGTAATGGGTATCAGTTGATGGAACTCTGGCACCATTACTGAGGTAGAAGGGAGATGCACTGGTTGGACATTGTTCACCTGAACCATGCTGGGACCAGTGTTTTGGAGAAATCATATAAATGAGGGCTTCAAACTATTGGGTGGGGGTGGGCATTAATGGGGTGGGGATATACAAAACAAAAGGATATGGCAGCATTTCAGGACAGCTATGGTACACTTTGTTTTAACTGGCACCTTTTCAACCAGCAGTCGATAAACCGACAAAAATTATATACATCAAATACCACAATGTCTGAGCATTTATGCCATTAATGAAGTATAACAGTGATGTGTATACCCCTGCATTATGTTTCTATTACTTACTGAGTCTTTTTACACTGATTTTCAGAGATGTGTTGATGCTTTTACGTGGATTTTTTTGAAGGCTGATGTCTCGAAGCTTCACTTCATCAGGGCTTACTGCAGTTATGCTTACCTCTAGGTTATCCGGAATATTTGATCAACTGGCACACTCCTAGTCCAATTGGTGCTAATGAATAAAAAGCTGTATTTGGATAAGGGCACCCAGAGTGGGAGAGTGTACACACACAAAAATCATACCTACATCAAGCATAAGTAAGGTCTAGGCAACTAAAAACAAAAAGTCCTTGAAGAATATACAGAAAGTAGGAAGGAGCTCAAACATGGAGTTGGATGGGCAAAAAGGGGCCATGAAATGTCCTTGGCCAGCATGGTTAAGGAGAATCCCAAGGCATTTGATACAGAAATTAGGAGCAAGAGGATAGCTAGGGGAAGAGTAGGCCCACTCAAGAATACAGGAGGGAAGGTTATGGGTGAGATCCTTAATGGATACTTTATATTCCCCAAAGAGAGGGATATGAGGAATGTTGAGGCTACCGAAAAGTGTGTGAATACTCTCAGGCAGGTCAACATAATGAAAGAGAAAGTATTAGGTGCCTTGATATACGTTAAGGTAGACAAATCTCCAGGACCCACTGGTATCTACTTCGCTGCTGTAGGGGCAAGGGAGGAAACAGCTGCGGCCTTAACAGATTATCATTGCATCCTCTTCGGCCCTCAGGCAAGGTTCCAGAGGACTGGAGAATGACCAATGTTGTTCCTTTGTTTAAGAAGGGAAACAGATAATCCAGGTAACTACAGGACAATGAGCCTGATGTCAGTGGTGAGGACATTGCTGGAGAAGATATGGAGAGACAGGGTTTACTCACATTTGGAAGCTAATGGACTCGCTAGTGATAGGCAACATGAGTTTGTGTGGGAAGGTCATGTCTCGATTGAGTTTTTTGAGGAGGAGACAAGAATGATTGATGAGGGAAGGGCGGTGGATGCATGGGCATTATTAGTAAGGCATTTGATAAGGCCATGGCAGGCTGGTACAAAAGGTAGAGTTTCATGGGATCGGGGTGGGCTGGCTAGATGGGTATAAAAGTGGCTTGGTGACAGGAGACTGAAACTAACGGTGGAGGGTGCTGTTTGGAATGGTGATCAGTATGTAGTGGTGTTTCGCAGGGATCAGTGTTTGGGACCTTAGTTGCTTGTAATATATATATAAGTGATCTGGAGGAAAATGTAGGTGGTCTGGTTAGTAAATTTGTGGATGACACCAAAATTGGTGGAGTTGCAGACAGTGAGGAGGATTGTCAAAGGATACAGTGGGATAGAAATAGATTGCAGATTTGGGCGGAGAAATGACAGATGGAGTTTAAACAGGCCAAAGCGAGGTGATGCATTTTGGAAGTTCAAATTCAGGTGCAAGTTATACAATAAACCACAGAATCTTTAGGAACATTGACATAAAGGGATCTGGGCATACAGAACCACAGATCCCTGAAAGTGGCAACACAGGTGAATAAAGTAGTCAAGAAGGCATATAAGCATGCTTGCTTTCATTGGCTGGGGCATCAAATATAAAAGTTGGCAAGTTACGTTACAGCCTTATGAAACTTTAGATGGCCAAATTTGGAATACTGCATGCAGTTCTGGTCGCTACACTACTGGAAGAATGTGGATGCTTTGGAGGAGGTACAGAGAAGGTTTACCAGAAGGTTGCCTGATCTAGAGGGTTTTGGATATGATGACAGTTTGGATAAAACTCCGATTGTTTTCACTGAAAGACAGCAGGTGAGGGGCGACCCGACAGAGGTCTAGAAAATTATGACAGGATGTGCAGGTTAGGATTGGACATAATAAATTGGCCATAGCGTCCAGGGATGTGTAGGTTAGGGGCACAGGAAATGCAATGCTACAGGGATGGGTATTTGTGGTGGTGGTCTGGGTGGGATGCTCCTCGGAGGGTTTGTGTAGACTCGATGAGCCAAATGGCCTATTTCCACACTGTAGGGATTCTATGATTCAATGACAGATAGAGTCAATAGAGGCTTTTTCCCAGGGTGTAAAATGTCAATTACAAGAGAGCACAGGTTCAAGGCGAGGGGGGAAAATTTAGGGGAAAGGTTTTCTCACGGAGGATGTTGGGTGCCTGGGAGGTACTACCAAAGGAAATGGTGGATGCAGGCACATCGGCAAATCAGGTTAAGATGAATCTTGATAGACACAAACAGGAGATGAACAGAGGGATAGAAACTGCAAGTGGGCAATAAGTAGCGGATCTAAATAAGGGCTAGTAATTGGTGCAGGCTTGGTGAGCCAACGGCCCTGTTCCTGTGCTGTATTATTCTTTGTTCTAAATAGGGTCAAAAGGGGAAATAGTATTTTTTAAAAAGGTGAAATTAATAAATTTTTACTTGAATGCATGTGGTATTTGGATCAAAACAATTGAACTTACATCATAAAGAGAGGTTAATGTGTATGGTCATGAGAACAAAGCAAGAAACTAAGTAAACAGGGATACCTGCTTTTACTTCTTGCCTGTTCTTTAGAAAAGGCTGGTGGAACAGCTTTATTAATACGGATGATAGTAAGAAAAAATCCTACATCTTCACCAGAAGACGTAGAATCCATAGGGGTGGAGGTTGGAAATTATACGGGGATGACAGCACTTGAAGGACTAGTCAATACACCCTCAACAGTAGCAATATTACTGGACAGAGATTAAATCAGGAGATCATGAGGGCGTGTAAAAAAGGCAGGTCAATAATCAAGGTGACTTTAATCTTCATTTGGATTGGCAGTAGCCACATGGAAGAATTAATAAGAATACATTTGCAGTAGTTTCTGAGAATAATTTATTGTGGGTAAAACCAGGGATCAAGCTATTATGGAGTTGGTGATGTGCAAAAGGAAGATTTAATAAATAACCACAAAGTGAAAGATCCATGAAAAAACTGTGATATCTCAGTGGAAAATTAAGGATTGCATCAATTTCTTATGGTTTTTCCAATCCTTTGTCCCTTCCTGCCATTCTCTGACCATCATTTTTCATTTAACAACGTTCCTTTCTTGCTTCTGCACCTTGTTTTGTTACATCAAACAAAGCTTGATCCCGAACATCAGTCTCAAGTTTAAAGCCCTCTCTACTTCCTTAAATATGCCACTTTTCAAAAATAGTTGCCCCAGCGTGGCTCCAGTGCAGGCCATTCTAACAGTACAGATCTCACTTTACCAAGAACTGGTGCTAGTACCCCACAAAACAGTCTCTCAGTCATACATTATTTTCTTTTAACCTCATTGTTTTATGTTGATTTTCTAACTGTCTGGTAGTAATCCGGCGATAGTAAATTTGAGTAAAAATTTGTCGACGCTGGACATCTGAAGACAGATTATGGAAACAATGAAAACTTATGCAATACAATGAAGTCATGCCCATGACAACAGAAAAAGAGCCATGCTGTTTACTTTTCAGCTACCAGTCTGTATCCCAGTGGATTACGGCACTTTTAATTGTATATGAGTATATTTTTAAATTTGTTAAGAGTTTCTATCTTTACCAACCTTTCAGACAGTGTTCTTAGCCCAGATGACCCTTCTCCTTAACTCATCTTTGATCCTTTAGCATCCATAAATCCTCACTTTAAATCAATGCCTCTGATTACTCACCTCTCTGCTAATGGAAATAGATACTTCATACCTATGCTAACCAGTCTTTTATAATTTCATGGACTCGAACTGTGCCTTCCCTCAGGCACAAAGTAAACAAACCAGCTGATACAATCATTCCTCCAAGTTAAAATTCTTCATTGCTGGCAACATGTTTGCAAATTTACTCTGTTCCTTTTCTAATGAGATCACATCTTATCTGTAATGTGGTTACCACAACCTTGTATGGTATTCTGGCTGGGACCCAAAAAGCATTTAAACTGTTCTTGCATAAATTCTTAAATAATGTTTTGGCTAATAAAGATGGATGTTACAACTAGTTTTTCCTGTTGGCCACCTTATCCACTTTTGACACTAACTGGAAGGATCTGTGAATATGCAGTTCAAGATCCCTCCACACTACCTGGCAAACTCACATTTATTGTGCATTCCATGGCCTTGGCTGCCATCCCCGAATGCATCATCTAATAACAAACAAACGTAAAATTAATATTGGATCAGCAATAACATCTCTTAATGTGTTTGGGTCTGCTATATTTTATGTCAACAGCAAAGCAGTTTTGACTGCAAATATTTGAAATTTGGAAGAGAAACAGAAAATGCCAGAAAATACTCAGGTTAGGCAGCATCTGTGCAGAGAGAAACAGATTCAAGTTAGCTATCTTAAGTTTAGGATTAGGGCCCATAAATTTGGGCCAGAATATATATTTGCTGTGAGCTACTATAAATAGCTATACTATTTCTTTGTGATTTTTAGCAGATCTGTTCCATAACCCAGCTGGTGTTTATCTATATTTTTCTATTTTCGTAGAGGCAAACAGGGATTTCTTCTCTCAAATGGAGAGGCAGTGGATGGGATAGTAGAAACATCAATGGACCTGTAATCCAAAACTCAGGCTAATGTTCTAGGGACATGAGTTCAAATTCCACCCTAGCAAATTGTGAAATTTGAATTGCATAAAAGCCTGGAACAAAAACTGAGCCTAACAACCATTATAAAATTCCATCCAGCTTACCAAAGTCCTTTTGGGAAGGAAATCTGCCATCCTTACGTGATCTGGTCTACTTGTGACTCCTTACCCAAAACAATGTGGTTGACTCTTAACTCTTCCGGGCAATTATGGATGGGCGATAAATGATGACCTAGTCAGTAACATCCACATCCCAAAAAATTAAAAAGGATTGTGACGCTTAGGATATCAACAGCTCTTTGGGGCAGACAGTTTTAATCAATGAGTATATTAAACTCAGATCAAATAACATTTTGGATACTAAGATAAGTAGGAATTGTACAGGAATTATACAGGAGGATGGTGATCGGCCACAGTCTTACTGTAGAATGGGATGGGCTAGAAGGTCACAAAAACAAAGTGGCTGGAAAAGCTCAGCAGGTCTGGCAACATCTATGAAGAAAAAAAAGAGTTAACGTTTCGGGTGTGGTGACCCTTCCTCAGAACTCTGAGGTTGAGGTAGGGTCACCAGACCCGAAACGTTAACTCTGTTTTTACCTTCACAGATGCTGTCAGACTTGCCGGGCTTTTCCAGCCACTTTGTTTTTGTTCCTGATTCACAGCATGCGCAGTTCTTTCGGTTTTTAATTAAGCTAGAAGGTCAAACTGCTTACTTTTGCTTCCATTTGACTTGTTTTGTATCCAAATAAGTTAAATGCAAGTTCAAAGATTTCTGCACTAAAAGCAAGTCTCCTCTATCAAAATGATTCTTAGAAAGAGGAACATAGGAAATCAGAGCTTGAATAGGCCATTTGTCGTATTATACCTGCTCCACTATTCAGCTAGATCATAGTTGATCTGATCTTTTATCAGAAAGGTATTACCCCGCACTATCTGCATATCTCTTGTTAAACTTTAATATCTAAGTGCATTCTGGTACTGCGTACGATGGAACTATGGAAAAGAAATTGAAAACACAAGTTTTCCCTCTGTTACATTTTAAGACAATATATGCAATCATTTGTGCAATCATCCAGATTCTCAGAAGTACTCATTTATAGCAAACCAAGTCAAAGAGTCTGAGATAAAACTGCTATTAATATTGATATTGATATTGATAAGCAATGCTAAGTAAACAGAGAAGAACAGTCAACACGTTTAAAAATATTAACAACTGCAATCACTCATTGTCTCCAAAAAGTTTAACAATTATGTGATCCATCATGGAGGGAAAAGAAATAGAAAGCTGGTTTAGGGGAGCAAATCTGCCATCCTTACAAATCTGGTATACATGCTATTCTTGACACACAACAAGGTGCCCATTTCTGAAATATCCTCTGGTATGGCCTAAGCAATGCGGTCACCATTTGTAGCACCAGTGATGTCTACATTCCATGACAACAGAAAAATTCCTTAACTTAAAGCAAAATTAAAAACCTAAAACTCCTTATTAAGCACTGGTATTTTTTCCAGCGTAATCATTATTATCATTAAATGATCATTAAAAGGAGCTCATTACATTACTTTGTATCAAAGTTGTGTTTGGTTTTAACCTGGTAATGCAACTTCCTCACACTATTTATTCACAGTAAATCTCAAGTCAGCTTTCTGGTAATAGCTTAATTTTATTAGGGCCAGTGATGACATTACAAATTTATTCAGCAACTTAATAAATTATCTGAAAAAATCTAAATTTCTCTCAATTGCAGTTTTTAGGATTAATAGTGAGTAAATTCAGAATTAGTACAACTGAGTTCAGAGTGGATAAACTGACATAACTTAAGTGTTTCAATCTGATACATGTGTAATTCTCAAACTCAAATTGCTATTATCCCTATCAAGTAAAAGCAAAGTTTTCTTGCTCATTTGTGCATAGATCCCCAGATGTACACTGGAAAACTACTGATAAATGTACAACTTAAACACTGCCTTAATGCAAAGTGTTATAAATTTAGGACTATTTCTGACTCATTGTTGGGAATCATATAATAAAGTCCCTAAAATTAACAACTGAGTTTATGCAATTGTTACATTCCATTTTTGTTTTACTAACCTGGATGATTGGATATGGGAGGCTGGTAGGCAAGTTCATTATGCACTGTCCCTAGGGAAGAAAGTTTATACACAATTTTATACCTCAGAAATACACAAATTACTTAGTGAGCAGAAGTCATTTCTACTTAAAGTCTGTGAAATAAACTGTCTTCTTCATTTGGCATTACTTGTAGATATTTCTATAATTTCCACAGACAAAAATAATTCCAACCAACAAATTAAACATTTTTAAAAGCAAGTCTGACTGGGTGGGATACAATTCACATGATAATGACTAGAAACAGCAAGATGGAATGAAATATTCTTCTTTCCAGTTTCCTCTTAAGGCACATTGCTGCAATATCTCTCATGCTTTGTTTCTTCCAACATTTGAAGATTTTTTTTTCCAAATTCAACATCACAATTTCTTTAAATTTTCTCTTAAGAGTGACCTTTCAAGTTTTGCCACACAGAATGGGAAATGCAATTATTTTCTATTTTAGTCATTGTACGCTAGCTGTACCAGATATAGACCATAAGACATAGGATCAGAAATAGACCATTCAGCCCATCGGGTCTGCTCCAACATCAAACGAAACCATGCTAATCTGTTAACCCTCATCTCCACTTTCCTGCCTTTTCCCTATAACCCTCGTTTCCCTTACTGATTAAAAAATGTTTACATTAGCTTTGAATATACTTAGTGATACAGCGTCAATAGCTCCCTACAGTGAAGAATGCCACAGACTCACAACCTTAAAAAGAAATTTCTCCTAAACTCTGTTTTAGGTGAGCAATCTCATAATTCTGAGATATGCACTCAGGTCCAGACTGCCCCACAAGGTGAAACAATCCTTCCACATCAATCCTGTCAACTTTTCTAAGCATCTTGTGTGTTTCAATATGATCATTTCTCATTCCTATGAAGTCCAGTGGCTACAGGCCTAACCTACTCAGTCAATCTCTCCTCACAAACAGTCCCTCCATACCTGGTCTCAGCCCAATGTCTGTATATCGTTCCTCGTATAAGGGGCCTAAAAGCGGTTACAATATTCCAGCTGCGGCCTCACTAGTGCCTTGTAAAGTTTCAGCAAAACCTCCCTACTTTTATACTCCATTCCCTTTGAAATAAACACACTATTTGCCATTCCAGAAAGTAGAGTCGTAGGCAAGTGAAACATACTATCATGCCATCACATATAAAATTCTTATATGCTGTAACTGATTGATCTTTTACTCAGCTTTCCAGCATATACTATGAACATATTACATGCATGAAATTTAACAAAAAAGGACAATAAGCAAATGCAGGAATAGAGCATGCAATACAAGTGTCATCATCTTTCATGCAATTTTTTTTCCCGCCGAGCATTCTCAAATATTTGACAAACAACATTATTGCCTCTGTTTCTCCCATTTCTTCCACCATTATGGGTGATCATTCATAACAAAATAAGTAAATTGCAAGGGACAGCACTGACACTCAAATGTACACCTCCATATGCCAATTAGGGGTTACCATCAACCGATCATTCAAAAACAGAGAATCAGAAGCAATCACAATCGATATTTGAAACTGGCCTTGTGCCAGTTACCAGCTGGAATCAGTGGGATATTCCCCCGTCTGCCTTGACACAATCAACTGTTATCCCTCTTCCTACTGCCATATTTTGAAAACATCTGAGCTAGCAGTGAAGAGAGTGGACCTGAAGTGGTCCTAGTCTATATTTCTTGTACAACACTTTGTGGTGAATCTAATCCAAACTACTACTTTTCAGTAACTGAAATTGCAGCGCTTACAAAAGAAGAATGCACACCCATCTATCCTGCCACATAATTTTAACGACGTGCAAAAGGAACTGTTAACTGTTCTCCCGATTTGCTTTTGTCTATACTCGAGTGATTATGGGTGTGTAACGTCACCTATCAGTTAAACAACAGATATTCCTAGGAGATTTGGTGGCACACTGTACTTTTCACAGTTGGGTAAAACACAAACACAGAAAATAGAAGCTATTGAAAACAGAAGGTCACAGAGCCTGCTGCACCAGTGAAGACGGTTATGGCCGAATCTCCACCTAAACACCATATTGCTCGCTCTCTCCATATCCTTTGACAGCTTTGGCCTCTAGAAATCTACTTTTTTAAATAAATTCAGGAATTTGGTTCCCACCATATGTGGTGGGCTTCTCTTCTCAGCCTGTCTACCTGGTCAACAAGTCTACCTTGTATCATGTGTCCGTGAGCATTTGTTCTCGAAGCCCCACCTTCCAAGCCAGAAGGAATGTCATTCTTACATCAAATCGGTCTAGATCTGTCATACTAATACAGGTTTCAATACGCTCTCCTATAATCTTCTGAAGTCCAGTGAATATGGGTAATGTCGACACTCTTCATGCGACAAACCTACCATCCCAGACATCAGCTCGGTGAACCAAAGCTGGACCTCTTCTATGGGAAGTGTATCTTTTCTTAGATTGCGTGCTGCATGCTCCTTCAGGTGTGGTTTTACCTAGGCTCTGTATGTCTGCAACAAGTCATCCTCGCTCCAGTATTCTCATCCCTTTGCAACGAAGGTCAGATACCATTTGCCTTCCTAACTGCTTGCTGCACCTTTCCAACTGCTTGCTGCACCTTTCCTTGTTTGCTTTCAACGACCATTGTACAAGGACATTCAAGTCGCTTTGTATATCAACATTTCCTAGCTAACACAATTTAAGTAACACTCTGCTAACTATTTCACCTACTGAAGTGGACAGCTTCATTCTTATCTACACTATACTGCACCTGCTATTTATTTAATCACTGATTCAACCTGATTAAATCACCTCAAAGCCTCTTTACTTCCTCCTCACCACTCACAATTCCTCCTATATGTATTTGACTCAAGAATCTGCTTGACTCTTAATGATTCTTAACTACCCTTGGGGTAATATATGATTTGCCTATCCAGTGATGGTCACAGCATAAGAATGATTTTTTTCCAAAATCTGGGGTGTATCTGGTCGTAAGTGGAATTTGTTTGAGCAGCCTTCTGTCAGTTTGCTACACACAATACAAACTTGGAAATTCTCAAAAAAAAACTGCAACTTGTTTTGACACAAGACACTCATTCTTACTGTGGCTATGGGATAAAGGAAGAGCTTTAAATTGCATCTAACCAGGTTATGATCAGCCAAGCTTATTTAATGTTAGCACAGGCTATATATATATTGCTTATTCCTACACCTCATGCAGGTCATGTTTCTAGTCCCTTTTAAAGATTCAAAGAAATAACCATCCATCACAATGGTAAACTTTGTCACCCTTTGTAAATGAAATTTTTCAGCATCTGGAGTGCTCATTGGATCATATCTGTAAGTAATCGTCTTCTTTGAAGACTGAAGGCATTTCAAAAGCAACTCTATGCCCATTGATTGTCTTTCTGAAGTTGTTAAATTATTTTCACAAATTTACACTTACTGCAATGAAGTGGTTTAAGGCAAAATTGAAAATTTAGAAAAAAGAAAATGTAACAAATTCTTTGAATTTGTTAATAGTAGAAATGTTACAACTAACACAAATTGATACAAAAGCCCAAAATATTCGATCAAGACCATTCTTATGAGAAGTTGAAAAGAAGAACTGAGATGCGTTCAGTGCATTATTAAAGCCAACATTATGTATAGACCATTCCTTATAGCCATTGTTCATAAAATTGAGCTCAAATTCAAAACTGTGGGGACAGATATTACATGATATTCTGGATAGATTACAATGTAATTATTTTTTAAAACTCTCAATCAAGTAACATCTACAGGGAGATGCAAAACTAAGCACAATTGCTTGGGTGATACAAGTCCTGCATCAAGACTTACAGTAATGGCCAGCATGATGTATAGGGGTGTGGTGCTGAAGATGTCCATTCTGGTGGTGAGGCATGTTAGGGGTAAATGCTGCTGTTCTGCTTCCAGTCCAAGTTGTAGTGCTATCTGTTAGGTTACAAATTGGGAACATATGGTTGTATATATCAATTTTTATAACATGTAAATCAGATATCTTTAACAAATAAAAATAATTAATCTCATCTCCAAAACTGCAAATAACGAAAAAAGCAATGTAATATCACAATGCCTAAGCAGTTAAATGCTTGAAGAAGCTTAACTTTAAATAATCAATGTCTTGCAATTTTTGAAATCACACACCAAGAATCCTAAACACAGACCTAAAAAGCTGATTTACAGCTTTACCTGTTCTTAGCAAATACAGACACAGGCATTTCAAATGTAAAGTTGCCAACCCCTCCTCTCTCATCACAATAAGCCTATATCAATAACTCGGAAAAAACCTTTTTGCACATTTTCAACAGAACACAGAACTGACAACCAGAAGCTGGTCACAAACTGACATTATTTTTACGGTTACAACATTTCATAGGATCAGGCCATTTAGTCCAAATGGTTCAAACTAGTTATCCTTCAGCAAAATTCCAAGGACCAAAATATCAACAGTTATGCAATAATGCAAACAGACAACCCTCTATTCAAAGAGGTTCCTCCATGGAATCCACAGATGCACAAGATGTCAGAGGAGAACTTTGTTTTAAAAGTCACCAGATACAGTTAGTCAATTTAAAACAAAGCTTATCAGGGGCCAATTTTAACATTTACTGAGATAACTCACTATTCAAGTCTCTCAACCTTGTTTAACTGTCTATTTAAGACGTCTCAGTTTCACATTGTTACACCAAATGTTTATCATGCAGTAAGATTCCAATACCAAAAGGTGATTGTTATTAGCTAAATTTATTGGAGACTGAAATCAATGCAACAGTACAATAAGTGGTCAGAAAATGTCAAACCATCAAGACAGAAACTTTTACTGCCACCTGTTTTTCAAATATAACTAATAAAAAATTATTTTCATTTTAACCCAGAATAATATTAGAAATACCAGAGCCAAAAGATGTGTAACTGCACTTTGCTTTTACTCAGTATATAAACTGTATAAGAAATTATCAGACTAAAGGTCAACTATATCAAATGCACACTTTTAAAACTGTAAATTTCTAATAAATTGTTTTTATACTTGTATAAGTATCATTCAAAATGTGTAGAACAAAAAATGTAAATTGAAAAGGAAGAAAATAACATGCCATCAGATGCAGTAAAATCTGTTTCATAAAATGGAATGCAGCGCAATAACTTTTCATTAAAAAATGTTTATAAAGCATAAAGGTCTATTTTAAGAGATATAAAGTGAAGAATTACTTTGATTGTTTTATTTTGTGGACCCAATTTTGAGATGGAATTGCAACTCTTCAAAAGGTATCCATAAGAGTATTTTGGTGGTGAACATCTCAAAAGCAAAGAAACAGTACCTAATTATTTCCATGTATGGAATCTGCCCATATGGCTAAGGCTTTGGGTAATAAGTAGCATGAGATGTGTCATGATTAAACTGAAAATTACATCTGCCCTCACATGCATACACTGTTTACAATGCAAAGCTTTTCATAGAATCCGTAGAGTGTGGAAACAGGCTCTTCAGCCCAACAAGTCCACACTGACTCTCAGAGCATCCCATCCAGACCCATTCCCCAAACCCACTTAATCTACACATCCCTGAACACTTTGGGCAGCTCAGCATGGCCAATCCACCTCACCTGCACATCTTTGGACTATAGGAGGAAACTGGAGCACCCGAAGGAAACACACACAGGCACGGGGAGAATGTGCAAACTCCACACAGACATTTGTTAGAGGGGGAATCAAGCCCATGCCCCTGGAGCTATGAGGCAGCAATGCTAACCACTGAGCCACTGTGTCACTCAAATCTTGCTTCTCATTTTGTTTTAAAACACTTTTAACTTTTTGTTAAAAATCAAGAAAGGAAACCATTCTGTCCTTTTTTCTGTAAGCTCACCCTGCAGATGTGATGTCACATTCTGTGTGTAAGGTAAGAACCCTTGTACGAGCGTAAGTAACTGTTAGAAATTGCGAGCAAAATTTCCTATCAGGCAAGAGATGGAGAGAATGGGTGAATAACCAAATTAGTAAAATACAAGTCTGTGTTGCTATTATTGCAAATGCCATGTCAACTGAGATTCTTCTAAATTAACCTGTCTACTCCTCTGTGGCAGTTGGGGCTTGAAACCAGGCCTCCTGGCTCAAAGCTGGGGATGCAATCACTGTGCCATAAACAGCCCTCATATCAACTGAATAGGTATATGTGCATGCTCTACTTATGATTAAAAGCAGTTGAAACTAACTGGAAAAAGTTTAGGATATATTTAAGAACCCCTTTCCACACAGGAGGGGATGACCTGGGGGTAGGAAAAGTGCCCCGCAATTATGTTGCTGTGGGTATTGTGGATAAAACTATGCGGAAGACAGGCTGGTTTGTGCTTCTTCCATCCCAGGTGGATGTTTTCCAACTAATGGGTGTGGAGAATGTGTGGGTGGGAAAGATCTGGAGATTCCTATAGTCAAGTCACATTAGCTGTGCAGTCAACGTGACCACAGCAACAATGTCCCAGATTTGGCATAAGCACTTTCCAAATAAATAATCTCAACATCAATCATCCATGTCAATATTTAGCAACCAGATTACAGCACCTAAACAAAGATGCCAGTCAATCAATTAGCATTCTCTCAGATCAGGCACAACACAGCAATGTAAAGTAGTTTTGTGCTCTCGTCAATCCAAAGCTCCAGGAGCAAAAGACTATCAAGAGCATGGCAGCTGTGTATTACCCCGAACAAATCTGCAGAAACTAAACATACTCTCAGCTCATTAGCCATGCAAGTTTTAACACAATAAGCGCAAAATTAGCAATTTCTTTGTTGAATACTCTGGAGATATTTCCAAGATCTGTACAAATTACAACTCTAGCAGTTCTTCTGTCTCCAATGAGGCTAGTTTAATCCAAGATTATAAAATGCTGGCTCATAAAAGTTTTGATATGTAGAAGTCAGGAATCCTTAACATAGGCAATCCAAGCACATCATGAACTTCACCTTTCCTTTGCCTTTGCTTTTCCACACAACCCCACCCCCCCCACCACCCCACCGATGCATGGTCTTGAATCAGCAGTGCAAGGTTCTTCAATTTTGCAGAGACATTCAAGCATAACTAATTACTCTACATAAGATGAGTTACTCATACGTATATCTGGTGTCCTGCAATAATGAATTTTATTTGCATAGACACTTGTTAATACATTTTCAGAACTTAAGAGTCTTTTAAAATACTTTCCTGTTGTCAAGACAACAGAGCCAAACTTTCAAGTTGTGGCAAGTTAAAGTGGGATAGATGCTTATGCAGTGCAACAATGACAGAATGCGATCAGAAATTTTAATTAATTAACAATTTTTGGATGTATTAGGGGATTTGCAAGTGCAGCAACATACAGAAAGACAAAGACAACTTTTTTTTAAAATCAGGAAAGGAAACCATTTTGTCCTTTTTTCTGTAAGCTCACCCTGCAGATGTGATGTCACATTCTGTGTGTAAGGTAAGAACCCTTCTTCCAACAAAAAAAATTACAGATGGAAGATAAAAATTGTCTCTAGGTGACTCATACCATTTCATTTTGTTCAATTAATTTTTTGTTTTTTGAAGGATTTTGTCTCACTGTGGTCAAGTTCTGTTTCTGAAGAGATGTTGGAGGGACCAGGCTCCACAGTCTCTTCAATCTGTGAAGTTCCTGACTCCATCTGGTTAGCCCGTAAATGTAAGAGAAGGCCCTGAAGGGTTTGTCCTATCAGTTGCAGGGGAGTACGGAGAGAGTCAATGGAGCCACACAAGTTCTCCATGTGCTCGTTCATGTCTTGGCGAAGTCCGTGAATTCCCTCTTCAATCCTTTGGAAACCATCGATCAACATGGCATTGTGACATTCCTCGATTTTAAACAAGGTTTCTTCAGGGACCCAAGTTGAAGATCTCCATCTATTTGGCCCGTTATCTGGATCATCCCCTGGAAAACCTGGATGAATAATTTCCTGGGGTTCCCCATAATCATCATCCTCATCATCATCTTCAATGGTCACAAGGTTCGACTCCGCCATGGTATCTATGAGAAAAACAGGTGAAGGGGGAATCTCAGCATATATTGATTATCCAGGAGGACAAGTACATTCACATTGAAGGACTGAAAGAAGGGTAACAAGGATGGTTCCAGGCCAAATGGAAGAGGCAAAGGAAGCTCATCCTGTTAATACTGGGGCAAAACCTGTTCTGGGTGAGATGTGATGGGATGGGGATGGGAAGAAATGAGGTATCATGTTAAAATCATGGAGCTTTGGGTGAAATGCTTTGAGAGAATTGGTAGAAGAAAATCAGGTGTTGCTGCAAGCTAAAGTAACCACAAGCTAAATGTGCCTTAAAGCTGAGACTTTTCATAGTGAGAGCCGATTGCAGTCTGTCAGTACATATTGATTAACTTGAAGTATACTTAAAGAAAATGGACCCAATTCCTGATTTGTAAAGTTTAAAGGAAGGTGGAATTAGCACCAATAACAAAAGAGACAGTGATTTTCATGGATTTAAAAGCTAAATCAATCTAAATGGGACGACTGACACAGGTATGATGTGCAGACACATCAGCAGTACTTCCTGCTAAAAGCTTTAGGAGACTCAGGATCTCAAGAACGAACCCTGCTTCCTCCATATCCCTTCTCCAACTACATCCTTGTAGAACAACAGATTGAATGCAGGTTGAGCCACCGTTATTTCCTCTCAGATATATCTTGGGTAAAGAGAAGAGTGCATTGATTTTCTCCAAAAATTGACCACCATAATTTTGATATTTGCCACCTAGGGGATAGTATTTGGTTTTCTCCTTCCTGTAAAGCTCCTCCTCATGGTGCTGCACTTCTACAATCAGGCCACCCAACTTGTCTTCTCTGAAGTTTTGTTTTGCTGCATTTACTGGAAGTTTCCTGTGCCGTTAAATATGTGCAATTTTCTCAGTCGCAAAGTGTAAACAAACTGAAGCAGCGCATTGTAACCATGCATTTCGAATCAGCCAGTCGCATTTCCTGTGAAAATCACAATTTTGGTGCAACTTGCGTAAAGAAATTCCAGAATGCCCCAAATCACAACTGCAACTTAATGCAATGGGAGGTGCAACATAATGACTGGAATTGGGCCACATTCTTTGTTGTACAGAAAAAGCCAAATATACAGAATCAGTGTTTGTAACAGCTTTGCTCCTTCGCATCCATTCCACATTTTGAATATTTAATTACTAACGAAAATCACAATATTCTTTCGTCTCTGTACTTCTCCTGTTCCAAACCAAAATGACAGGAAACTCACACAAAAAGTTTGATGTTTAACTATTAAGATTCAGAACAATACAAGTTTCTTGGTTATAAAGCAACTTAAACAGTGCTAGGATTAGTTGTTAATATTGGAAAGGTAAATTCAAGCTATGAGCTATTACACAGAATCAACAGCATAGAAACAGGTTATTCAGCTGACGTTTCTATTCCACACTCTTATTACTTCTCACTTGCATGTATTTCTTTCCCTAATTCATACATCAAGCCTCCTCTTAATCATGCAAATACTATCTACTTCAACCAATCCAATGTGGTAGCAAGACCCACACGCTTACTACACTCTACATAGATAAATCACTCCTAAATTCTATGTCTGATTGCTGAATGGCTATTGTACACTAATGCACCCAATTATGAACACATTTCAATTTACAAATAGGATTCAAAGTGTACTGCTTTTAAAACAAGTCGCTTTGAATCTAAAATAATACTTGAATCTTTGTACAAGAAATTTTGAAATTATGTCTGAGTAAATAAACAGGATCAACAGTGAAAACAATTGTGGTAATGTCTACTTAACTGCCAACAACCTAAAATTATACTTACTGACCCTGTCAGTGCACATGTATGCACACAGACACACGTAATGCATGTGGTCTGCAACCTGGTCAAGATGATTCCTACGTGGTGGAATGCAGCCTATTATGCATAGTTTGGACTGGACCAGTCAAACTAACATTTAGCTTCAAGTAAATTATAAATTGTGGGATAAATGACCAACAACTTAATAGAGATATGTAAACACTCAGAATAATGATACTCAAATAAAACTTAAACACTATTTCCTTACTGTGGTGGTAAGTTGCTGGTTGCGTTGGAAAGCCATTCTGTTGTGTTGCTTGCTGAGGCCCAGATGCAATCTGTACTAATCCATCACTGTGATTCACGAGCAACATGTTGCTTGGCTGACCTGAGAAAAATAAAATGCAAGACAAAATTCGTTCTGAAGGATTTAGCTCAACAAATCTGAAACACTGACGGAGAACAACTGATAAAAATTAGCAACGCAACTTCAGGTGAAGTCCAAGTCCTGTATCTACTGTAATAGATTATTTCAAATCAGATACAACTCAAATTACCATTTTTCCAATAGTTTCTCTCCGCCCAATCTCCGTCAGCTTTGTGCACAATTATTTACATGATTCACAGACATCAGATTAATGGTATTATCATCAGACTCACTTAACTGCTAGACAAAAGCTGCAGGTAGAATTAAGAGCCAGGACTGACCATTGCAACTCCAGTTACTCGTCTTTATGACAACATGATATACATTTGGCAGATTATGCACAGCTGTAATCGTACATCTAGTTTTTTAAAAAAATCCTTCCGTCAGCCCCAAGGGGCTGGTGACCTCAGTTGCCAGGGGATCTGTGTCAATGCAGAACTCACTTTGTCCCGCACAATAAACGAAATGGCACAGTGGCTCAGTGGTTAGCACCGCTGCCTCACAGCACAAGGGATCCGATTTGATCCCACCCTCAGATGACTGTCTGTGTAGGGTCTGCACATTGTCCCTGCGTCTGCATGAGGTTCCTCCCGGTGCTCCTGTTCCTCCAGTCCAAAGATGTGCAGGTTAGGTGGATTGCCCATAGCGTCCAGGGATGTGTGGGTTAGGTGGATTAACCATGGGAAATGCAGGGATACACGGATAGGAATGGACCTTGGTGAGCTGCTGTTCAGAGGCTCGGTGTGGATTCAATGGGCTGAATGGGCTGCTTCCACACTAAGGATTCTATGATTCTATGAAAGGCAGACATTTGAAGCAATATAAAAGGACATATTCCATGCAATTGAACCTAAAGGCTCACCCAGACCCCCTTTTATAATCCAATTTGTTCAGGCCTGATTTTTTTTTATCCTGCTGAAAATCAGATGAAGAGATGTACAGGGACATATCACTGAATTTGATTTTTGTTTAGAAAATTTCACATCTTTCTCAAAGGAAATCATTTTCTCCCCGATTTGTCAGTTAAACTAAGTCTTCAGCAAGGAATTATGCATTTCAGCCAACATCCCACTCTCCTAAATCTCAATCCTTGGAAATGGCCTAACCCAATGGCAGATCAGATATACCAGAAATAGCAGCAACAGTCAGGAGGGACCGGTCCTAGGAATCACCAGCATTGACCCGATGCCATGTTGTAATGGGGTCCGGAGTCAAAGACGGCCAAAAAAGTATTATCACCAACTGCTCCATCAATTGATGGATCAGTAACACATATTGAATACCAATTGGACAAACTAAGAGTAGCAATGGCTTAAAGTGGAGGGCTTCAATGCCAATCAGCAAGAATGGTCCCATTACAGAAATACAGGCCAAGCTCTAAAGGAAATAGCTACTGATGAGGCCTGTATGACGTGGTGAGAACATAAAAGAAAAAATCTAATAGACTTTTCCTCACCAATCTGTTGCAGTCAGATAGCATTTGTAAGAGACATCACTAAACAATCCTTGTAGAAACCACGAGAACACACTATCTTGTGTGCATCAAGTTAAATAGAAGTGATTCACAAACAATGTAGCACTTCAAATCAGAGCATCCATGAGTTGCTACATCCATTAACAGCGTAACTGTGTACTATCAAAATGTGTAATGTGTTAGCCCAGCACAGCTCTCAAAACCAAGGAAAGAATGGCTGCAACACAGGAGGCCATTCTTCACTTAGTGCTAATTTCCTGACTTTTCCCCATATCCCTACACACTGCATTAATAAGGATTATAGAACAGCATGTAGACTGTAGGTATACATACATCAAATGGACTTCAGTGTTCAAGGAGGCGGCTCACCAAGATCTTCAATGTCAACTAGGAATGGGCCTCAAACATTGGCCTCGCCAGCGCTGCTCATACCACATGAAACGATTAAGAAAAATAACAAGAGATAACAAGCATGGGGCTGGATGAACACAGCAGGTCAAGCAGCATCATAGGAGCAGGAAAACTTGACGTTTCGGGCCTAAACCCAAATAACAACGTGCTCAGTTCGGGCTCAGTCAAAGTCACCCATCTCCAGGCCTTACTGCAGACTTCTCCCAAACACAGGAATGAAAAAAAGAGCTGAAGTCCTACAGATCGAGACTAGTGACCTCCGATGTCAAAACACCATTTGACCAAGTATCATATCAAAGAATCCTCGTAATAGTGGAGTCATTGGGAAGCCAGGGGAAAACACTCGACTTGCTGGACTCAGATCTAACATGTAGGATAACAGTTGTGGTTGATTTGATTTGATTTATTGTAGTTACATATAACTAAGTACAGTGAAAAGCTTTGTTTGCAGGCAGTATAAGCAAATTATAGTAAGCAAAGACATACAGATCATAGGGTGATTGGAAGCTCATTGGACATCAATGCAGGAGTTCCTCAGGGCAAAGTCCCATGGTCAACCAACTCAGATGTTTCACAATGAGGGGAGAGTCACTGATTCATCAGAAGTGGGGATGCTTACCGAGAACTGCAGAGGTCAATTTCATTCATAATTTCTCAAATATTGAAACAGTTCTTTTAAAATGCAGCATGATTCCAAGAAAGTTCAGATTTCTATCGATAAAGAACAAGTAATGCTTGTGCCATACAATTGTCAAACCATGATATCTACTACAAGAGTGAAACCATTCCTGTTTGATAATGGGTCACCAAATGCCATCACCAAAAGGATGGGAGGTCATCACCAACCATTAAAGTAATGGATTGAACCATAAATTTTGGAGATGTGACAACAGGCAAGAGTTTGGATGTCCTGTGGTGTGACTTAATTCCTGTCTCCCCAAAAGCCCTTCTGTCTTGTACAGGGCAGAAATAAGAAATATGAAGGAATATTCTCCAATTAGGAAGATAGGAGGAGGAGGAGAAGGTGCTTCTTCCCATTAAGTCCACTGCACCATTCAACATGATCATGGACAATCATTCATGTCAAAGCACCTCTCTCACACTATAGCTTTATAAGTATCAATTTTGAACCCAGATTTGGGGATAGTGTGAGAAAGGAAGAAAGGTTCCCAAACTGATGACCACTTTGCAAAACACCTACATTTTTGTCCTTTAAAATGACCTTGAGCTTCCAGTTGCCTTCTGCTTCAACACAATGTTTCCTGGCCAACATTTCTGTCTTGGGTCTGCTGCGGTACTCCAGTGAGGCTCAAGTGCAAGCTTGAAGATCAGCATTCATTTTCTGCTTGGGGCCCCTGCACTCTGCAGGACTCAATACTGAACTTAATAATTTTAGAACCTGAACACCTGGTTTCATGTCCTTTACCCATTCTAACACCCAGGACCGGTCATGACACGGGCGATATTGATGTCACTGGACTTCAAACAATAACTCTGTTTTTTCTCGATAGATTCTGCCACACCCGCTGAGTTTCTCCAAAAATTTATGTTTTTGTTTCATATCCGCAGCATCTGCAGTTATCTATTTTGTTTAAGAAAGACTCTGTTGTGATGAAATGGTGTACTTGCCCAGAAATTTCAAGTCCTACCTCTGAACACAACACTTCCCATCTTTGCACTTTACATGAAACACTTGCCTGATGAGCGATCATAACATGATGGGTTCAATGTAACGTCTGGAAGTGAAAACCTTGAATCAGCTATTAACTAGAGTTTTACATTTAGGTAAGACCAACTTTCATGGGATGAGACAGAGACTGTTCACAGAAAACTGGGAAAATATGCTAATGGGTCAAACAACCGAGGAACTGTGGAGGATGTCTAAAGAAACGGTTAACACATTACTAAACTAGTTTACAGTCCCAAGGAGCTTCATTTCACAGAGAAAAAAACCCATGGATAATTAAAGAGATGTGACAGCATTGAAAGAGCTTACAAAAAAGCGAAAACGCAGCACAGATCCTGCCCAATGGGGCAAGGTACAAAGACCTGCAAAGGGCCACAAAGCAATTTACTAGAGCTACTAAAAAAGGTGATAAACAGAAACTTGCCAGGAACATCAAAATCAACAAGATATTTTATAGTGACATAAAGCACCCAGGACCAATAAGGCACTTAACTTAGGTAAAAGCAAATGGATTTGAAAGTAAATTGCTAACATGGCTAGAAAACTGGTTGAATGGCAGGCAACAGAAAACAGTGATAATAGGTAGGTACTCAAATTGACAGGATGTGACCAGTGGGGTCCCACAAAGATCTCTGTTATAGCCTCAATAATTCACATTACTAACATCTTGGAAATGGCATAAAAAGACATTTCTAAATGTTTGCTGCAGTGATCCAACAAAGGCCGATGCAAGCTGGAGGAACAGTACCACATTTCTCAATCAGCCAACTATGGCCATCAGGACTTGACATCCGAGTTCAACAACTTCAAATCGCCGTTCTCCATTTTGATTACACCTGCTTTCAACAGAGCTGACCAATGTTCTACTATTTAAACCCACAGTTAACACCCATTCTGAATGTTAATCACTCCTCTATTACCATGAGCACTCCCACTTAGTATTTTGCTCTGGGTATCCTCACCATCTGTTCTATTTCCTCTTCCCTACTCTTTATCAAAGCATCAATAGTATTTTTCCAGTTCCATTCAATCATGAAGAATTCATATTAAACTTCAAACATTAACGGTTTAGCTTTCCACAGATGCCAACGGACCTGCTTAGTTTCTCCAGTATGATTTTTTAATTCCCTATTCCTATTTTCCTTGCAATGAACAGCAACATTCAACTCACTTCCTTAATCACTTGCTAAATCTGCATGCTAACTTCCTGTGAGTCATGCACTAGGAAGCACACCCCCCAACCCTGATCGCTCTGGACCGAGTCCTGCAATCTCTCTCTGTTTAATAAGCATACTGCATTTTTTCTATCAAATAGACAAGTTCATATTTACTCATGTAAAATCCATCTCATCCAAACTCCACCTTCCGAACTTCTGCATATTCATTTAACCTATATTCTCTTTACCTATGAATACATGAAAACGAATCTCTATATTGCAACAGTTAACAAAGGGGTCAGCATTCCAAAGCTTACCTGCCTTCTGAAAAATGGATAGTAACAGTAAACCACATTACAAGGACCTGGAGTCACACGTAGGCCAGATCAGGTAAGGATGTCAAATTTCCCTCCATAGATGACGATGTGTCAGATTGTTTTTTATGACCACTGATGACAGTTTCATGATCAATATTGACAAAACTAGTTTTCAGTTCCACATTTCATTAAGTTCCACCAGCTGCTGTGGTGGAATTTGAATCCATATCCCCAAAGCTTTAGCCTAGGATCTGGATTATTAAAATATTTTGACTTATTGGCATAGAGTTGAGCAACTGTTACACAAACCTCCCTAATTCAGTGGCAAGGAAAATCTGGGTTTCCACAACCGTAGTGCAACCCACATTAGTTTAATGCCAGATGGTAAAGGAAACTCTTCCACGGCCCAAATCCTGCAAATAAAAAATCACTTGTTGACTCTCTCCACAATGTTGACTGATCTGCTGAGTCCTTTCCCAATTTTCTGCTACATTTCCAGGATTTTATTTGCTTTCTGAGTTTGTTTGATATTGGAAGCATTTAAAGAACATTTCTAATTAACCTGTTCAAATATGTAACTGCACACCGCTGCAGCAGGTGAGACTTGAGCCTGCCTTTTGAATGAGAATTTGAGACACTACAACTGCACCACAACGGCCCTAAAGAGTACAAGTATGCACTAAATCCATGTTAAAAAGTTCTAAAAATGTTGAACGACAAGTATTGCATTTACAAATGAACAGTGAAAAGATACACTTCATTAGGTTCCTTAATGAGCCTCCGCCCACCACCTCTGCCCACTGCCGACACCACTCCGTCCACCACCAATGCCAACGTCGCTCCGCCCACCACCTCCAGAGGAGACTGTAGCACCCAGCCCTGCTGACTCTTCACCATCGCCCCCCCACCTCCCCCTGACTGAGGATGAACAGTCAGTCCTCAGTAAAGGGCTCACCTTTGTCCCGCTCCACCCTAACATCAACGAATACTGCTCACGCTTGGATACTGAACAGTTTTTCCGCCGCCTCCACGTTCACTTCTTTAACCGTGAGCCTAACCCTCACCTTACTCACCCCTTCTACCGCCTCTAACACACCCCCTCCCCTCCTGGACACCACCCCAAGGCCTCCTACCCTCCCTCGACCTCTTCATCTCCAACTGCCGTCAAGACATCAATTGCCTCAACCTCTCCAGCCCTCTCACCCACTCCAACCTCTCCCCCACAGAAAATGCAGCCCTCCGCTCCAATCCCACCATAAAACCCGCGGACAAGGGAGGCGCAGTTGTAGTATGGCGCACTGACCTTTACATTCCCCAGGCCAGGTGCCAACTCTCAGACACCACCTCCTACCACCTCCATGATCATGGCCCCACCCCCAACCACCAAAACATCATCTCTCAAACCATCCACAACCTCATCACCTCAGGTGATCTCCCACCCACAGCCTCCAATCTCATCGTTCCCCAACCCCGCACTGCCCACTTCTATCTCCTTCCCAAAATCCACAAACCTGACTGCCCTGGTCAACCCATTGTCTCCACGTACTCCTGCCCCACCAAACGTATCTCCACTTATCTCAACTCCATTTTCTCCCCCTTGGTCCAGCAACTCCCCACCTACATCCGTGACACCACCCACTCCCTCCACATCCTCCAAAACTTCCAATCCCCTGGTCCCCAACACCTCATCTTTACCATGGACGTCCAGTCCCTATACACCTGCATTCCCCATGCAGATGGCCTAAAGGCCCTCTGCTTCTTCCTGTCCTGCAGGCCTGACCAGTCCCCCTCCACTGACACCCTCATCCGCTGAGCTGAACACGTCCTCACCCTCAACAACCATTCTTTTAATTCCTCCCACTTCCTAGAGACAAAGTGGGTGGCCATGGGTGCCCGCATGGCCCCAAGCTATGCCTGCCTCTTTGTAGGTTACGTGGAGCAATCCCTCTTCTGTACCTACACTGGCCCTAAACCCCACCTCTTCCTCCGTTATATTGATGACTGTATCGGCGGTGCCTCGTGCTCCCACGAGGAGCTCAAACAGTTCACCAACACCTTCCACTCCAACCTTAAGTTCACCTGGACCATCTCTGATACCTCTCCCTCCTTCCTGGACCTCTCTGTTTCCATCTCTGGCAACCACCTGGAAACCAATATCCATTTCAAGTCCACCAACTCCCACAGCTACCGAGAATACACCTCCTCTTACCCACCTTCCTGCAAAAGGCCATCCCCTATTCCCAATTCCTGCGCCTCCGCCGCATCTGCTCCCAGGATGAGGCATTCCATTCTCAAACATCTCAGATGTCCTCGTTTTTCGAGGACCGCAACTTCACCCCCTCAGTGGTCAAGAACGCCCTCGACCATGTCTCCCGCACTTCCCACAATTCATCCCTCACACCCCCTTCCTCACAATAACAACCAAAACAGAATCCCCCTCATCCTCACGTACCACCCCACCAACCACCGGATCCAACGCATCATCCTCCGACACCTCCGCCATCTGCAATCCCACCCCACCACCAAATACATTTTTCTCTCCCCACCCTTATCTGCTTTCTGGAGGGACCACTCTCTCTGTGACTCCCTTGTCCGCTCCACACTCCCCTCCAGCCCCACCACTTTTCCCTGCAACCGCAGGAAGTGCTACACCTACCCCTACACCTCCACCCTCACCCTCACCCCCATCCCAGGCCACAAGAAGACTTTCCACATCAAGCAGATGTTCACCTGCACATCTGCCAATGTGGTATACTGTATCCGCTGTTCCCGTTGTGGCCTCCTCTACATCGGGGAAACCAAGCGGAGGCTTGGTGACCACTTTGCGGAACACCTACGCTCAGTTCGCACTAAACAACTGCACCTCCCAGTCGCGAACCATTTCAACTCCCCCTCCCATTCCTCAGACGACATGTCCATCCTGGGCCTCCTCCACAATAACACCACCCAAAGGTTGCAGGAACAGCACCCCATATTTTGCTTGGGAACCCTGCAGCCCAATGGTATCAATGTGGACTTCACAAGCTTCAAAATCTCCCCTCCCCGAACCGCATCCCAAAACCAGCCCAGCTTGTCCCCGCCTCCCTAACCTGTCCTTCCTCCCAACTATCCTCTCCTCCCACCTCAAGCCCCACCCCCATCTCCCACCTACTAACCACATCCCTCGCCCTCGAACTGTCCGTCCTCCCTGGACTGACCCATCCCTTCCCTAACTCCCCAACTACACACACCTTTACTGGCTCCCTCCCTGCCTCTTTGACCTGTCTGTCTCCTCTCCACCTATCTTCTCCTTTATCCATCTTTTATCCACCTCCCCCTCTCTCCCTATTTATTTCAGAACCCCCTTCCCCTCCCCCATTTCTAAAGAAGGGTCTAGGCCCGAAACGTCAGCTTTCCTGCTCCTCTGATGCTGCTTGGCCTGCTGTGTTCATCCAGCTCTACACCTTGTTATCTCAGCTATCTCCAGCATCTGCAGTTCCTACTACCCCTTAATGGGCCAGTTAGTTTACCCAATCAATAAATTCGTTAAACAAGCCAAAGTGGTCTAAATTAGATTTCCAGAAGCGCTCTTGCCTTGGGTCATCAGGTTGTATGATCATGCTTCATTTCAGCGGTTGAGCAGATAATGCAGGACCATGTTCCAATGTAGGTTGATTGCACTGGGTAAGTTCTGTCTTTTAGATGAGATGCTAAACAGAAGTTTGACCCAACTTTTCAGTGGTCTCAGCAAATGTGAAAAAACTATTGCATACACCAGTGCAGGTAAACTACTCCTGATGTTGAATAAGCTACTGGCAAAATGGTCATATTAGTGCATTAACATAGTTTATATTTCTCCAGGATGCAGTTTCAGAATTAACTCAATCTTGCAGTCAATATGTGGATATGAAACCGATTACGCTTTGCATTATTTCGTACAAAACTGTGCCAACAACTGAACTAAACTTGTACAAACTGGTTAAAATCTAGGTTTTGCTCCAATACCCTTGTAAAAACCAACACAAGATCTGGTTCATTCCACTTCCACAAAATGAAAGCTTTTGGATCAGAGCGGCCAGTGGACTTCCAGAAATTAGACAGTTTCAAAGGTAAATCACCATTTAAACCAGTTCTGCCTAAGTTTCTCAGCACTAAAATTTCAAATGGAATTCACAGCCATAAAGCATGACAGAAAATTTACATGGTAACAGTTACTAATGCAAGATACACTTCATTTTTTCACAGTTTATGTAAACCATATTTTCATTAACCCCAAATGATAATTCCACTTACTTGTGGTAGCAACAGGAATGCTGGGAAAATTGGTGGTGCTGGGAGTACTGGGCTCTGCTTGTGTTAACAATGCTGGTCCACTGTAGGTTTCAGCTGGTTGCCTGGTGCTAGGTGGATGTTGGATTGTCTGTAAAGAATGTCCTTCGGTGTTCAACAGAGACTGTTGTCCTTCAACTTGCCCATATTCATTCACAAATTCATCTTTTACTAGAAGGTTTGAAGGAGCTGGAACTAATTCGAAAATGAAGATGTCAATAAGCACTAATGAAAGATGACCGTTCATTACATTCAACTATTCCCAATTTTTCAAAAATGTCTTTCATGTCATTCACCACTCAGTAATACAGGAGTGAGAAAACAGACAGGCATATAAACCTACTTTCAGCTCTCCCCCAAAATCATTCTAACCAGATATTTAAAACTTTACTAAAAATGTGGTTAGCTTTCATGCATACAGTTGTTTCCTCCTGCTATGCTAAATATCTGCTCCGCACTTACAGATTGCTCTCTGCAGATAAGTGTTTCCCAGCACAATGGCTCAAGATTTCATGTGACCTTGGAGCAAAAACATTTGGAGTTAGGAGAATGGGAAGAATTCAGCACGCCTCATGTTTCCATCCTTCATTCCTCCTCTTTATTGTGGAGAGTGTTGATGAAAAGGCAAGGCAAATACAAAAGAAAAGCTACCTAGTCATAAGCATTTTGCAGCAGCCATTGGACCTCATAAGCCCATTAGGCCTCTTCCACTGACAAAAAAAGATGGGAACTTTAAAGGCACCTCACAGCTGTCAGAAATCAGTTGAAGCTTCTATTACCTTGGAGTGGAGATCCAATTTGGGAAGTTCTGATGTAGTCATAACACATGTTTATGTTTCACTAACTTATTACAGTATTATCAATAAACTACAAAAAAGTAAAATGTTCCAGTTTGATAGTGATTCATGAAACCAAAAGTTCTGATCTCATACGCCTTTAAAGTGCTTCTAGGTTGGTGGGGAATTAACTGGGAATACTTATTTAATGAGCTCTTTTTGGTTAAGAGTATCACCTCAAATTCTCAACAACTTCCATAAGTGCATTTACATATTTATCTTTCAGAGAATTTCCACAAAACACACTTCAGAAGGAAAGCTTAATTCATCCCAAACGAACTGTTCAACATTTAAAATGTGATTCATTTATTCATACACATTAACACTAAGAACAGCACAAATATCATTTTAAAACAGAATCATAATTGTGAGCAAACTCAGCAGTACACCGCGACAAATCCAATACATGTATAACATGTCATTACATCCTAGCTGAAACAATTTACACTGAAAATCCAATAGTCTAAACTCTACTTGAATTCATGCAGTCAAGAAATATGAAAGAAAAACACAGAAAAGTCACAAAATCCAGAGGATGCAGCAAATTCTAGTCATTGCACACACAGCTAGATGAACCCACAAGCAGGTTGGTGAAAAACTTCTTACCTGAACTTTGCAGGGTCAATCCTGATAGATCTTTATTTTAAAATAAAAAGTAAATTGTTAGTTTTATTTTATCCAAACTTTGCAATATTTAACATGCCAAGTCTGAATGTTTCAGTACTGTAATTACATTTTTCGAGAAACAAAATTAAAGCAGACACAATACGATTCAAATCTGCAATACTGACTGTTACCAAAAATGCACTGAAATCCACTCACGTTATGGGGTCTGTGGCAAAATGCAGAGACAGGTACCCAGAATGAAGCGGAGATCAGTGATACCATAGCAAACATACAACTGCAATGCAATTGCGCCTTGACTCAAACTGTGAAAAATCTATTTACTATGAATTATTTAGTTGACAAACTAGTTTTCACCATTAGTCATTTTCAACTGCCTAGATGTGGACCATGGAGTTTTGAGAACTGCACATAAAGTTTAAATGTAGTTTACATACTTTGACGCCTCAAATTATTGATGCTGACAGACCTTACTATTCTGATTCCAGTTACAGCTGCCAAAGAGATTATATACAAACTCAAGCCTAGGTGAGCCAAAAAGCTAAAAGTATAAGTGCAAACAGGAGCAATTTAGCTTGGCTTCAAGGGCTAATTCTGTGTTACTCAAGTGCTGCAGGTTGAACACTGCTGTATTACATTAAATAACTGCCACAGCAATTGTAGTTTATAGCTTTGTACCTTCAAGTAGTGGTAGAGTAATATTAACAGCATTATAATATTCTCCGACTTCTTTAAGTAAACAGTGATGAGAAGCTCGTTGGTAAGATGGATACAGAACGTGTTTAGTCATAGAAAACAGAGTTGCTGTGGAAGGGTGTTTTTCTGATTGGAAATCCATAACCAGTAGTGTTCTGCAAAGATCAGCACCCGGATCCCTGTTGTATATAATACATTCTCGTCCAAATCACATATAAATGTAGGTGCCTGGTTAGTAAAGTTTAAGGATGACACAAAGATTGAGAAGCTGCAAATAGTGAGGGGGATTGCCAGAGGATACCGCAGGATATAGACAGGCTGGAGACTTAGACAGAGAAATGGCAGACGGAGTTTAATCCAGACCAATGCAAAGTGATTGAGGTACATACCACGTTTTGTGTTAAAAAAAAAACACTTGCTTCTCACATCTCCTTTAAATTCCACCCCCACCCCTCCTTTTTACCTATGTCTCCTAGTAAGTGACATTTCTACCCTCGGAAAAAGACTTCAACTACCCATTTTTTCCATGCCTCTCATTATTTTGTAAAAGTCTATCAGGTCATCCCTCATCCAAGTAAAAGTTGGAAGACCTAATACAGGAGGGGAATATAAAGTAAGTAGCAGAACATTTAGTATCATCAACATAGAGGGGGATCTAGGTGTACAGGTTCACAGTTCCCTGAAAGTGGCAATACAAGTGGATAAGATGACTAAAAAGGCATGTTGCATGCTTGCATTCATTGGTCAGGGCACACAGTATGAAGACTGGCAAGTCATGGTGCAGCCGTACAGAACTTTACTTCGGCCATACTTGGAGTATCGTGCATAGCTCTGGTTGCCATGCACTACCGGAAGAATGTGTACCAGAGGGTATAGAAAAGGCTTACCAGGATGCAAGCTGGTTTGGAGGGTATTAGCTGTAAGGAGAGATTGAATAAACTTGGATTGTTTTCACTTGAACAAAGGCTGAGGGATGACCTGATAAGACTTTTACAAAATGATGAGGGGCATGGACAAAATGGATAGTTGAAATACTTTACCAAGGGTAGAAATGTCAATTACTAGGGGACATAGGTTTAAGGTGAAAAGGAGGGGTGGGGTGGAGTTTAAAGGAGATGTGAGAAGCAAGTTTTTTTTTGAACACGATAGGTGGTACGTACCTGGAATACGCTGCCAAAGGTGGTGGTAAAGGCAGATACAAAAGCAATATCTTAGAGGCATCTTGACAGACATACGAATTGGGCAGGGAAGGGAGAGAAATGGACTGTGTAGAGGCAAAAGCTTTGTAGTTCAGAAAGGCATTGTGTGTCAGCACCATCTTGGTGGGTCAAGGGGCCTGTACTGTTTTCAATAAATTTTACTTATTTTTAAAAACAATATCAGCCTCAACAAGTTTTACTGCCGTCTTCAGTAGTCTTTTTAATAATTTCATTACATAGAACCAAACTGCTTGAAGCAGTAATATCCTTTTTTCTACCAAGCCTTCCGAAAATGTGGTTATTGTTTTCGTATTTCCTTACACGTAACATAGTATAATCAGGGTCATGGTTTTAGACCTTTGCGTATTACCTATTTTTGAGAAGTCGTGATGCACAAATTATTAAATTTTAAATGCAAGTTTTATTCAGGAAACAACAGAGCATACAGTATGCAAAACATTAACATGGAGTTATTTTTCAATTCTAGGCTCATTAAGATAATCTGACTACAAAAAAGCACAAGCACACAGCACAGTTGTTTACATTTAGAAAGGGAGCCTTTTGCCTTTGGCATGAAACTTAAGTGCTACTTTTCTTAAGCAGTAAAGAGGAACTTGCATCTTCCCACTGTCATATACATATATGAATGTTCAGGTAGCTAGAAAGTCTTCCTATGTCTCTCACTGGACCAGTCTTTTTCTTTCATAGTACTATTTTGCAATGTAAAACTATTTCAGCAATGAGCAGTTTGTATCCTCATAGCACAAAGCTCTAGCATTCATTCTCTGTTGTATACCAGGCACAAACTCAATCCAAGACTGTTTTGAACTGGTACCAACAAATCCTGAGAAAAAAAATCCAAAGTATGACATAGTGCAACTGCAAAATTAATCTGCAGTTGAGCATTGCTGAATTTAGTAAGACAATCAACATTATCCTGACTCTCTTTGTTGGCAATTGTCCTTCCATAAATTTTAAAAAAGAACGAAATAACTAAACAGCATTCCTTTCCACCTCTTTCAACTAGGAGCCTTCTCCATAACCTTTAATTTCCCTAGCTTTTATTCTTCTTGATTTTCTCCATTTTATGAGTAGTTCAGTCATCCCTCTGAATTTTCCACTCGTTTATCTCAAGCCCCAACTGGCCATTGCCTACCTAATCTTTCTCTTGCACATATTCTCAGGGTGTTGGAAGTCAAGGTTCAGAATTAGGTTTTGCTGTTATTTCGATTTTAGAGCCTCAGAACTTTTGAAATCTTTATTTCTTAATTCCTCTCTTCATCCATCAGTTTGCAAAGTTTTAAAACCAAAGGCTGTCATCAACTAACTAATCAATACATCTGATCTTTTCTATTTTGTCAAAGGTTGGTAGTGTCTTAGACTAAAACTTTGTTCTTCACCTAGATTTCTCATCAGTTAAAATGAAGTGCCACTAGAAGCATCTAGCTACAAATAGGCAATTAGGCAAAATTTCACAAAGTGGTCTTAACAAGAACAGTTAAAGAACCCTTACCAATGCCAGGTGAAACCACACGCTCATAGTGATAAGGATTAACGCAGACGCTGTCACATTTCAGATCAAATGCATACTGACAATATTTTACATGTTTGAGTTCATTTTTGTGAAGATCAGGCCATCTCCAGAGCCGAGCATAAATCACATGTGGAAAACCTTTGCGTCCAGCCACCTGGGAAGAATAATATTCTTTCTTAAAAAAATTCAAAGTGCACAATGGTCTTTTAAAATCCATGTAAATGTAAGCATGAGAATTTTGCAAAAAGGTATTACAAAAATGTACATATAAAATAAACATATCAATATACTAAAGAAGAAACTTCTTGAAGGTGTTAACACCAAGACTTTATCGTCTGCAATTCCAATTCATTCTTTTCGAAAATTTACAATTCTTAACTGTCAAATTATCTTTCCTCCCTACTCTTTAACTTCAAAGCTGATGATATTATAAATTGAAGTGTTAAAACTCATTAAATTTATTTTCTCCCTTTAGATTGGTGTAGAAGTAAAAAGTGGAGAGATACTAAAATGGACACAACCTTCAAAAACACTGCAAAGATAAATCAGTAGGACAAAGAAATATCCTAATTTTGCCTAAACAAAATAGCAAGAGATTCTTTCAAGAATATTCTTCCTTGAAGAATATAGAGAAAGTGGGAAGGAGCTCAAACAGGGAGTTAGGAGGGCTAAAAGGGGTTATGAAATGTCACTGGCCAGCAGGGTCAAGGAGAATCTCAAGGCATTTTATACTTATATTAGGAGCACTAGCATAACTATGGAAAGGAGGCCTACTCAAGGATAAAGGAGGCAAGTTATGGGTGGAGCTAAAGGAAATGGCCGAGATCCTTAATGAATACTTTACATCAGTATACACCAAAGATAGGGATGTGAGGGATGCCAAGGTTAGGGAAAGGTGCATGAATACTCTTGGGCAGGTCAATATAATAAATGAGAAAGTGTTAGGTGTCTTCAAATACGTTAAGGTAGACACATCCCTAGTGTCAGACAAGGCTCCAGAGGACTGGAGAATGGCCAATGTTGTTCCTTTAAGAAAGGAAACAGAAATAATCCAGGTAATTACAGGTCAATGATTGTGACAACAGTGGTGGGGAAACTGAAGAACATGAGACACAGAATTTATTTACATTTGGGAGCAAATAGGTTGGTTAGTGATAGGCAGCGTTGGCTTGTTCGGGGAAGGTCATATCTCACCACTTGATTGAGTCTTTTTGAGGAGACAAGAATGATTAATGAGGGAAGGGCAGTGGATGCTGTCTACATGGGCACTAGTAAGGCATTTGATAAGGTACCTCATGGCAGGCTGGTACAAAAGGGAGAGTCTCATGGGATCGGGGTGGGCTGGCTAGATGGGTATAAAACTGGCTTGGTCACAGGAGACAGAGTAGCAGTGGAAGAGTGCTTTTTGGAATGGAGATTAGGAGTTAGTGGTAGTCCGCAGGGATTAGCATTGGGACTTTTATTATTCGTCACATATATAAATGATCTGGAGGAAAATGTAGGTGGTCTGATCAGTAAGTTTGCGGATGACACCAAAATTGGCAGAGTTGAAGATTGTGAGGAGAATTCTCAAAGGACACAGCAGAATATAGAGAGATTGTGGATTTGGGCAGAGAAGCAGCAGATGAAGCTTAATCCAGACAGATGCAAGGTGATTCATTTTTGAAGATCAAATTCAGGTGCAAATTATACAATAAATGGCAGAATCCGTGGAAGCACTGACATACAGAGGGATTGGGTCCACAGATCTCAAAGTGGCAACGCAGGTGGTTAAGGTGATAAAGAAGGTATACAGTATGCTTGCCTTCATCAGCTGGAGCATGAAACATAAAAGTTGGCGAGTTACGTTACAGCTGTACAAAACTTAAGTTCGGCCACATTTAAAACATTGCTCGCAGTTCTGTTTGCCACACTACCAGAAGGACATTGATGCTTTGGACAGGGTTTGCCAGGATGTTGCCTGACCTGGAGGGTTTTACGTATGAGAATTGTTTTCACTGGAAAGACAGGAGGCTGAGGGGTGACCTGATAGGTCTACAAAACTATGAGAGACTTAGATAGGGTGGACAGTCAGAGGCTTTTTCCCAGGGTGAAAAAGTCAACTACAAGAGGACAGGGTGAGAGGTGGAAAGTTTCGGGGAGAAGTGCAAAGAACACTTTTCACACAGAGGGTGGTGGGTGCCTGGAACACAATGCTAGTGGAGATGGTGGAAGCAGGCATATTAGCAATGTTTAAGGTGTATCTTGATAGACACATGAACAGGAGGCACAGAGATGGTTAGAAACTGCGCATGGGCAATAAGTAGCGGGTCTAAATAAGGATTAGAATCGGCACAGGCTTGTTGGGCCACAGGGCTTGTTTCTGTGCTGTACTGAATTGTATTATATTGTTGTTGTATATAATGTACTCCCCTCTCACGCAGTATAAATGTTGTTTGTTGCCTTGAATTTTTATTCTTGTCAAATCTCCATGTAAGTGCAAGACAAAAAACCGACAAAAATGTACCTTTTCTCAGCAATACTCAAATCCAGATACTCTTACTGCTGAGATTCTGTTTGTTAGTGTAATGTCTAGCTCCTCATATTAACCACGTAAAGCCTCTTTTCCTTGACTGGTCACAGACTATGACGACTGGATTTTTCACTTCCTATCATATGCTCCTCTCCAGCTTTAAGCAGAAATCCCAAACTCTGGTACTAGGGAGGCACCACAGACTTCTGTACTCTCACTCTCGGCTGCAAAGAACAGTGGTAACTACTGACATTACACTGTCTTTCTACCGCTCCATTTCTTTTTGCTCCCCTGACTTGACTGGCTTCCTGTGCCACGGTACCTTTGTCAGTTAGCTCATTCATCCTGCTCTCTTATCCTCACTCTCATCCAATAACATGGACAATTGCAATACCAGGAATAGATATCCCCGCAGCTTCATCCAGAGATGCCTAGCCAGACAACACAACCAGGACACATCAAAACTCGAAACAATAACCACACCATTATATTAAAAAAGCATCACAGAACTGACATCTCATGATTCTTGAGTAGTCTGGCTAACAAGGTGTGGAGCTGGATGAACACAGCAGGCCAAGCAGCATCACAGGAGCAGGAAAGCTTGACGTTTCGGGCCTAGACCCTTCATCAGAAATTTTCCGAT